>OZ038483.1:34645632-34710632 GCA_964036315.1 Acanthosepion esculentum | reverse complement strand
AGCTATGGGTGAATTAGTAAGATTTGTATCACTAAATCGTTATCACCCAAAAAAATTTCTTATAATCTAAAATTATTTGTTGGCTATAAATAACCTGCAAAATGCTGATAAGCCACAGAAAACGAAACAGTCAACAGGGACATCCATTTCCCGTTCGTTAAAATAGGGAAGCGTCTCACAGAATTAGGTATATTAGTATATATCCTTCATTTATCCATATTTCAAAATATACGGATCCATCATTTCTTTAATGCATAAACAAAGTTTCGTTTCGAAGGTGTTGTGAATGTGGATTATCTCCCCTTTGATAATCCAAGCTATAAAAGCCGTACATTTCCGCTTGTCAAGTGGACGAGTAGTAAGAATCTTACTACTCGTCTACTTGACAAGCGAAATGTACAGTTTTATAGCTTGGATTATCAAAGGGGAGATAATCCATATTCACAACAGAAGGCTAAAATAAAAGTATTCAAACATGTTCTTTTGAACATAAGAGACAAACATTTTTGAACGCATATAGTAGAACTGTGTGAATTTGTGAGTTGCGTAACGGCGCGGGAAGTGAATTCGGCGTGACAAGATTTTCGATTGAGTTTGGTTCGTTCACTTAGCAGTAATAATCTTAATGAATCGAGCTTCCTCCAGTTAACTATACTATACTCTCTTGCCTTCTATGGCAATCAGTCTAAGAGAAAGACAATTCTAAATTTAAAACCACACTGAAAAAAGAAATAGCTATACCAAGCTATCTTGCCCTGGACACACTTACCGTTGTCAAAGCTGCAGCCAGGGCCGGCTCGTCTTACCCTCTGTTGTGGTAGGATCCACCTAATCTGCATAGGTGACTACCGACTATATAAATAATGGTTGGTACCGGAAGACAGGGAAGCGAATACAGAGATCCAGCTAGAGACTCTGCCCGACTGAGACTTAGTCAACACATTCTCCAGGAACGTCTTCCCAGAAATATACCGAATTACTAGATGTAAATATTGTGTACACTTTCTTGTTATAATACATTCTTGTTCTAAGTACATTTTGTGTTGAATTATTATTCCATGCATTAGTCGAGATTCAACAATGAGTCAAGACTCAACACCCTCGAAACCCCCGACAGGTGGAGCCCATGCCTTTTTTTTTAAAAACACGTTGCGTCTTCTGCCATTATTTTTTTCAGCAGTGTTTTATGGCCATCCGCCATTTTTAAAAATATTTTTAAACTGACGTTATATTGTCAGTCATCAACTAATAATATACATCCTGTATCTGCATAGCCGATGCGGTGCGTACTACGCAGGAATCCCCGAGCCTCAAACGGGCTAGTTTCAGCAGCGTTTTGTTTTTTTTGCTTTTTTATACTTTTTACTTTTTTCTACCTAAGTTATATCGTCAATTATCAAGTATAATAAATGACAAGGCTGGTGCTTACTACCCGGAAACTCTCAACCCCGTGGGGCCACATGCCTACTGGAGAGGGGGTGCAGAAGTGCTAATTTCAGTAATGCGTATTTTTTTAAATTGTATTTTTCTTTCTGAATAGTTCTTTTAAATCAATTGAGAGTGTAATATATTTCGGTAAAATCATTTTTTATTCCTAGATCATCAACTAAGAAGATTCTCTGATGTTTTTTTTTTTACTAATCAGAAGGCCACGTCTAGTAACTAAAATAAAATTTCTAGAAAGATAAAATGGAGGAAATGATTGCTTAAAAATAAAAAATGTTTAAAGATTTCAACACATGACAAAATTTCCCGAAAAATAAAATACAGTTTTTAAAACAAATTAAGACAATCTCGTTTGTTTTGTGCTGGAATCTTTTTAAATCCGTTTTTCCAGCTGAGATGCGTCGCCGATTATTATTTATATAAATGTAAAACTTTACGAATTATACATTTTTTAAAGTAAAATTTAGTCAGCAAAATGTTGGTGTTTATTATAAAAAGAATAACATTTTCTCAGATTAAAAAAAAAACCTATTCCTTATAAAAGTAGATAATGAATACGTACTGAAACTTTCATTTAAATTGGATAATTGCTTGATTTTTTTTGTAATTTAAAAAAGCGATGCCCTCCACTCCCGTATTCCTTTGTGGGTTTATGCCCCCGCAAGGTTGGGAAAGTTTGAAATCTACAGGTACTAGAAAGAAGGACTCCATATCAAAGTGTCAGGGTTGGGGCGAGACTCTAGCGCCAGCTCTGCCTACAGCCATAAGGTGTTACTGGACTACAGAATTTCCTCTGACCAATCGCTAATCTTCAGTCTTCATATTTCTTATTCTTTTATTGTCTTTTCTCCTTAATAGTAGTTTTTCTCATCTTCTCTAACACTCAGTCACCTCTTGCGTCCCAGTGGCTTTATTGCTGATTAATAAAAAGATAAATTGCGGGAAAATAAATTGCAACATTCAATAGCTCCAAACTAATTTTGTCATATATCAGACCCTATCACCATGAACATGTACCATATCATGATAGTTCTTCGCTTCGAACGCTTGTTGAAACTAGTGTTCACCGAAGACATCAATTTAAACTCACATATACAATTCGTTGCAAAAGATGCAGTAACTCATTCCCAACTTCCATGCTCACTCTTCACAAAAGTCAGATCAGACAAAATATAGCGGACTGCTGCCATATTTGGGCTGGGGTTGCCCTCTCCTAACTTTCCAGGCTTGAGTTCAAAAACTTGATATGGGAAATGTTTTGAGGTACTACATTCATTGTTGAACCAGTTCAGACATTCAAACACACAAAGAGAGGGAGGGAGAGAGAGAGAGGGGGGGGTGAAGAAAATGATGGAAATTTTAAGAAAGAGAGGATAAAAGAAAACGATCAGTCACAAATAAATAGATGTGAATGTGTAAAACAGAAAGCTTGCACTAGTCTCATACATGGATATACGGGGTGGAACAGCAAAATTGTCCAATTGTTAGATTTTGAACAGTTGTATCTTGAAAATGATTAAAGTTATCTTAATGGAATTCACCGATAATTTTATAACACTATTTGACTTTACTTTGAACAATAAGAATGTATTTAGCTCTCAATGGAAATGATGATCCCTGTAAGCGCCCACCGTTGTGACCTCCTGATCTAGTTTTCCTCTCTAATGTTCCCTCTTTTTTAAACTTATTCACCGTTCTCTTGATGGTTCGTGAATATTAGTTGGCAATATATATATATATATATATATATATATATAAATATATATATATATATATATATATATTTCCAAGGGGATAGAATCCAAATAGAGATCAGTGTCCAGGACAAAGCAAGAATATAATATGAAAGGCTCGTTATAATTTTCCCTTTATAAGGTTATAATTTCTTCCAATGTAATAAATTATAAGCATGGAATATTAGTGTTTGAGCTTTTATACATACATACATACATATATATATATATATATATATATATATATATATATATATATATATTACAATGAATCATTCATACAAAAAATAGATTGGTAAAGTTAATGATATAAAATTGCGAAAAACCTTCGCCAACAAATTTTTAAAGTTGCATTAACCTACGAACCACCCGATGAATGTTATGATCCTTCTTTTTAATAACTACAAGCTGTATAAGGTCTTTTTTTAATCTGTTAGTACGTTCAACTGTATATACAGTCATCCTCAGGCATTTTGCTTTTAGTAAATCCTGGATTTACAAAAATTAAGCTTTTTATTTAATTTTTTTGTGTTCGAACAAGAGCTTTCTTTTCTGGACAAAGAGTGTGTAAAAACTGTCCAAATGTTTTATAGCTCCGAGCGCTTTCGGCTATACCTTTAGCCATTATCAAGGATGATTCAAATTTTCAGCTTAATTGAGTGTTTGCATTATGTGTATGTTTTAGTGTGTTGTAGAGATGTTTTTAATTTCCGAATACGGTTAGCATATTGTGGCGTTGTGTGTGTGTGTGTACGCGTGTGTGTGTGTGCGGATGAGTGCGTGTGCATATGCGTGTGTGTGTGTGCATATATATATAGAGAGAGAGAGAGAGAGAGAGAAAGAGATAGATAGATAGAAAAACGTACATAAAACAAACAGGGTTTAGTAGAAACAACAACAACAACAATAACAATAAGAATAATCTTCTTCTCTCTATTTACGCAACCTTCTACATGAGCGCCACCTGTTTATTCGCCATTGCACAACACCAGAAGAACTGAGTTTTCTTCCCGAATTCCTACAGATCGATCTTGTTCGGTCAATTCTATTTCGGTACCGAAATATTTCCATGTTGTCTAGCTAGATCAAGAACGATCGATAGTTAATGACACTCGGAGCGAAAGGAAGTATAATATATGCTTCATTAGATCGGGAAGATATTAAAGCAGGCCGAGGTGTGAATGCGCTTATTTGGTTGGTGACTCAACTGGAAAGAATCAACGATACGAGTTCGAAATCTCGCGTTGACTGCTAATGTCGATTTAACGCTAAAGAACATCGGCTAAGCATAAATTCAATTCGCGATATCTGATCAGCACTCATTTAAAAAAAACTTTTACCCATTTACAGTGTTCTTATAACATTGGATAGGAGGTAGAGAGAGAGAGAGTGAAAATATTGAAGCGGAAGGTCGTTGTAGCTTCCCTCTCTCTTTCTCTCTCTCTCTCTCTCTCTCTCTCTCTCTCTGTATATATATATATATATATATATATATATATATATATATGCCTTACCAGTTTGTGACTGGAAGAGATAATTGCGAGGAGGATATAAATACAGGGAGAGCTCAATATAGAGTACAGAGCATTATCATGATAATAAGAAGACGGAGACTTTTATTATCCATTTCGATTATAAATTTATTTCGTGAACACTGAGATGTTCAACTCTTCGGATCGAAATCTCCTACGTAAATGGTGGAAATGCACCGGACAGTCATATTCGATTGGTAGTGGGGAGGGAAGGTGAAGGAGAAGGGATGGGTAAAAAGAGGGCTACGGGATTAGTGGTAATAGTAGTCGGTTGACCTAGCCGAGAATTTACGCTATACTTTTGAGACTTTTATATTGGGTTGTATTTTACATTGGCTGATACGGTTGTTGTTTATAGGCAGGAAAGAGCAGGTCAATTCAAATTAATTTAATGAAAGAGATCTTAATTCAAATAAAGGTCGGTATTAATATAGTAATACTTAAGCATTTGTTTTTAGGACGAAATCTAATAGTTTGTGGAGCCATTAAGTTGAAAGGAATGCAAGAGGGTGACATAGAAGAAGTGGAAAGCTCTGTGAATGGTGGTCACGAAAAAAATTTATAATCGGAATGGATGATTAAATTCTCCGTCTTCTTATTATCTTTATATATTTATATATATATATATATATATATATATATATATAATTAAACTTTTATTATTATTATAAATTTGTAATTGTGACGATTATAATGCGATGATGAGGGTTTCGCTGCTTAATATGACTAGACAATTTCAATTTATCTATTTTGAATATGATCACTTTCATCCCTAACCCTGTTTTTTTTAGCTTGTCAACGTTTTAGCTAGGCGTGTCGTTACAATTGAGACCATGGATGTCCTTACAGCAAGTCAAGGCTCGGTTATCATTTTTAAGAAATGTACATCCTTTATATGGGCTTTTTGGGAGGGTATCTGCTAATTTAGATTTTCATAAGTAATTTGAAAATAACAATTATTGAGTGAGAAAAAATGTAGGAGTAAATTAAAATAATAAATCTCCATTAACTACTTATATACATATATATAAATATATATATATATGTGTGTGTGTGTGAGAGAGAAAGAGAGAGAGGGGGAGAGATTGACTTTCTACCTAATACGGTGCACTCACTTGTCAAGATTGTCAAAAAGGAAAAGACAATACCAAAAAGAATGCACACACACACACACACACACACACACACACACATACATATATATATATATATATATATATATATATATATATATATATATATATATGCGTGTGTGTGTGTGGTGATTTCACCCCTTGTATCAGTTAGATGATTTGGAATTCATAGTCATCCTTCCCAAAAGCTGGTTGTCTATCTTACTATTTTTCCGGATATGTGAGGGAGAGAAAAATATGGATTCATATCGATCCCAAGGTTATTTGAACCTAAGTGAATGTAACGAAATCCATGATTGGAATTAGATCCCGGTTCTCCGATTCCTTAATCTGAGCCGGTATCTATTATTTCACTGTACTTCCACATGGATATATACATATATATATATATATATATATATATATATATATATATATATATATATATATATATATATATAAGTAGGCGATCAGCCGATTCCGCTACCTTGGTTTCATCCTTTTGATACCTTTAGGTGATTTAGGTTAATTGATTTCGTAACGGTTTATTTTTAAAAATATTTTATGAACGTTATATTTTTTTTTTAAATAAATAGATAAGAAAATAAATAAATGAATCTATATCTGAACGATGGTCTACTCGATGCTTTGTACTTCGCCAAGTTCTTCGTAAATATAACACCTGAACAAATGTATATAATTTTACATTGTCCTAAATCAATTTAAATTCAACAATGGTGAAGGTTGGATTTAAAAATAAAAAAAGAACAACTTCAGTGTACCACAAGGTTCATTTGTTGGTGCTGAGGTTTCAGAATTAATACGCCTGCATATTTTATATGAAATCAACACATTTGTACATATAAACAATGGATGGTTTGAACGTGCGCTTCTGACCACGAGATCCGGTTTCGAATCTCACCATGGTCGATTTGTCAGGAAGTAGACTTCCTGATATTATTGGACTAAAGCGGTCCAACCCAACGTGCGGCACCTTTGGGAAGTTTCTGAAAACCATACCACTGGTTGACACAAGCCTTGTGAGTGAAATTGGATAGACGGAACCCTTGGGTGCCGTCGATAGCTGTGCTAGCACGAAGTCACACGTCATCGTGGCTGAAGGCTTGAGCGTGCTGGCCTTGTTCAAACTGTTGATCACGCTAGATAACACGCTCTTTCTCAGAAACTGTAACTAAGTTCTGCTCAGCATAGTTGCAGTATAAACCAGAGTTTGGCTCTGTGGGTGTTGAATAAACACAAATATACCTGAGCAAGCATCTGCAATAGGTATTGGCTAACCTCCCTAGTAGAAAGGTATCCTCGAATACGAGTGGCCAGCTATACATACATACATACATAAATACATACATACGTACATAAATACATATATGCATATAAACAACTATGGCCTGTATAGAGATAAGTCTGGCGATAGTGACAGACAACGGAAGAACAAATCACAATATAAGAAAAGCGCTTTTCAAACTCTTCAAAAACATCGATTTTGAAATAAAATTCGTTATGAATAAGAAAATTGTCAAATATTTGGTTGTAGAATTAAATCTACAAGCTGGCAGTGTCTTCATACATGAAATCCAACACAAAATTAAAATACGTGAATGTTTGATCCAACCATATTGCGAGTATAATAAAGTAAATCCACAAAAAAATAGATTCAAGGTTATCTAGAAATTCCTCTAGTAAAATAATTTTCGAAGATAAAAAGTAAGAATATGAAAGCACTTTAAAAGACGAGAGTTATAAAACCAAACTGGAATTAAAACCCCTAATAAAACAAAAAATTAAAAACAAAACAAAATGAAGAACAATTCAAGGTAAAGAAAAAATATTATCTGGTTTAACGGCCCCCTTTAATTTAGAAGTCAAGTGTAAAATAAGGAAAATATTTTTCAAATTTCTTAATAAACACTTCCCAAAAATTCCGAAGTACATAAAATATTTAATAAAAACAGTTAAATTAAGCTACAGCTGTACTAGTAAATTATAAACCACAATAAATTAAAAAAAACGCTAGAAATTTCAAAACTAACGAGCAGCATAACATCGTTAACATTGAAATAAGTAACTGTAGAAATAAAAATAGATGTCCATTAGATGGAATTTGCAAAATTGAAGCAATACTTTACAAAGCAAAAGTAATAGATAAAAATGTCAAGAAAAATATACATAGGGTGTACTGGGGTAACTTCGAAAAGAGGTGGTACAATCATAAGTCATCTTTTCAGCTAGAATGCTTAAAAATTCGACTAGACTAGCCAACCAAGTGTGAAAATTAAAGACGAAAAATGAAAAAGAGTGTAAACTGGAAAATTAAAAAACAAAAAACAAAACAAAACCATGAAACAATCATAGTAACATCTGCAACCTTTGTCAGCAAGGAGAAATAGCTATAATAACTTTTCCAGACCAATTACGACCCTCTGTATACATACTAAAAATCATTTGAGTTCATATGAAGTGGGATGAAAAGAAAGTTTGTATATTTCATTCAATCCCCCACCGATACATTTCCAATACACTTGATTTTCCCCTCCTCCTCACTTTCTACCACACTTCACGTCATGCGCTTATTCATTTATTTTTAAAAATATAGCGTTCATAAATTTCATTTAAAAAAATAAATCGTTAGGAAATCAATTGACCGAAATAGCCTGACGATACCGAAAAGTTGAAACCAAGCCAGCAGAATCGGCAAATCTCCTAATGTTCTATACTTAAAAGCTCTACATGTTAAGTTTTTATGTTTTTTATGTGTATTGAGCACCTTTTTTAATACTACTGTTTCTTGGTTTAATTCAGCACTGACCATTAACTTCATATATATTATTTCAAGCATGTTTCGTTGAATATGAAAGACACGGAAAAGTTGATGAACTTTTTTAATTAGCTTTTCTAGTATATAATTTCTTTTCCGTTTAGTCTGGGTATGGTAGTGTAAAATTGTTCGTAGTATTTATATTCCCAAGCGCTTTCGGCTTCTCTTTTAACCATTTTTAAGTTGCTTCTTGTTAATTGTTGTTTTTTTTTTTTTTTTCGTGGTTGCCCTTTAATATGACCTTTTGTGATGCCGATTGAATGGTAGTAATATTTATTCCGTGTCCCGTGAAAGAGGGTGGTTGGAATCTGAGTTGTCCCCGCTTCTATTTAAAAGAAACAACCCACCCCAAAAGTTTTTAGCACATTATTTCCGTTGTTGAATAAAGTGAAATTAATACTGGTTGCCAGATGTTTTACGTACAATGTTTCGCACACAGATGTTTTCGGTTACAGGATTTATGGAGGATGAACGTATTATCAAACAAAATCTCTATCTCTCTCTCACATATATATATATATATATATATATATAATTATATATATATATATATGTAGAGAGAGAGAGACCGAAGAGAGTGGTGAAAAGTTCTCCGTTTGACCAAAAGGATTATAAAAGTACTAATATATAGTACTTTTGTAAGATTTTGGACATTAATCGTGTACCATGTCGGCACAATACCGTATGTAATAATACAATTAGGATTTCCATGACGATCTTTCTTCTCGCAGTGGATTACCAATTTAGGTAATTTTTGAGTCACACTAAATCAGTCACATCTCTATTATCTCTTTTCGCTGTGTGCCTTTCTTACTAAATATGACAGGCACGAGTGGTGAGAATGTTCCTAACCCTGAGACCTGAGTTCGAATCTCATGGCCAATTTGTCAGGAAGGTGACTTCGAGCTAGCTTAGTTGACGGGTGGCCAGTCAACTGTAGGTCTGATGAATTGGATCGTTTTTACGATTCCAATGGAATAAATTATGACCATGGAATATTAGTGTTTAAGTCTTTTTATTATATCCTTACTCTGTCCTGGACATTGAGTTCTACCTGGATCATATCCTCTTTGAATTATTTTTATACATATATGTATGTGCATATATAATTGCATATGTATGTGTATATTTACCACTAATATTGTCTATATATATATATATATATATATATATATATATATATATATATGTATATATGTATTGAATCTGTGTGTGAAAGGAACACGCCAACCTTATCTGACAAAACATCCGCTAGGTGGTGCTGTTCAGGATTATAAAAGGACGGTTTAAACAATTTCCTCTTTTACATATATTTCGCAAAGTCAACATGTATCTTTTCTCTACTGGGGAAATTTCCTTCTCCCCTACCAAATGACCAACAATTAAATTTGAGCTCTTTCTCTCTTTTTCTCTCTCTCTCTCTCATACACACGCACACGGACAGCGCATGCACATAGAGCTTGCGGTGGATAAATTGTCGCCAAATTATATTTTTAATTTCACATATACACGCCGTTTGTTTTTGATTTCGTCGACTGTGCAAATAGTAAGGTCAGTTGCGCACTGTCTGTGAGAAAAAGAGTATCATGACGCTACTCACCCCGTTAGAAATATGGAAATGACATGTTGTACTGTTTGGCATTCCTGCCGGAATCTCTAATACGGATATTTCAGAGTTCTTGGGTGTCAATCTAAGGACATTGCCGTGGATTCCGAAAGAGTTAGTGATTACGAAGATACGACAGTTCGGAAAACTCACTTTGATTTTTCTGAAAAAAAAGAAAAGAACACCCGAATTTCCTGGTCAGGGCCTCAGACTCAACACGGATGCCTGCATCAAGTGCCTGGAGGTGGTGCTGCCCTGGGTCAAGAGGTTGTCTTATAGGAGACTCTATGTATAGTAACATGACTCTGCACCATGCCACACATTGTCTAACGCAGTTACACAATTTCTGCGACCATATCAACCCTTACATCTGGCCACGTAACTTCCCAGGCTGCACCAACTTGATTATTATTTGTGGGGCGCATTTGAGCGAGAGTCCAACAAAACGCTTTTTAACACCAAAGATGAACTGAAGGCATGGATTATGGCAGCATTCATCAACTTAACCAAGGAGACCGACCAGAAGAGTTGCAGAATATTCCGAAGCATCTGTAGGCTTTGGTTGAAACCAATTTGCGATTTTATTGAATAAATTTACTCTTTAATATTTCAAGATATTTTTGCGCAATTATGGGAAATACATCTGTTAAAATAAGATGTCAGTGTTATTTTCATTTTTGCGAAATTTAGACGACAGTTTATTCATCGTACCCTGTATATGCAAATCACACACAGTATCCATTTTGCAACATTTTCCACAGTGTACATAGGTTCAAAACACTGCATTTGGAAAATCTGGAGGTGTGACTTTGCACAGAAGCGACTCTTCCTTAAATATTCATCTCTTGCAAATTTTCTTGGCCCTCCAGACGCTTAGGTCGGCTAATACGAAGTATAAATCACTGACAATGGTGCTAACTCGTGTGGACAGGAGCAAAAGAGCCAATGAACACGCCGGATGTGCACGATAGCTGAATGCGAAAATCCCATTGACAGATAAACTGAATGACGCAAGTAGAAATTTGCAAATAGTTGTGTCTCATTCCGTTCTGGTCATGTCATTGACCTGCCTTGTTTTGCATTTGCTCTTGCCTTTCGTTTGAAAACTTCAGATCGATATTAATAAGATATTTTCGTTTCGTTTAATAGTTTTCACTTATTTTTTTTGGTTCATCGTTGTTTTTGTTTTGTATTTCAATTCTTTGATAATTCCTCCCTTTTCCTCTACTTGATTGATTGGTTTCCTTTAATCGTTATTTGATAATACTGTTTTTCTTGTTCTTCCTCCATTTCTTTGATTCATCCGTTATTTTTAGTCTATCCTTCTTTCAACCATCCGTTATTTTATTCTTTCCTTCTTTCATCCACCCGTTATTTTATTCTTTCCTTCTTTCATCCATTCGTAATGTTTATTTTTTCCTTCTTTCATCCACCCGTTATTTTATTCTTTCCTTCTTTCATCCATTCGTTATTTTTATTTTTTCCTTCTTTCATCCACCTGTTATTTTATTCTTTCCTTCTTTCATCCATTGGTTATGTTTATTTTTTCCTTCTTTTATCCACCCGTTATTTTATTCTTTCCTTCTTTCATCCATTGGTTATGTTTATTTTTTCCTTCTTTTATCCACCCGTTATTTTATTCTTTCCTTCTTTCATCCATTGGTTATGTTTATTTTTTCCTTCTTTTATCCACCCGTTATTTTATTATTTCCTTCTTTCATCCATTCGTTATGTTTATTTTTTCCTTCTTTCATCCACCCGTTATTTTATTCTTTCCTTCTTTCATCCATTCGTTATGTTTATTTTTTCCTTCTTTCATCCACCTGTTATTTTATTCTTTCCTTCTTTCATCCATTGGTTATGTTTATTTTTTCCTTATTTTATCCACCCGTTATTTTATTCTTTCCTTCTTTCATCCATTGGTTATGTTTATTTTTTCCTTCTTTTATCCACCCGTTATTTTATTATTTCCTTCTTTCATCCATTCGTTATGTTTATTTTTTCCTTCTTTTATCCACCCCTTATTTTATTTTTTCCTTCTTTCATCCATTCATTATGTTTATTTTTTCCTTCTTTCATCCACCTGTTATTTTATTCTTTCCTTCTTTCATCCATTGGTTATGTTTATTTTTTCCTTCTTTCATCCACCTGTTATTTTATTCTTTCCTTCTTTCATCCATTCGTTATGTTTATTTTTTCCTTCTTTTATCCACCCGTTATTTTATTCTTTCCTTCTTTCATCCATTTGTTATGTTTATTTTTTCCTTCTTTTATCCACCCGTTATTTTATTCTTTCCTTCTTTCATCCATTTGTTATGTTTATTTTTTCCTTCTTTTATCCACCCGTTATTTTATTCTTTCCTTCTTTCATCCATTCGTTATGTTTATTTTTTCCTTCTTTCATCCATTCGTTATTTTATTCTTTCCTTCTTTCATCCACCCGTTATTTTTATTTTTGTTTCTTTAATGTGTCCGTTATTTTTTAGTTTTCCTTCTTTGATCCATCAATTAATTTTATTCTTTCTATATTTCATCTATCCATTATTTTATTTTTTCCTTCTTTCATCCATCCGTTATTTTTATTTTTTCCTTCTTTCATCCAATCGTTATGTTTATTTTTTCCTTCTTTCATCCATTCGTTATGTTTATTTTTTCCTTCTTTCATCCATTCGTTATGTTTATTTTTTCCTTCTTTCATCCACCCGTTATTTTTATTTTTGTTTCTTTAATGTGTCCGTTATTTTTTAGTTTTCCTTCTTTGATCCATCAATTAATTTTATTCTTTCCATATTTCATCTAACCGTTATTTTATTTTTTCCTTCTTTCATCCATCCGTTATTTTTATTTTTTCCTTCTTTCATCCACCCGTTATTTTATTCTTTCCTTCTTTCATCCATTCGTTATGTTTATTCTTTCCTTCTTTCATCCATTCGTTATTTTATTCTTTCCTTCTTTCATCCACCCGTTATTTTTATTTTTGTTTCTTTAATGTGTCCGTTATTTTTTAGTTTTCCTTCTTTGATCCATCAATTAATTTTATTCTTTCCATATTTCATCTATCCGTTATTTTATTCTGTCCTTCTTTGATCCATCTGTTATTTTTATTCTTTCCCTATATCATCTATCCATTATTTTATCCTTTCCTACTTTGATCCATCCGTTATTTTTATTTTTGCTTCTTTGATCCATCCGTTAATTTTCTTTCCTTCTTTGATCCATCTGTTACTTTTATTAATTGCTTCTTTCATCCCTTAGCGAGCTGTACGAATTCAGGTCGGGATCGTTACACACCATTTCGAAAAAAATGTCTTTGGAAGAATATGATTCCGTCTCTTCACCTCCTACCAGCTATGGGCTAGAGAGCAGATCAGACTTTTGGCAACGACTATGGGAGAACAATTCTGAATCGAAACCGTACGCGCTCCTGGTTGGACACATACTTGAACTCTACTATGTTCCACTAAATGCAGTATACAGCATAGATTGACCGCGTCAGAGTTCAAGAAATACAAATGAGACTGAACAGATGAGCAAAGAAGATAATAAATCACACGGATTTAGAGTGTGCGTTTAAATTGAAATTACTCTGAGGATTTTTATGAGCTCTTATAAAAAAAAAATATTGGTACTGGTGCTAGAAAAAGAAAACTACAACATATATCAATTCGGTCACTTTCTGAAGCCCGACATTTAAACCATTGTCGTTTCCATTGTCAGAGGCATTCCTGGGACACAATTTGGGGGGTGGATAGCGAGCAGCTGCCTCGTCACATTCTATTCGATTTCCTCGAAGTTTTGTACTCTTGTCCCTTTCAAGCGGGATTTGATTTTTGCGAAGGGAAACCTCGCAAGAGGCGAGATCTGGGGAATATAATGTTTGTCGGAGCTGGGGAATGTTGTGTTTGGTCAGAAACTGCTGCAAAAGCGATGCTCATTGATGAAACCTGTGTTGGCGGTGAGACGACCACACTCTACACCCTTTCTATCGAAGCAAGGCGAGAAACAACGGGGGTGAGCGAGAAAGTTATAACTTAAAATCTATCTGTTAATACAGTCATATAATCGTATATTTTTTAAGTATACCTGCTTCATGTCTCAGAAGCAAAATATCAAAGAAATAAACAATTAGAGGAGTGCAAAGACAAAACAGGAAGATTTACGATAGACCATCAGTCGTTGACATCAGTTATGCAATTTGGATTGGAAATGGTTTCTTCAAAGAAGGGCACATAAGAGATAAACGGAGTTTCTTCATTTTCAGGTAAGAATCATTTTGAGATTTTCGGCAAATATCAGGCGAGACTTGTGAACCGCTGGAACATTTCACAGATGAACCGATTTTTCAATTACGACGGATATATATATATATATATATATATATATATATATATATATGTTGAAACTTGACTAATGCATGGAATAATAATGCAACACAAAATGTACTTAGAACAAAATATATTGAAACAAGAAAGTGTACACAATATTTACATATAGTCTTTTGTATATTCCTGGGAAGACCGTTCCTGGAGAATGTGTTGACTGAGTCGCAGTCGGGCAGAGTCTCTGGTTGAATCTCTTGATTCGTTTATATTTATTGTACAAAGGTACAAATGTGGCACAAGGCCGAAGACGGGAAAGGGGGGAAAAGGCTGGTCTTCTTCTGTCTTAGCGTTTAAACTTAGCTACCGCAATCACTGACCCAAACAAACTGACAATATTCCTTTCACCAAAACGACTCATTCTTACATTACCATTCTTACCTCAAACACCATAATACCTCAAAAACTCAATGATGTCCTAACTAGTCCCCATATATACAGCTCAATGTTTGGGGGGGGGGTAAAAACAATTTAAAAAGCCCCAATGAGTAATTACAAATGTATAAGAACTACATACAAGAAACTAAACAAAATTTTTGTTAGTAATAAAACCCCCACAAAGCAACTAAATGTAGCAGTAACATCAGTTCCCTGGACGAAATCAATGCGGGACTTGAAAAGAAATAAAACATTTGTGCATCCCAACCATTCACTCAAACACACGCTCATCCAAACACAAAAACAGTCACGAAACAACATACCCGAAACGAAAGTCGCCCCGCATCCACCAGAGAACTGACGACACTAGCCACCTAACGATGGGAGGGATGGGGAATTAAACTCAAAGAAAAAACAAATAGGGACGAAAAATAAAAGGGGCCAATGCGCATACATAACCTAGCTAAGTTTAATAACGGGAGAGAAAAAAAAACAATTAAAAACAACCAAACGACCTACACTAACCTATTAAGGGGTGGGTTGCCAATGTTCAACCCAGCAAAAACAATATCCTCCTAACCGGCATCAAAATGCCACTCTAAGTCAGCACCTTTCACTCTGCAGAGACGCGCAAGAAACACCCACCTTTCGCCAAATTCCAATGGATGGAGTCGCCTCCTTTCCGTCCTGATCTTGACTTTAAGCTGATGCTTAAAGAACAAGATCAGTTGGGAAGAGGTAAACTTCTCGTCCCCATGGAATTCCTTCTGTCGCGTCGTCCATATCACGACTCGCATAACCCCCAGTAAGCAAAGGAACACATAGTGCTCAGCCTTAGTCAACGGCGGTACTATATTGCTACAGACGGAACTGGCCTCGAGGACAAAAAACTTTCCGCGCAGCATGCGAACCATGATGTCTTCAACAAACTTGCACAGCGGAACTACAACACTACAATGAAAGAAGGCGTGACCTAGGGTCTCCACCTCCCCACTGCAGCGAACGCAGTTTAGCGACTTTACCAAACCCGCAGAGCGAAGTCTTTTGGCGACCCAGACGGCCCTTCGAATCACCAGCCAGGTGAGTGATGCCTCAGGGTTAGTGAGACATTTCAACCCGGGCGCCCAAGGCCATATGCAGCGAGCCTCCCGCTTCGTCAGACCGAGCTCGCCTATCAGACTATCTTGAACGTTCCCCCTAACTAACACCTGATATAATGCCTTACGGGACAACGGTTGGACGTCGGAGAGGCCATCCTTCGCCCGTAAGAGACGCTTGAGGGCAATCCGACATTCGCGATAGAAAGAGCCCTCGCCTCGAGGAGTACGAGCGGCCTCCTCCTCACACGAGCGCACATTTCTCAAGGATGGAAAATGTTTATGGACGTCTTCCTTCCAGAATTCGCCGTTCTCATCCACTTGCATACACATCCGGTCTAGGTATGAAATGCGAAGCGTATGTTGACGAGTCTCAACGCAAGGCATCCCCAGACCGCCATCAGACGGATGGAGGTAACAGATCTCGCGACTAACCATGGCAGCCTTGCCTCTCCACAAGAAAGAGAACAAGAGCCTTACAAACGCCAGTAAAGTGCTAGACGGGAGTGGAAGCACGGAGAGTCGGTAAAGGAGAATCGGGTAGATGTGCGTAGCACATACTTCCGCCCTCCCCTTCAAGGAAAGATTCCTCCGAGTCCACAGACGTACTGTAAGCTCGGCCTTCTCCCGCACCTCCGACCAATTCATTTCCAACAGGAGGTCGGGACCGAACCAGATGCCGAGTATCTTGACCGGCCCGTCCGTCCAGAGGAAAGGTCCGGGAAGAGAAACTCCCTTCCACGAACCCAACCGCAAGCCAACAGACTTATCGCGGTTGATCTTGGCCCCTGTCACCATCTCATACCCGTTGATTTCTTTGCTGACTTCGTTAATTTCGGGCCTACTCGACACCAGAACCGAAACGTCATCAGCATAGGCGGAGTACCTGGCCGAGGTGGTAGCACCAGGTAGGGAAATTCCGCGAAGGACCGGATTTGTCTTCAACTTACGCAGGAAAGGTTCCAACGCAAGAACGTACAGCAATGGAGACAGCGGACAACCTTGACGAAT
The DNA here is from genome assembly GCA_964036315.1 of Acanthosepion esculentum. NCBI lineage: Eukaryota > Metazoa > Mollusca > Cephalopoda > Sepiida > Sepiidae > Acanthosepion > Acanthosepion esculentum. The sequence continues at coordinate 34,693,502 of OZ038483.1, read as the reverse complement.
AGAGCGAGACAAAATGAAAGGTTTCGATCTTACCCCATTCACTTCTACCAGCGCACCGGGGGACGCATACAGCAGCCGGATCCAAGTGCGAAAGTGCGGCCCGAAACCGGCGGCCGAAAGAACAGCCTCCAGAAACCGATGGTCAACCCTATCGAAAGCCTTGGACTGATCCAAATTGATCAGCGCGGCATCACTGTCGACTTTCTCAATGATCAAGCGAACCATATGAAGGTTGTCCTGAATAGTCCTGCCCTTCACAGCACAAGTCTGCTCGGGACCAATCAGACTAGACAGGACAAACTGCAAACGGTCAGCTAAGACCTTGGCTAAAATCTTCAACTCTGTATTTAACATCGTCAAAGGCCGATAATTATCTACCCCATCCCCACCGTCTTTCTTCTTGCGAAGCAACTTGATCACACCCCTGGTGAAGCGTTGAGGAATAGACCCCTGCTTAAACCAGTTGTTGTAAATCAGTGCCAGCAAGGGGACAAAGACGGGCGACTGCCTCAAGTACATTTCATAGGGAAGACCATCTAATCCCGGAGTCTTGTCCAGGCCTACCTGTTTCAGCGCATCCCAGATCTCAGACTCTGTTATGGGCCCCTCGCACCCAGCCGCTTCAGCCGCCTCAAGGCGGGGAAAGTCGGCTAAATAGGCATCGAACTGAGCAGTGCTCAGACCGGGCTCCCTGGTAAAAAGCTCCTGAAAGTAGTCTCGAAAAGCCTCGCAAATGCCCACGTCTGTAGTCACCGTCCGCTTATCCGGCAATGTGATGCTCGCAATATGCCGATTAGTTGCCCTACGGAGTTCCTCTGAACGCAATGAAGCGGCCATATTCGTAGCCTCGCAAGACATTCTTTTTATCCTAGCCCTAACTACCAGAGCTTGATCCTTCTTGATAAGCAAGGAGGCCAGCTCCGCCTTAGCTATGGCTATGTCCCCACTATCACGGGATTTCACTGCCCGATCAACATTTGCCTCTAGAGACTTTTGCGCTGCTAGCCTTTCTAGGTTGAGTCGTCGACTAAAATCAGCAGCAAAAGACCTAAGTTTGGATTTTAGAAAGTCCCACCATCTATTCCCAACCACAGCCCCCGACAATTCCCGCTGTAGCATTAGTAAAAGCTGGTCTCGGAAATCTTGCTCACCAAATAATGATGAGTTCAATTTCCAATGCCCAGCCATCTTAACCCTAGGCTTATCTAAGTTTACCCGGACCCGGACAAGCCTATGATCCGAGTAAACTATAAAATGGAAGCTTGGACATTCTAAGAGCCCTACTTCGACTCTCTTAACTAGAACTCGGTCGATGTAGCTTGCGCTAACCACCGAGCTGCCGCCCCTAGTCCAAGTCCATGCTACCTCCCGGGGGTGTTCATTTCGATACTTATCGACGAGATCGAACGCGTCGATAAAGTCCCGAAATGGTTTCACATCCGGATTGTTAGTACCCGGTTTTTGCCCTATACGATCTATATCGGGATCAAGGACGGCATTCCAATCACCCGCTAGAACTACCGAACGAGAAGTCGTCAGAAACGGCTCGATCTGCCGAAACAAAACAGACCGCTGCGCATGGTCATTGGGCGCATAAACCCCAATGAGACGAAGAGCCTTATCCTTTATGGTAATATCCAGCACGCAAAGCCTGCCCGCCGGATCCGCGAAGACAAGAGCACACACCGCGTCCAGAGACTTGCTCACCAGCCAGGAAACACCCCTCGAGCGTCCATCAAAACATGCTGAAAAGAGGTCGAACCCCTTAGACAGAATGTCTTCATAATCGAGAGATAAAAAACGGATTTCCTGCACGCAACATACATCCACCCCGAGGCGCTGAAGATCGCGAACGAGCCTCACCCTTCGAGACTCCGACCTCAGGCCTCGGACATTCAAACTTGCTAACCAAAGAGCCATGATGAAAACCGATTAGTGTTGTGATACTGGTTTGAACATGGCTGGGGTGAGGATACCGACAGCCTCTCCCATAGACCCGTGACCCATCTCATTCTTGATAGAGCCGTCTTGAGAGATTCCGCCGATATCCCAGGGAAATGTCAGTTTAAGAGCCCTATACAGGGATGGGTGAACTAAAATGGGGACCCTCCCTGCACAAAATTGTCTCAAATGATTGAGTTGGTCGTTTTCGACAATGGCTATGGGTAAGGCCATCTTGTAAGCGCTGATGGCCTAATCCACCATTGCCCATATCTGCTTCGTGCCAGTTCCGGTTCTGATCACCGTCAGAACCCTTTGCGCAAGTGGGAAGTTCTGTGGAACCTCTACATCTAAGTCCGCATATTGGCATATAGAGAGCAAATATTTTAGTTCTTTTATGCGATTGCCGTAATCGCGGGCTCTCTCAGCCTGAGCCGGTGAAACGCGGCAGACATCCTCCCCTGTGTTGTAAATAAGCTTTTGTGATTTTTTCTTCCTTTCTTTTTTCTCTTGAGCAGGGCTTCTCTGCCGTTTTGTAGCGGGAGGAGGCATTTCTGCTTTAGTAGAGGGGGAAGGACAGGGAGTTTTCCGAGGTGTGCTGGAGGATCTCGGTTTAACAGGAGAAGCAGTAGGGGTTTGAAGGGGAGTATAGTAGGACCTATGATTGTAGGGGCTAGGGTCTCTACTATGAGGACGGGAGTTGGACCGGGTTGACGGAGGGGAAAGTTTCTTCGTGGGAGAGAGTGCAGACTGGGCAGAGGACGTGGATGGGATAGGCTCTGTGTTTTGGGACTGTTTTTGACGATCTAATTTTTTTTTCAGTTCTTTAACTTTCTCAGTTTTTTCAAAACCTGGGTCATACTTTTTTTGTTTTTCTTTGAATGATAGCTGAGAGGCCGGGGCATCGCCCTTAGCGTTGCAAGATGGAGTGGGGCTGTCAGTGTCTTTCGCCCTTGGGGTTTCAGGGGACTGAGGACCCGCTGTCCGGTGCTTCCCTCTGGCCTTACCAGCTACCAGCCATTCCCCCTCCCCCTTCTCCACAACTGCACAAGCAGCGGGCGAAGGCTCTTTGGGGAAAGTGGTTTTCGCTGTTTCACCAACCGGCGGATTATCCGACCCGGTCCCAGCAGCTGGTACGCCCACTACAGGCGAGGCGGAAGGTAAAGACTCGGTCAGAGGGGGATTTTGGTTTACTGGTGCTTGACTGCCAGGGGCCTTCCTCCCTGGGCAGGAAGAGGAGAGGTGACCAATCTCTCCACACTTCCAGCATACCGGTTTTCGGCCAGTTACTATGACCGGTAACTTCAAGCTACCAACATCCAGACAGTTGGGGATGGAGCGGAAGGCCTTCTCGTCCAACATAATATCAAAGCTCCACCCCCCGTTCAGGCTATCACAGGAGGCGCCCAGAATTTCGCCATACTGGTACAAAAAGGCAGCAATGTGTTCCCCGATAACCTGAGGAGGGACCTCATATACTGCCACGATGGTCCGTCTTCGGCCTTCGTACTCCGTTCGTACTATGAGATCTTTCGTTATCAGATCCCGGCTCGACATAGCCACGCAATCTTCAGGCGTGGGTAGCAGAACGTCCCACATGAAGTATTTTGCACCCTTAACTATTCTGAGGGGCTTAAACCCCAAGGACTCTAGTGTTTTCAACACAGTGTTTTTCGTCGAACGACAAATTTTGCGCGTACGCTTGTCGACGACGAAAACCGACACAATTCTTTTTTCAATTTTCTTTAGTTCTATGGGGTCTTCTAAAAGTCCACCTTCTACGACAAGGTGGGCGTAACTCTTAGCACGCTCCAAGAACTCCGCTAAATTGATAATACATTTTGGTGGGGACGACCAACAAGAGGGCGATTCCCCGGCCTCTGACTTGTTCTTTTGTTTGTGTTGGCCATTACTGGCCTCCATGTCGTTGTCGATTTGGCTATTATTGGCCTCCATACTTTCAGTATTCTGGCCATTAATAGCCTCCATACTTTCTGTATTTTTGCTGTTTTTAGCTACTATTACATTTTGGCCATTTTCGCCTTCCGTAATTTCACCTTCCAAAGCTTTTGGATTCTGACCCTTTTGGGCTTCCGTAGCTTTATTTCGGCTATTTTTATCAATTACATTTTTTTGACTATTATTAGGACTAGGCCTATTTTCTTCTTCCAAAGTGTCCTCTAGAAGTGGGTACTCCTCTGGATCATCTTTGTCAGGCGGTTTTTTATCTATGGAAAATAAGTGTCTTTTAACAGACTTTTTAATGTCTATTACGGGTTTTTTCTTTTTTATCAAAAAAGAAGTGGCTTTATTTTTCTTTTTATCCATTTTTTTTTAAAGAAAATCATGCGACGGGAAGGGAAGGGAAAGGAAGGGTGGGATGGAAAGAAAACAAAGATCGCCTATTGGCGTGGGGGGGAGGGTAGAACTAAGTGAAACTTGCCTTTTAGCGAAAAAAAAAATAAAATAAAATAAAAATAAAATAAAAAAATAAATTACAAAAACTCGCCGGAAAGCGAGACGAGCAACAAATTAATTACAAAAGTACAGCTAAATTCAAATACAGAAATTTAAAAAACAAGGATTGCCTAACGGCGAAATGTAAACAATAAAGTTAAACGAAAAAGACAAATATAAATCAAGTAACGGTCACAAAAACTTTTAAAACGGAAAAAGAAGGGTTACAATTGTAAAACAAAAATTAATACAATAATACAGGAAAACAGAAAACGTTTAACGATAACTTTTTAAAAAAATACGAAACAATAAATTAAAAAATTTACAATATGGCCGCTAGAAAAATCTAGTCCGACCAGAAGACGAACGAAACACAAACAATAATAAAGACAGATTAATAAATATAAACGAAAATTTTAACCCAAAAAAGCTTAAATGATAAAAAGGATGGACTTAAATGATATTTTTTAAAGGAAAAGAAACAATTAATAAGTAATAAATGAAGAGAAATTTAAAAGGTAAGACAAAATAAATACGTGGAAACAACGAAGGATTTTAAAGGAGAGGGTTACAAAATAAAAACCTAATTTAAAAATAAATGAATATAGTGAAAAGGGGGGGATAAAAGAAAAAAATGGAAAAAAAAACCAACTTTTTTTTTTGCAAAGAATGTCAGTACGAAAGAAAAACAGAAAAAAACAACTTAACGTAACAAAACAGTTCACAGAAACAAAAGGTCGTTGACGTAAACAAATAATCCCACGAGCTGAAAAATAACGGTCGGAAAAAAACGAGACAGAGAACCAATCTCTTGATTCGTTTATATTTATTGTACAAAGGTACAAATGTGGCACAAAGCCGAATACGGGAAAGGGGGGAAAGGGCTGGTCTTCTGTCTTAGCGTTTAAACTTGGCTACCGCAATCACTGACCCAAACAAACTGACAATATTCCTTTCACCAAAACGACTCATTCTTACATTACCATTCTTACCTCAAACACCATAATACCTCAAAAACTCAATGATGTCCTAACTAGTCCCCATATATACAGCTAAATGTTTGTGGGGGGGGGGATAAAAAAACAATTTAAAAACCCCAATGAGTAATTACAAATGTATAAGAACTATATACAAGAAACTAAACAAAATTTTTGTTAGTAATAAAACCCCCACAAAGCAACTAAATGTAGCAGTACCATCAGTTCCCTGGACGAAATCAATGCGGGACTTGGAAAGAAATAAAACATTTGTGCATCCCAACCATTCACTCAAACACACCCTCATCCAAACACAAAAACAGTCACGAAACAACATACCCGAAACGAAAGTCGCCCCGCATCCACCAGAGAACTGACGACACTAGCCACCTAACGATGGGAGGGATGGGGAATTAAATTCAAAGAAAAAACAAATAGGGACGAAAAATAAAAGGGGCCAATGCGCATACACAACCTAGCTAAGTTTAATAACGGGAGAGAAAAAAACAACTAAAACAATCAAACGACCTACACTAACCTATTAAGGGGAGGGTTGCCAATGTTCAACCCAGCAAAAACAATATCCGCCTAACCGGCATCAAAATGCCACTCTAAGTCAGCACCTTTCACTCTGCAGAGACGCGCAAGAAACACCCACCTTTCGCCAAATTCCAATGGATGGAGTCGCCTCCTTTCCGTCCTGATCTTGACTTTAAGCTGATGCTTAAAGAACAAGATCAGTTGGGAAGAGGTAAACTTCTCGTCCCCATGGAATTCCTTCTGTCGCGTCGTCCGTATCACGACTCGCATAACCCCCAGTAAGCAAAGGAACACATAGTGCTCAGCCTTAGTCAACGGCGGTACTATATTGCTACAGACGGAACTGGCCTCGAGGACAAAAAACTTTCCGCGCAGCATGCGAACCATGATGTCTTCAACAAACTTGCACAGCGGAACTACAACACTACAATGAAAGAAGGCGTGACCTAGGGTCTCCACCTCCCCACTGCAGCGAACGCAGTTTAGCGACTTTACCAAACCCGCAGAGCGAAGTCTTTTGGCGACCCAGACGGCCCTTCGAATCACCAGCCAGGTGAGTGATGCCTCAGGGTTAGTGAGACATTTCAACCCGGGCGCCCAAGGCCATATGCAGCGAGCCTCCCGCTTCGTCAGACCGAGCTCGCCTATCTTGAACGTTCCCCCTAACTAACACCTGATATAATGCCTTACGGGACAACGGTTGGACGTCGGAGAGGCCATCCTTCGCCCGTAAGAGACGCTTGAGGGCAATCCGACATTCGCGATAGAAAGAGCCCTCGCCTCGAGGAGTACGAGCGGCCTCCTCCTCACACGAGCGCACATTTCTCAAGGATGGAAAATGTTTATGGACGTCTTCCTTCCAGAATTCGCCGTTCTCATCCACTTGCATACACATCCGGTCTAGGTATGAAATGCGAAGCGTATGTTGACGAGTCTCAACGCAAGGCATCCCCAGACCGCCATCAGACGGATGGAGGTAACAGATCTCGCGACTAACCATGGCAGCCTTGCCTCTCCACAAGAAAGAGAACAAGAGCCTTACAAACGCCAGTAAAGTGCTAGACGGGAGTGGAAGCACGGAGAGTCGGTAAAGGAGAATCGGGTAGATGTGCGTAGCACATACTTCCGCCCTCCCCTTCAAGGAAAGATTCCTCCGAGTCCACAGACGTACTGTAAGCTCGGCCTTCTCCCGCACCTCCGACCAATTCATTTCCAACAGGAGGTCGGGACCGAACCAGATGCCGAGTATCTTGACCGGCCCGTCCGTCCAGAGGAAAGGTCCGGGAAGAGAAACTCCCTTCCACGAACCCAACCGCAAGCCAACAGACTTATCGCGGTTGATCTTGGCCCCTGTCACCATCTCATACCCGTTGATTTCTTTGCTGACTTCGTTAATTTCGGGCCTACTCGACACCAGAACCGAAACGTCATCAGCATAGGCGGAGTACCTGGCCGAGGTGGTAGCACCAGGTAGGGAAATTCCGCGAAGGACCGGATTTGTCTTCAACTTACGCAGGAAAGGTTCCAACGCAAGAACGTACAGCAATGGAGACAGCGGACAACCTTGACGAATAGAGCGAGACAAAATGAAAGGTTTCGATCTTACCCCATTCACTTCTACCAGCGCACCGGGGGACGCATACAGCAGCCGGATCCAAGTGCGAAAGTGCGGCCCGAAACCGGCGGCCGAAAGAACAGCCTCCAGAAACCGATGGTCAACCCTATCGAAAGCCTTGGACTGATCCAAATTGATCAGCGCGGCATCACTGTCGACTTTCTCAATGATCAAGCGAACCATATGAAGGTTGTCCTGAATAGTCCTGCCCTTCACAGCACAAGTCTGCTCGGGACCAATCAGACTAGACAGGACAAACTGCAAACGGTCAGCTAAGACCTTGGCTAAAATCTTCAACTCTGTATTTAACATCGTCAAAGGCCGATAATTATCTACCCCATCCCCACCGTCTTTCTTCTTGCGAAGCAACTTGATCACACCCCTGGTGAAGCGTTGAGGAATAGACCCCTGCTTAAACCAGTTGTTGTAAATCAGTGCCAGCAAGGGGACAAAGACGGGCGACTGCCTCAAGTACATTTCATAGGGAAGACCATCTAATCCCGGAGTCTTGTCCAGGCCTACCTGTTTCAGCGCATCCCAGATCTCAGACTCTGTTATGGGCCCCTCGCACCCAGCCGCTTCAGCCGCCTCAAGGCGGGGAAAGTCGGCTAAATAGGCATCGAACTGAGCAGTGCTCAGACCGGGCTCCCTGGTAAAAAGCTCCTGAAAGTAGTCTCGAAAAGCCTCGCAAATGCCCACGTCTGTAGTCACCGTCCGCTTATCCGGCAATGTGATGCTCGCGATATGCCGATTAGTTGCCCTACGGAGTTCCTCTGAACGCAATGAAGCGGCCATATTCGTAGCCTCGCAAGACATTCTTTTTATCCTAGCCCTAACTACCAGAGCTTGATCCTTCTTGATAAGCAAGGAGGCCAGCTCCGCCTTAGCTATGGCTATGTCCCCACTATCATGGGATTTCACCGCCCGATCAACTTTTGCCTCTAGAGACTTTTGCGCTGCTAGCCTTTCGAGGTTGAGTCGTCGACTAAAATCAGCAGCAAAAGACCTAAGTTTGGATTTTAGAAAGTCCCACCATCTATTCCCAACCACAGCCCCCGACAATTCCCGCTGTAGCATTAGTAAAAGCTGGTCTCGGAAATCTTGCTCACCAAATAATGATGAGTTCAATTTTCAATGCCCAGCCATCTTAACCCTAGGCTTATCTAAGTTTACCCGGACCCGGACAAGCCTATGATCCGAGTAAACTATAAAATGGAAGCTTGGACATTCTAAGAGCCCTACTTCGACTCTCTTAACTAGAACTCGGTCGATGTAGCTTGCGCTAACCACCGAGCTGCCGCCCCTAGTCCAAGTCCATGCTACCTCCCGGGGGTGTTCATTTCGATACTTATCGACGAGATCGAACGCGTCGATAAAGTCCCGAAATGGTTTCACATCCGGATTGTTAGTACCCGGTTTTTGCCCTATACGATCTATATCGGGATCAAGGACGGCATTCCAATCACCCGCTAGAACTACCGAACGAGAAGTCGTCAGAAACGGCTCGATCTGCCGAAACAAAACAGACCGCTGCGCATGGTCATTGGGCGCATAAACCCCAATGAGACGAAGAGCCTTATCCTTTATGGTAATATCCAGCACGCAAAGCCTGCCCGCCGGATCCGCGAAGACAAGAGCACACACCGCGTCCAGAGACTTGCTCACCAGCCAGGAAACACCCCTCGAGCGTCCATCAAAACATGCTGAGAAAAGGTCGAACCCCTTAGACAGTATGTCTTCATAATCGCGAGATAAAAAACGGGTTTCCTGCACGCAACATACATCCACCCCGAGGCGCTGAAGATCGCGAACGAGCCTCACCCTTCGAGACTCCGACCTCAGGCCTCGGACATTCAAACTTGCTAACCAAAGAGCCATGATGAAAACCGATTAGTGTTGTGATACTGGTTTGAACATGGCTGGGGTGAGGATACCGACAGCCTCTCCCATAGACCCGTGACCCATCTCATTCTTGATAGAGCCGTCTTGAGAGATTCCGCCGATATCCCAGGGAAATGTCAGTTTAAGAGCCCTATACAGGGATGGGTGAACTAAAACGGGGACCCTCCCTGCACAAAATTGCCTCAAATGATTGAGTTGGTCGTTTTCGACAATGGCTATGGGTAAGGCCATCTTGTAAGCGCTGATGGCCTCATCCACCATTGCCCATATCTGCTTCGCACCAGTTCCGGTTCTGATCACCGTCAGAACCCTTTGCGCAAGTGGGAAGTTCTGTGGAACCTCTACATCTAAGTCCGCATATTGGCTTATAGAGAGCAAATATTTTAGTTCTTTTATGCGATTGCCGTAATCGCGGGCTCTCTCGGCCTGAGCCGGTGAAACGCGGCAGACATCCTCCCCTGTGTTGTAAATAAGTTTCTGACATTTTTTTTTCCTTTCTATTTTCTCCTGAGCAGGGCTTCTCTGCCGTTTTGTAGCGGGAGGAGGCATTTCTGCTTTAGTAGAGGGGGAAGGACAGGGAGTTTTCCGAGGTGTGCTGGAGGATCTCGGTTTAACAGGAGAAGCAGTAGGGGTTTGAAGGGGAGTATAGTAGGACCTATGATTGTAGGGGCTAGGGTCTCTACTGTGAGGACGGGAGTTGGACCGGGTTGACGGAGGGGAAAGTTTCTTCGTGGGAGAGAGTGCAGACTGGGTAGAGGACGTGGATGGAATAGGCTCTGTGTTTTGGGACTGTTTTTGACGATCTAATTTTTTTTTCAGTTCTTTAACTTTCTCAGTTTTTTCAAAACCTGGGTCATACTTTTTTTGTTTTTCTTTGAATGATAGCTGAGAGGCCGGGGCATCGCCCTTAGCGTTGCAAGATGGAGTGGGGCTGTCCGTGTCTATCGCCCTTGGGGTTTCAGGGGACTGAGGACCCGCTGTCCGGTGCTTCCCTCTGGCCTTACCAGCTACCAGCCATTCCCCCTCCCCCTTCTCCACAACTGCACAAGCAGCGGGCGAAGGCTCTTTGGGGAAAGTGGTTTTCGATGTTTCACCAACCGGCAGATTATCCGACCCGGTCCCAGCAGCTGGTACGCCCACTACAGGCGAGGCGGAAGGTAAAGACTCGGTCAGAGGGGGATTTTGGTTTACTGGTGCTTGACTGCCAGGGGCCTTCCTCCCTGGGCAGGAAGAGGAGAGGTGACCAATCTCTCCACACTTCCAGCATACCGGTTTTCGGCCAGTTACTATGACCGGTAACTTCAAGCTACCAACATCCAGACAGTTGGGGATGGAGCGGAAGGCCTTCTCGTCCAACATAATATCAAAGCTCCACCCCCCGTTCAGGCTATCACAGGAGGCGCCCAGAATTTCGCCATACTGGTACAAAAAGGCAGCAATGTGTTCCCCGATAACCTGAGGAGGGACCTCATATACTGCCACGATGGTCCGTCTTCGGCCTTCGTACTCCGTTCGTACTATGAGATCTTTCGTTATCAGATCCCGGCTCGACATAGCCACGCAATCTTCAGGCGTGGGTAGCAGAACGTCCCACATGAAGTATTTTGCACCCTTAACTATTCTGAGGGGCTTAAACCCCAAGGACTCTAGTGTTTTCAACACAGTGTTTTTCGTCGAACGACAAATTTTGCGCGTACGCTTGTCGACGACGAAAACCGACACAATTCTTTTTTCAATTTTCTTTAGTTCTATGGGGTCTTCTAAAAGTCCACCTTCTACGACAAGGTGGGCGTAACTCTTAGCACGCTCCAAGAACTCCGCTAAATTGATAATACATTTTGGTGGGGACGACCAACAAGAGGGCGATTCCCCGGCCTCTGACTTGTTCTTTTGTTTGTGTTGGCCATATCATTGTTGTTTTGGCTATTATTGGCCTCCATACTTTCAGTATTCTGGCCATTAATAGCCTCCATGCTTTCTGTATTTTTGCCCGTATTAGCTTCTATAAGATTTTGGCCATTTTCGGCTTCCGTAATTTTGGCTTCCAAAGCTTTTGGATTATGACCCTTTTGGGCTTCCGTAGCTTTATTTGGGCTATTTTTATCAATTACATTTTTTTGACTATTATTAGGACTAGGCCTATTTTCTTCTTCCAAAGTGTCCTCTAAAAGTGGGTACTCCTCTGGATCATCTTTGTCAGGCGGTTTTTTATCTATGGAAAATAAATGTCTTTTAACAGACTTTTTAATGTCTATTACGGGTTTTTTCTTTTTTATCAAAAAAGAAGTGGCTTTATTTTTCTTTTTATCCATTTTTTAAAAGAAAAACATGCGACGGGAAGGGAAAGGAAGGGGAGGGATGGAAAGAAAACAAAGATCGCCTATAGGCGTGGGGGGAGGGTAGAACTAAGTGAAACTTGCCTTTTAGCGAAAAAATAAAAATAAAATAAATAAATTACAAAACTCGCCGGAAAGCGAGACGAGCAACAAATTAATTACAAAAGTACAGCTAAAGTCAAATACAGAAATTTACAAAAAACAAGGATTGCCTAACGGCGAAATGTAAACAATAAAGTTAAACGAAAAAGACAAATATAAATCAAGTAACGGTCACAAAAACTTTTAAAACGGAAAAAGAAGGGTTACAATTGTAAAACAAAAATTAATACAATAATACAGAAAAACGGAAAACGTTTAACGATAACTTTTTTAAAAAATACGAAACGATAAATTAAAAAATTTACAATATGGCCGCTAGAAAAATCTAGTCCGACCAGAAGACGAACGAAACACAAACAATAATAAAGACAGATTAACAAATATAAACGGAACTTTTAACACAGAAAAGCTTAAATGATAAAAAGGACGGACTTAAATGATATTTTTATAAAGGAAAAGAAACAATTAATAAGTAATAAATGAAGAGAAATTTAAAAGGTAAGACAAAATAAATACGTGGAAACAAAGAAGGATTTTAAAGGGGAGGGTTACAAAATAAAAACCTAATTTAAAAATAAGTGAATATAGTGAAAAGAGGGGTGATAAAAGAAAAAAATGGAAAAAAAAAACAAACTTTTTTTTTTTTTGCAAAGAATGTCAGTACGAAAGAAAAACAGAAAAAAAAACAACTTTACGTAACAAAACAGTTCACAGAAACAAAAGGTCGTTGACGTAAACAAATAATCCCACGAGCTGAAAAATAACGGTCGTAAACGGTCGGAAAAAAAAGAGACAGAGAACCAATCTCGCGATTCGTTCCCCTCTCTTCCCGGTACCAACCATATTTATATGGTCGGTACTCCACTATGCAAATTAGGTGGATCCTACCACAGCAATATATAGCTTGCATGAAGATCGCGGTAGATTGAAACTAGAGTAGCGGTCTGAACATTTTCTCTTTTTAAATCATGTCTCGGGGTAGCGTAATTATACTGTCTAAGTCAGTTAGACATAGAGCACTGCCTTTTCCTCTTTACGTAGGTGTGTTTCTTGTCTTCTCAGTTATCTTTAATTTTTTATTAGTTTCTCTTTGTATTTTTATATGCTGTGTGCTGGTTTTATCAATACTTTCCTTTATATATATAATTGGATTTCTCTGTATCCTTGGAAACAGGAAATTATGAATTTATATGTGCGTTTAAAACTCAGTAAATTTAAAAATAAGTTATTCAACTGTTCGCTTGAAGATGAAACGGAACTAACGCCTTTAATTTAATTATATAATTAAATTTGAATATTTTAGCTTCAGTTTCTGAAACATGGTTATTACTGTGTAGTGAAAAACTATATTTTAAATCAGTTAATTTATAATATTTATGCTCTGTAAATTTACATTGAGCACTGTTTTCTAAAAATAAAAAAATATCAATAAGAACACCGGATTATATATCTTACTGTTCTTTATATATATATATATATATGAGTTGAAGATCAAATGTATATCAGACATGGATAGGAATCAGACAAGCTGATAAAAGGAAATAAAGAACAAAGTTGGAAACAAATCACAATCTAACATTTTTCACCTTTATTAAGGTTTCGTTAGAGTGTGTGTGAGGTAAGTCTATATATAAGTCACCCTTGTATTTCTTTGGTGAAATGTAGCGATATGTTCCAAAATAGTTTTGTATTAGGTTGGATTTTTATATTCTCGTGTGTGTGTGTGTGTGTGTAAAATCTGTGGTCGTCAACTAGTAGGTTGGTGAAAAGAAGCAAGATATTGTAATAATCTAATTTTGGTAAGATTTAACGTACGTATTTTGACAATGGGGAAATTTGTAAAATCTTCATTATTTTAGACATAAGTTAGATTCATGAATAATGGATCTGCAGAAATATGGTGATAAAATATTTAAAGCGAAAGTTTATATTTGGTAGTAAATCAACGAATATATTATCAAAATATTTTCTCCTTAAAGGGTTATGCTCTTTCTTTAATTAGGTGGAATGAGTGAAATCAAAGTTATGTCCCACGGCATTTCCATGTAAGACGAGAAAGTTAGAATGTCTGACTAAATGCAAGTCTCTCTTGTGTTCTTAGATCACGTCATATCTCCTCCACATAAAATATTTGGCACTGTAGACACTCTATTCCAGCATTTGAAATGGTGTTTGGTTTATTTCACTTACTGATTATATACTCGATTTTCTTGGAGGGGGTGGTATGTATCCAGGTGTTAGTGAGTTTAGTCAAAAGGGTGTTGGAGGGCAAGACTATAAATTTGGTGTAATTTGGGGGAGTATTTGTTTTTCTTTTTGGTTGTATGAAGTTTTTGAACTAGTTTTTTTAACGTTGAGGATGAAATAGTGTGGGTGTGGAAGAAATTTGAATGTTTTCTCAATATAGTCCTCTTTTTCATTTAGATATACAGGGCTACATATTCTCAGGACTCTGAGGTAAAATCATATATATATATATATATATATATATATATATATAATCATATATATATATAATCATATATATATATATATATATTCATATATATGTAAAAATATATATATATATAATCATATATATGTAAAATCATATATATATATATAATCATATATATATATATATATACATATATATATATATATATATATATATTCAATAAATCAACAAGAGTTTAAGAGAAATATCTGGTTGCCGGATTTAAGGGTTTTGCGTCAAAATGTTTGTGAGGGTCAGATATTTGATAAAACTATTATTAGATCTGACATTTATACACTTCGAAAGGAAATAACGCTTTCACTAACTGATAATTTCCAAGTTTTGATTCTTTGAAACGTAAAAGTTGTAATAGAAACGTCACAACATATAAATTATTTTTTCTTTCAATATATAAATAATCAATTCATCGAGCCTACGAGAAAACTCAACAGAAAGCACTGGGCGGCCATTTCGTCCTATATTTGGGACTCATCAGGTGTGCGTATTCACTACCAAGAATCGAAACCCGAACCGTTACGTTATCAGGCAAACTTCATACCAACTATTCCAACGGACCCCGGTGACGAGGTGGTAGCGAATAAGACTCGATATAGCTCTGCTCGATCACATATTCCGAGGTGGAACTCATCCGAGTTTCTCTTTCACCCATCGGACTGTGCCCCCACGAGCCACAACTACTAACACCAAGCCGCTCCATCCAGAGCATTAAAAGCCGTTTCAAGCCAGGATATACAAGTGATAGAATTTAGGAGGATTTGAGATAATTATAATTAAGTAATTCATCGAGTTGGGTTTAAGTAATTTATCGAGTCTATACACACATATATATATATATATATATATATATATATATATATATATATATATATATATATATGTACATATTAGATTGTTCGGAAAATACCGCCCGATTCCAGAATAAAACTTTGTGTTCTAATATATTATTATAATAATTTGCACAAAAATATATTACTCATTCCTAAGGACTAAATAATTAATTCTATATCAATCCACTAGGAATCGGAAAGTACGATACTGACTTCTGAAAGCTCCGCAGTGGGGATACAAGTCTTTAAGATCAAGGTAATATAGAACGTACATCTGCAATTGACAATCAACGTCTGAAAACGCTAATTGGATAAAAGCCAAGTCAAAATGTTGGTGTTAGAATTTCAAAACTATCTCAAGGAAATTGTCTTTGATGAGAAATTTTGTAAATGGGTTCATACTCAGTGAGAAGTGAAAGGGCTTAAAGTTTTGAAGCGTGTTCGATGTTTGAAATGACGACATTTGAATAATCCTGGTGGAATAGTGACGTGAGGAGAAATGAATCCTTTTTGACCGTTGAAAACGATCGGTTCGACCATAAGGAAGCCTCCAAACACTTTTCAAACCGACATTACATCAACAAAATGATGGAGACTCTGGTGGTCCGTCATTGGCGTAATCCATTACAGCTTACTGGAAATTATCCAGAAGCATCACTGTCGATGTTTACTATCAGCAACTGGATAAAATGCTAATATAGTTCAGCAAAATAGGAGGAGATCCAGTTCTGCTTCCTGACAATGCTCGGACACACATTACGAGAATGACATTTCAGAAGGTCATCGACTTGGGATTCGAGACTGTTCGTACACTCCATATTCACCTAAATCGTCGCTCACTGACTACCAATTTTTTCAGACAATTTTTTTAAACCAAAATACATTCCGTGTAAAGAACATGCAGACATTACATTCAAAGACTCATTGCGGTCTAAACCTTTATATTTTATTCGTAACGTTGTAACTCGATGGCAAAAATAATGCCAGAATCCATATTTAGACTGATTTAAGCATCGTTTAAATACATTAATTCAGGAATAAAAGTCGGAAAATATTTTCCAAACAACATAGTGTATGCTAACTTATATATATATATATATATATATATATATATATGAGTGTGTGTGTGTGTGTGTGTGTGTGTGTGTGAATATACCACAAAACACTCTTGAGCGCTTAGCCATCGAGCGGGTAGAATGGAGATCAACGTGTTTTAGTGGACTCAGCAATTTTCAATCTGCTTGTCTGAATCATCTTCAAGAATCGAGAGCAATATCTAAAAGGTCAGCCAATCTAACAGTGATCTAATCTCACAATCTTCACGGTTGCTCTATATGAGGTCACCTTTGTAAATCACTAGCGGGTCTTAAGTGCCACTTAAGATTATTGCACAAAATTTCATAACTGAATCAATTAAGCTGTCAGACCATCATACGTCGAAACCGACGGGAGAGTGCATTATATATATATATATAATATATATATATATATATATATATATATATAGATAGATAAATATAAACACATGTACAAGTTGTACTGTTTATTATTTCTCATTTATTTTTATATTATGTTATTCATTTATTTTATTCCGTTTATATTTTTATCTATAATTACGTCATTATTGTAAATTTCTATGTATCATATAATTCTTTATATTCAAACTTTCTTCAAACATTTGTTCAAACGGTTATTTACTTGTTTTTTTTTAAAAATGATTAATTATAGATTCAATTTATTTTATTTAAATTATTTATGCTTTTGGTTTTCTACAAAGAACATATTAATTTTAGATTAAATTGTGTCAATATTTATTGCATATTAAAAGATTCGGGAAATATTATTAACAAAGATTTATCGCAATATAAATGTAACGGTTAATTACATCATTTATTTTATTCTTTATTTTATTTTTATTTTGTTGTTTCAATTACATTTAAATAATTTAATCATATATATATATATATATATATATATATATATATATATATATATGATTAAATTATCTAAACGTATTTATTTTATATATATATATATATGATTAAATAATGTATATGTATTTATTATATATATGATTAAATTATTTATATATATATTATATATATACATATATATATATATGATTAAATTATTTATATATATTTATTATATACATATATATGATTAAATTATTTATATATATTTATTATATATATATATGATTAAATTATTTATATATATTATATATATATATATATGATTAAATTATTTATATATATTATATATATATATATATGATTAAATTATTTATATATATTATATATATATATATGATTAAAAGATTTATATATATTTCTTATATATATGTATGATTACATTATTTATATATATTTATTATATATATATGATTAAATTGTTTATATATATATATATATATATATATATATATATATATATATATATATATATATTGGATATTATACTTTATTGACTTACTTTTACTTTCCTAATTTGTGAAAGTTAATGGTAAATTCAAACATATTCATTTATTAAAGTCATGCTAGCGTTTAAAATTTGAAATGTTGTATCTTCATTTTAAAAAGAATTTTTCTGACATTTTCGAAACTTAAATTTCGGTCATGAGTTCTGTATATATATATATATATATATATATATATATATATATATATATATATATATATATATATACAGAACTCATATATATATATATATATATATATATATATGTATCTGTAAATTATTTTTTTTAATCACTGTTTTACCGTGGTCTGTTTTTCTATAATATATATATATGTATATATATATATATATATATATATATATATATATATATATATATATATATATATATATATATATATGTATGTATGTATATATGTATATGTTATAGTAAAAAAAGAAAGCACAGTAAGATATATAATCCCGTGCTATTTATGCTCTGTAAATTCACATTGAGCACTGTTTGCCAAAAATAAAAATAAGAACAGCGGATTATATATCTTACTGTTCTTTCTTTATAAATAAATAAATAAATATATATATATATATATATATATATATGAGTTGAAGTTCACCTTTATTAAGGTTTCGTTAGATGTGTGTGAGGTAAGTCTATATATAAGTCACCCTTGTATTTCTTTGGTGAAATGTAGCGATATGTTCCAAAATAGTTTTGTATTAGTTTGGATTTTTATATTCTCGTGTGTGTGTGTGTGTGTGTGTGTGTAAAATGTGGTCGTCAACTGGTGGGTTGGTGAAAAGAAGCAAGATATTGTAATAATCTAATTTTGGTAAGATTTAACGTACGTATTTTGACAAAGGGGAAATTTGTAAAATCTTCATTATTGTAGACATAAGTTTGATTCATGAATAATGGATCTGCAGAAAAATGGTGAGAAAATATTTCAAGCGAAAGTTTATATTTGGTAGTAAATCAACGAATATATTATCAAAATATTTTCTCCTTAAAGGGTTATGCTCTTTCTTTAATTAGGTGGAATGAGTGAAATCGAAGTTATGTCCCACGTCATTTCCATGTAAGACGAGAAAGTTAGAATGTCTGACTAAATGCAAGTCTCTCTTATGTTCTAGATCACGAGATATCTCCTCCACATAAAATATTTGGCACTGCAGACACTTTATTCCAGCATTTGAAATGGTGTCTGGTTTATTTCACTTCCTGATTATATGATCGATTTTCTTGGAGGGGGTGGTATGGATCCAGGTGTTAGTGAGTTTCGTCAAAAGGGTGTTGGAGGGCAAGACTATAAATTTGGTGTAATTTGGAGGTGTATATATTTTTTTTTTTTTTGGTTGTATGAAGTTTTTGGACCACACATATATATATATATATATACAGTGTAACCCGAATATAAGAGAGTTGTCGGGACCGGAGAAGAAGCAACTTATATCCGGGTTACTCTTATATCCGGGTTTCTGTTATAACCGGGTTTTGTCTATTTTGTTTTATTAACACAGGCTCTAATTTGGGACTAGAAAAAATCCCTCTTATATCCGGGTTTCTCTTATATCAGGGTCTCTTATATCCGGGTTACACTGTATGTATATATATATATATATATATATATATATATATATATATATATATATATATTTATTCAATAAATTGACAAGACTTTAAGAGAATTATCTGGATGCTGGACTCAAGAGGTTCGCGTCAAAATGTTTATGAGGGCCAGATATTAGCTAAATCTATTATTAGATCTGATATTTATAAAATTCGAAAGGAACTAACGCTTTCACTAACGGATAATTTGACATTGGCTCCTAATCAAACATGAGCACAATTGATCTTAATGTTTAAAAGATAAAATATGAAAAAACAAATAAATTTCGGAATTTCTCTGAAGAACATACTTAATACCAACAAGAGAAATTATTCCGTTATGTTAATGCAAAAGCAGAGGCACTCGTACGAAGGATGCGATGAAACCATATTTTTAAATCAGTTAATTTATAATATATATATATATATATATATATATATATATATATATATATGTGTGTGTGTGTGTGTGTATATACATATCAGAATAATAAAACAAAAGATGTAAGAATCGCTACACAATTGCAGTCGTCTTTCAACATATGGAGATGTGTTATGTGTTATGTTCAAAGTTGTAGATACACTGACCTATGTGAATATTTCTTTTTTTTTTTTTACTATTTCCAACTTTCGGATAGGATGTTTAGTGTTATGTTCGAAGTTGTAGTTACACTGTCCGATGTTAATATTTCTTTTATTTTACTTTTACTAACTTTCGGATAGGATGTTAAATGTTATTTTCGAAACTGTAGATACACTGACCTATGTTAATATTTGTTTTTTTTACTTTTTCCAACATTTGGATAGGATATTAAGTGTTATGTTCGAATTTGTAGTTACACTGTCCAGTGTTAATATTTCTTTTATTTTAGTTTTTCCCACTCTCGGATCGGATGTTATTTGTTATGTTGCAAATTGTAGATAAACTGACCTATGTTAATATTTGTTTGTTTTTACTTTTTCCATCTTTGGGATTGGATGATATGTTTTATGTTCGAAGTTCTAGTTACACTGTCCAATATTAATATTTCTTTATTTTAATTTTTCTAACTATCGGATAGGATGATATGTTTTATGTTCGAAGTTCTAGTTACACTGTCCAATATTAATATTTCTTTATTTTAATTTTTCTAACTATCGGATAGGATGATATGTTTTATGTTCGAAGTTCTAGTTACACTGTCCAATATTAATATTTCTTTATTTTAATTTTTCTAACTATCGGATAGGATGATATGTTTTATGTTCGAAGTTCTAGTTACACTGTCCAATATTAATATTTCTTTATTTTAATTTTTCTAACTATCGGATAGGATGATATGTTTTATGTTCGAAGTTCTAGTTACACTGTCCAATATTAATATTTCTTTATTTTAATTTTTCTAACTATCGGATAGGATGATATGTTTTATGTTCGAAGTTCTAGTTACACTGTCCAATATTAATATTTCTTTATTTTAATTTTTCTAACTATCGGATAGGATGATATGTTTTATGTTCGAAGTTCTAGTTACACTGTCCAATATTAATATTTCTTTATTTTAATTTTTCTAATTATCGGATAGGATGATATGTTTTATGTTCGAAGTTCTAGTTACACTGTCCAATATTAATATTTCTTTATTTTAATTTTTCTAACTATCGGATAGGATGATATGTTTTATGTTCGAAGTTCTAGTTACACTGTCCAATATTAATATTTCTTTATTTTAATTTTTCTAACTATCGGATAGGATGATATGTTTTATGTTCGAAGTTCTAGTTACACTGTCCAATATTAATATTTCTTTATTTTAATTTTTCTAATTATCGGATAGGATGATATGTTTTATGTTCGAAGTTCTAGTTACACTGTCCAATATTAATATTTCTTTATTTTAATTTTTCTAACTATCGGATAGGATGATATGTTTTATGTTCGAAGTTCTAGTTACACTGTCCAATATTAATATTTCTTTATTTTAATTTTTCTAACTATCGGATAGGATGATATGTTTTATGTTCGAAGTTCTAGTTACACTGTCCAATATTAATATTTCTTTATTTTAATTTTTCTAACTATCGGATAGGATGATATGTTTTATGTTCGAAGTTCTAGTTACACTGTCCAATATTAATATTTCTTTATTTTAATTTTTCTAACTATCGGATAGGATGATATGTTTTATGTTCGAAGTTCTAGTTACACTGTCCAATATTAATATTTCTTTATTTTAATTTTTCTAACTATCGGATAGGATGATATGTTTTATGTTCGAAGTTCTAGTTACACTGTCCAATATTAATATTTCTTTATTTTAATTTTTCTAACTATCGGATAGGATGATATGTTTTATGTTCGAAGTTCTAGTTACACTGTCCAATATTAATATTTCTTTTATTTTAATTTTTCTTACTATTGGATAGGATGATATGTTTTATGTTCGAAGTTCTAGTTACACTGTCCAATATTAATATTTCTTTATTTTAATTTTTCTAACTATCGGATAGGATGATATGTTTTATGTTCGAAGTTCTAGTTACACTGTCCAATATTAATATTTCTTTTATTTTAATTTTTCTTACTATTGGATAGGATGATATGTTTTATGTTCGAAGTTCTAGTTACACTGTCCAATATTAATATTTGTTTTTTTTACTTTTTCCAACTTTGGGATGGGATATTAATTGTTATGTTGGAAGTTGTAGATACTCTGTCCGATGGTAATATTTCTTTTATTTTACTTTATGCAACTCTCGGACTGGATGTTACGTGTTATGTTCGAAGTTGTAGATACACTGACCTATGTTAATATTTCTTTTATTTTACTTTTTCCAACACTCGTGTATATGTTATGTGTTATGTCAGAAATTGTAGATACACTCTCCAATGTTAATATTTCTTTTATTTTTTTCACTTACTTTCAACATATCTCTCATTATCAAGAACTGATGTGGTGTCTATGTGGTAATATTAATTATTTCCAAGGGAAGACACGAAATTGTTTTTCTATTTTATAACCTTAAACTCGAGGAGGTCACAAAATACTATATAAAATCCCGTCTTCTAAATCCCTTTATCATTATTGAAAACAAATTTATAAAATATATTAATAATACAAATTAAATAGATAAAATAAGTAATTTATAATCAAATGACTATAAATAATATTGGAGAATTTATCGTATAGAAAAGAAATGTGAAGACTTGTTTCTCTCATCCGTTATTTAGCTTAATCTACCAGTAGCTCACCCACAGTACCCTTTAAATTATTGTTGCCAACAGCCAGAAGATCGCTTTTACAGTCCAATAATTGTTATTTATAGTGAGTAAAGAAACAGAAACAAAAACACTGCCTCTAAGAAAAGACGTGTATCCAGCAAAATATAACATTATATATATATATTAAGCTTATCACCCCAAGCAAGGCTGGAAGCCACTAGCATGCAAGGGGTTACAGAAATTTTGGAGGAAGAGCAGATAGGAGTGGTAAAGGAGGGTATGTGGAGAAAGATAGTGGATCAATCAAGGCAAGGGGGTTACAGAAGATTTGGAGCGAGAGCAGATAGGAATGAAAGGTGAAAGCATGTGGAGAAGGGAAGTGGATAGATCAAAGCAACTGGAGAACTCGATTGACGTTACACCTAAATAGTTGGAGATTATATTTGCAGGGAAACAGGAATAAATAAGGGAGTTCCACAGGCGATATATATATATATATATATATATATATATATAGGCGATATATATATATATATAGGCGATATATATATATATATATATATATGCAGAAATATAGTCTTAAAATGTGCTATATTTATGGGGTAAAGTGCTCAATATCAGAGATAGAGCGTGTGTAAATATAAAAGTGGACATGGAAGTCAGCACTTAGAGGCGACAGTCTGTTTCATGCTAGTGCAATCGTCAGGCGACTAGTGCTGTTATTTTTCTCGGCTATTTATATAAGGGTCAGTGGTGCATTATGGGTAGTCTATTTTGGCGGTTACTTTTACCGGAAGTGGCTTATTTGTTTATTTATTTATGTCAAATTGTTTTGCTTGCTTTTTGTTTGTTTTTTTATTTTTATTTTTATTTTTTATCTTATATATTTATTTATTTATTCTTTTATTTTGATCGGTGTTTTTGGTTAACGTAGTAAAAATTTGTTTATATAGCTTATTGTTGGTAGTCTATAATGGCCGTCATTACCGGAAATCGCTTGTTCGCTTATTTATTTGGGTCAAATTGTTTTGCTTGTTTTTATTTATTTTCATTTTTATTTTTTATCTTATATATTTGTTTATTTGTCATTGATTAAATCTGTTTGTTGAATTTGTGGTTTTTTCTGACTATTATTTAGGTGGGAACAGTTTTTAATTTATCTATTTAGGTTGGTTATCTTTATTTGTTTTTGTTTTGTTTTTTAAACGGCTAGTTTATCGTAATCGGTTGTTAGTTTATTTATATATTTGGATGTATTTAGATCGATTTATTATACTTGTTGTTATTTATTTGTTACACTATATCTTTTTGGCTTTCGGTTTTTAAGTAACGTAGTATATTATCTTTTATTAATGTTTTTTTTTTTTTTTTTTTTTGGGTTTTTTTGTTTTTGTTTTTTTTATTATTATTTTTATTTGTATAACAGTTATAACTTTCGTCCGTTCTTTTGTTTTGATTTTGTTTCGTATATTCTAACAGGTGTGGTTTTATGATTTGTTTGGAGTAATTTATTTTGCTTATTTTATTGTTGTTTGTTTATATATTTATTTATTTTTCTATTTTAAGTTACGTAGTAAAAATTTGTTTTCATGTCTACATTTTGAGATTAGCTCGGATCTTTTATTTAATAATTTATTTTCATCTGGGAAGGTAATGATAGCTATTTTTTCCTCCAAGCAAAGTTTGCAGGTTTTTGATAGGTTGTTGTAGGCTGATGATTTTTTCCTTATTTTCCAAGATATTTTTGGTGTGGTGTGTGTTTTGTTTTTTATTTCCCAGATATACTTAGAAAGCATTGTGCTGTTCGCATATTTACTATTTGTGAAAGACATTTTGTGTACATAATTTCTTTGTTTCCATGGTCCTTCGGTTACTCCTATATATATAACCAACCTAAATAGATAAATTAAAAACTGTTCCCACCTAAATAATAGTCAGAAAAAACCACAAATTCAACAAACAGATTTAATCAATGACAAATAAACAAATATATAAGATAAAAAATAAAAATGAAAATAAATAAAAACAAGCAAAACAATTTGACCCAAATAAATAAGCGAACAAGCGATTTCCGGTAATGACGGCCATTATAGACTACCAACAATAAGCTATATAAACAAATTTTTACTACGTTAACCAAAAACACCGATCAAAATAAAAGAATAAATAAATAAATATATAAGATAAAAAATAAAAATAAAAATAAAAAAACAAACAAAAAGCAAGCAAAACAATTTGACATAAATAAATAAACAAATAAGCCACTTCCGGTAAAAGTAACCGCCAAAATAGACTACCCATAATGCACCACTGACCCTTATATAAATAGCCGAGAAAAATAACAGCACTAGTCGCCTGACGATTGCACTAGCATGAAACAGACTGTCGCCTCTAAGTGCTGACTTCCATGTCCACTTTTATATATATATATATATATAGGCGATATATATATATATATATAGGCGATATATATATATATATATAGGCGATATATATATATATATATATATATATATAGGCGATATATATATATATATATATATATATATATATATATATGTATAGGCGATATATATAGGCGATATATATATATATATATATAGGCGATATATATATATATATATATATATATATAGGCGATATATATATATATATATATAGGCGATATATATATATATATATATATATATATATAGGCGATATATATATATATATATAGGCGATATATATATATATATAGGCGATATATATATATATATATAGGCGATATATATACATATATATAGGCGATATATATATATATATATATATAGGCTATATATATATATATATATATAGGCTATATATATATATATATATATATAGGCTATATATATATATATATATAGGCTATATATATATATATATATAGGCTATATATATATATATAGGCTATATATATATATATATATATATAGGCGATATATATATATATATATAGGCGATATATATATATATATATAGGCGATATATATATATATATATAGGCGATATATATATATATATATAGGCGATATATATATATATATATATAGGCGATATATATATATATATATATAGGCGATATATATATATATATATATAGGCGATATATATATATATATATATAGGCGATATATATATATATATATATATAGGCGATATATATATATATATATATAGGCTATATATATATATATATAGGCTATATATATATATATATAGGCTATATATATATATATATATATAGGCGATATATATATATATATATATAGGCTATATATATATATATATATAGGCGATATATATATATATATATATATATATATATATATATATATGGCGATATATATATATATAGGCGATATATATATATATATATATATAGGCGATATATATATATATATATATATAGGCGATATATATATATATATATATAGGCTATATATATATATATATAGGCTATATATATATATATATAGGCTATATATATATATATAGGCGATATATATATATATATATATAGGCTATATATATATATATATATAGGCGATATATATATATATATATATATATATATATATATATATATAGGCGATATATATATATATAGGCGATATATATATATATATATATATAGGCGATATATATATATATATATATATATAGGCTATATATATATATATATATAGGCTATATATATATATATATATAGGCGATATATATATATATATATATAGGCGATATATATATATATATAGGCGATATATATATATATATAGGCGATATATATATATATATAGGCGATATATATATATATAGGCTATATATATATATATATATATAGGCTATATATATATATATATATAGGCGATATATATATATATATAGGCGATATATATATATATATAGGCTATATATATATATATATATATATAGGCTATATATATATATATATATATAGGCGATATATATATATATATATAGGCGATATATATATATATATATAGGCGATATATATATATATATATAGGCGATATATATATATATATATATAGGCGATATATATATATATATATATAGGCGATATATATATATATATAGGCGATATATATATATATATATATATATATAGGCTATATATATATATAGGCTATATATATATATATATATAGGCGATATATATATATATATATATATAGGCGATATATATATATATATAGGCGATATATATATATATATATATATATATAGGCGATATATATATATATATATAGGCTATATATATATATATATATATAGGCTATATATATATATATATATATAGGCTATATATATATATATATATATATAGGCTATATATATATATATATAGGCGATATATATATATATATATAGGCTATATATATATATATATATATATATATATAGGCTATATATATATATATATAGGCGATATATATATATATATATATATATATATATATATATATATATATATATATATATATATATATCATTTAAGTAAATAAGTAATGTCGGATTAAAAACAAAATCATTAATACTTTAGATATTACTCTTTTTTCACATTTCAGTTACGAAAAATTTCACTCATATGAACTTTCAAGTCAAATAAGATCGTAACAAGAATGTAATAAAACCTTGTTAGGATATAAAGTTCTAAAGCGGTCAAAAGAACAGACAGTTTTTTCCTCTATGAAGGTGGCTGGCGTAGTCGCATACCCCGTTGGAGGATACATTAAAAAAATGCACGAATGCACAGGCTAGTAGATGTAATTTACACCTTAACACCCCGCCAAAAGAAAACAAAAAACATGACGTCTACTCTAACATATATATCCACTCAAATGTAACTTTTGTAGGCATAAGAAACTCACCTGTTAGTGACAATTTCGGAAAAGCTGCATTTGAACAATCAGGATATGCTTTTGCAAACTAACACTGCTTGGCATCAAAGGATGTTAAAAAGTTGACTCATTCAACCAACAATCTTGACCTGGCACTGATAGGTTCATATGTTCTCCCAGCACATCTTACAGGAGCTGTCTCCAGGAAATTTATTTCGAACACACTTCCAGTCCCCAAGCAAAGCGATAAGGTCACTGGTAGCCATTTCAGGTATACAAGGGGCCAATTACACTCCTTCCCTTCGCATTCCCTTGTTAAGAACGAAGAATCGCTACTTTTGAAAAAGTTTCTCTCGAAAAGATTCTACCCTAACACTACAGCCTTACGGCAACATCATGTTGAAGTTAAGCAATGTCGCGCCTGGTCAGTAACTAGATGGGTGACCGCTTGGTCATAAAAAGTGCTGCGAGGTTGGATGTGCCAGATGGCTGATCGGAATTTTTAATCGGAGAAGCTGGTTCCAGTTCCCGTTGGGTCAGTTATATTCACTTAATAAATATATATTTGGGAAAAGGTATGAATCCACCACTTCTCTTCCCAACTATGGGTTAATTAGTAAAATTTGGTGTCACAAATCCATTATTATAACAAATAAAATATTACAATCTAAAATATTCTCTGGCTTTAAATAACCTGCACAGTTTTTTAAGTCGTAGAAAACGAATCAATTAATCAACCGATCGCTACAACCTTCAGTATCCTTCTGTCTTAAGGGACTCTTGGGCCTTATATTGGGTGAACGACGGGAAAATAAATTTATTTGAGTAAATAGTCAAAGAACAGCAGTTAACCAATGACTAAGTAAAAAACGGCAATACGCACATGGCTTATAAAACAAAGAATGTCGGATACTATGAGTGAGAAGAAATCCGACTATGATAAGGATTAGGTCTGGAAATCCTACGATTCTGGAAGGCTTTTTGTTACGATTGTAAGAAGAACAGCAATTGCATTATGATTGACACTTGTACAAGTTAAACACCTAAATATATACTCAAAGAATTAAAAGATCAACTTTCATTCATTTGCTAACAATTCCAACAATTTATAAAAGCGGGTATTGTCATGATTCTGAAATGCTGTCTTCCGGTGCCCATTTTCTGAAGAGATTGTCGATAGAATTGATCTTTGGGCGAAAGAAGGCAAAGCAATGAAATATATAGGCTCAGTTGAATGGTAAATTGATGAATCACTCGCATTCTGTGCATCTAATCTATCATTACCAAATATAATTTGAGGAAAATCATAGGACTGTTACAATTAAATGAATCCCAGCATCTATAACAGGCGTTGTATTAGTTTTCTTTAACATTATATAAAGATGGAAAATCATCAGAAATCGTTGGAAATATTGGGTTGGTGCATAATTATCAGGCACTTAAAAAAACATTTATTATGAAAAAAGAAACATAACTACTTAACAATAAAAAAATTAAATGTTTATTCCGGAGCGTATGATTATCGATACGCATTTTTATACCCTGAAAATAAAATAATATTTTTATTAAAAACTAGTAAAAAAAACAACATTTGTTATTAACAAATAAACGTCTGATAATTATGCACCAACCCAATACTTTCATCATTTGCATGATCAAGAAATTCCTTCCGAATGATCTTGAACAAGAAAATTTTATTTTACTTTCTTATTGCTATAAATATATGGCATAACAGTCTTTCTTTCTTTCTTTTCTTTCTTTTCTTTCTTTTCTTTCTTTTCTTTCTTTTCTTTCTTTCTTTTCTTTTCTTTCTTTCTTTTAATCTGATAATGTTTCGTTATGGATAGCCTTACGATATATCCTGCTTGGATTATCTCATTGCTATTCTTTTTTTTCCTATCTGTATTTGTGCTGAATCATGAGGGGATTGTGCCATGAAAACTCCTTTTTATGCAAGGAAATTAAAACTGTAATTAAATTTTTAAAAAAAGGTTCCCCGCTTAAAGTTTTAGCAAACCTCGCTATATTTATTTTCTTTACTTTTATTCCTAAACATTTTTCCGATTTAATTATAAAGTCCTGTAAAATTAGATTGAACCCAGTGATATTCTCAGAAGTGGCAATCTTAAACCAAATAAAACAGTTATTTTTGACGGGTAATATGCAGTTGTATTTCATTGATTTTCAAATTTCAAACATTGTTGAGATGTTTCACACAGTGTATATTCTAAATGTTCTTGTTAAAATCACACGTCTTCATTGGTTAAGCAACAAAGACGTTTTTAAATCATTTCACCCCAGTAAGCTGATAAGGCCACTAAAACGCTTGCGTGGGTGTGTGTGTGTGTGTGTGTGGGGGGGGGGCTTGCTGAGAGTGAAAGAATATGAGCAAAACATTAGTGAGAGTAGAGGACTAAAAAAACAACGCTATTTAAGGGGACACAGGATGATGATTGTCATTGCATTTAAATTTTTGAAGATCGTCGTTGGGGGAAAGCAAGTAGTTGGAGAACAGTTCCGTAACTGAGAAGTGCGTGAGAGGAAACTATTAGTATAAGACTTACGGTTACATCAAGCGGTAAAATGATAAGAGCTGCTAATCTAGTCTAACGCTCAAGTTTCCGACGTCGAGTTTACAAAGACAAAAAATGTATCACTAGGCCAAAAGCGGGATAGGGGAGGGCTAGTTTTCAATCTGTGTTATCGTAAACGTAGCTCGACACGATTACTGATCCAAACATACCATGTAATCCTTACACCAAAACAACACATTTTACTACTTATTACAGTCACCATAATACCCCAAGTCTCTATTCCGTTCCCAAATGTACAATTTGTCTTGCTGGCAGGGAATAAAATTACAAAGTTAAAAAAAAACAAAGAGGAAAGCTCATCAGAACAATCACCATGAAAACATTTATAGAAAAGGCAAAGGAAAGCGACGTTACAGCGGTGAGAAAGTGACTGAAGACGAGACGCTGGGACAGGACTGATATCATTGTAGATTCTTCTACGACTTTAGATACAAATCGTTTTTACTTTCTGGTAGTAATATGGAAAATATAACACAGACAAGATTGAATTCCTCATACTCTACCAGCAACACTTAGAGCATGGACCCAAACTGAAGGCTTTATATAAAACAGTAGAAAACATCAAATTATCCAAAAGAATATTTCACTTACTTTGAGGAAGCTGGAGTAACGATTAAGAAAAAACGTTGTGATTGTCGTAATTTTGACGTTGAATAATTAATTGAATAATTACAATGTTTTATTTTACAAAAACCAGGAAAAGCCACGATCTTGAATCATGTAAAGGCAATCAAGAAATTAAAAGACAAACTAAATTTGAAAATTGTGTACTTGGGTTAAGAAAAAAAAGAAAAGTAAACAAACAGAGGAAAAAATGAGTCAGTTTCTATTTTCCAATTATCTATTTTCTTTCTTTCTTTCTGTTTCATTTTCCGATCTTCTCTTTCTTTCTTTCTTTATTTTATTTTCCCAATACCTTCTTTGTTTTTGTATTTCCAATTCATTTTCCCATTTTCTTTCTTTCTTTCTTTCTTTCTTTCTTTCTTTCTTTCTTTCTTTCTTTATTTCTTTATTTCTGTCTTTCTTTCCCAATACACTCTTTCTTAGTTTCTTCGAAGATCTTGTTTTTCCCAATGTCTATTTCATTTTCCCATTATCTTCTTTCTTTCTTTCTTTCGTTCTCCCTTTCGTTCTTTCTTTCTTTCCCAATACCCTCATTTATGTTTCTTCGAATATCTTGTTTTCCCAATATCTTTTTCTTTCTTTCTTTCTATTTCATTTTGCCATTATCTTCTTTCTTTCTTTCTCCATACCCTCGTTTTTGTTTCTTCGAATATCTTGTTTTTCCCAATATCTTTTTCTTTCTTTCTATTTAATTTTCCCATTATCTTCTTTCTTTCTCTCTCTCTCTCTCTCTCTCTCTCTCTTTCTTTCTCTCTTTCTTTCTACGTTCTCATTCCATCTGGACGCTTTCGGCTACTTTTAGCCGCAATGCTTTCATGCATTGTGCCTTTCGCTCGGTCGTACGCCAACGTGAATATGTCTTAATTCAACCGTTCGTTTCTATTAATTTTTATTTCCTCTCCTCCAGACTTTATGTTGACGTTTCATGACTCTTTGCCATTTTGTTTCCTTGTCGCTTTTCTCCTTTGGCGCTAGACTTGCTGTTTCGCGTGTCGTTGTTATGAACGCATCGTTGGCGATAATCTCTCGTGTTCTCTTTTCAGTGATTGGTCCATCTTTGTCCAGTGCTGGAGTGAAGGAACCATTCCAAGATAAAGTGTTGTTATAAGACTTAATTTCAATCTTCTGTCCGGCTGAGACTACATCTCTTCTAGCCATTTCCTGTTTCACTTCTCACATTTTTTTATTTTCGATTTATTTATTTATTTATTTTTGTTACTGATTTGGGCTCCTTTGTGCCATTCCCTAAGCCGACTTGTCTTCTTATTCTGCCCAACACTTGATCTTAGCAATTTTTTTACGCCACTTTGTGCAGTAGATTTTTTTCCACTTTCTTCTTTGCCTTGTGCTTCTTTCTTTCTTTTTTTTCTAATTTTAATTTATTTCCATCCTTGCTTCCTTTGTATATTTTTCATTTTCTTTTTTGCATTGTATTTCATTCTACATATCTTCCTTTGTTTTCGCTTCCTTCACATTATTTGTTCACTTTTTCTTTCTTTCTTTGTCATGTCATTCATTCCTTTTTCTACTTCTTTTTCTCGTGTTCTTTCTTCCTTTCTTTCTTTGTCTCACGGTTTATTTATTTCTTTCTTTCTTTCTTTTTCATGTTTTTCATTCCGTTTTTCATTTCTTTTTCTTATGTTCTTCTTTCTTTATCTCTTTCATTGACGGACGGTTTTCTTTTTTTCCTATCTTCATTCTTTTTCTATTTCTTTTTCTCATTATCTTCTTTCTTTACCACTGTCTTTCTTTCTTACTTTCTTTCTTTCTTTCTTTCTTTCTTATGTCTTTCATTTATTTTTTCATTTATTTTTCTCATGATCATTCTTTATGTCTTTCTTTGACTTAGCGTTTTCTTTCTTTTTTTTTCATAATTACTCTTTCTTTCATTTCATTCTTTCTTTGAATTCATTTTCTCATGATATTTTTGTTATCTCTTTCTTTGAAATACGGTTATATATATATATATATATATATATATATATATATATATATGAAGAAATATAGTCTTAAAGTGCACTATATTTATGGGATAAAGTGCTCAATATCAGAGATAGAGCGTGTGTAAATATAAAAGTGAACATAGAAATCAACACTTAGAGGCGACAGTCTGTTTCATGCTAGATGCAATCATCGGGCCACGATTGCATCTAGCATGAAACAGACTGTCGCCTCTAAGTGTTGACTTCTATGTTCACTTTTATATACATATATATATATATATATATATATATATATATATATATATATATATATATATATATATATGAAGAAATATAGTCTTAAAGTGTGCTATATTTATGGGATAAAGTGCTCAATATCAGAGATAGAACGTGTGTAAATATAAAAGTGAACATAGAAATCAACACTTAGAGGCCTCTAAGTGTTGACTTCTATGTTCACTTATATATATATATATATATATATATATATATATATATATTTCTGTGTTTGGGTAGGAATCCTTCTTTCATGCACATTTCACTGAATATGATAGACAAGGTGCTTTGATTTAGTTTTTTCTACAATTTCTCATGTGATCTAATAATGTATTTCTTTTCGGATGATAAATTATATAAAAACTGTCCAATTGTTCTTTTTTTCCGAGCTCTTCGGCTATACATTTACCCATTTTCAAAGTTGAAATATATTAACTGTTAACAAGAAATAGATTGTTCTATGTATGTTTTTATAAGTTTTCATTTTCAAAACACAGTCAAGACATTGTGTCCATGTCAATAGTTGATATTATGGAGTGTAGATTTTTTTTGTTTTTGTTAATGAGGCTTCCATTATTTTTATCCTTTTTTAGATGTAGACGATACTATTATATTTGTGTTATCAATAAGTATGTTACGAATAGGGTTCAGTAGGTCTCCATGAGTATTTAAATGAGTATTTAAATTTACATGGTTGAGAAGAAGTCTCACACTACATCTTTCTGATCATAGCTGAGTTAGGTCTCACTGAAAACATTATATGAATGCATACATGCAACAATCTATTTCTTGTTAACAGTTTAACTTTGAAAGGGGTTGGGGAGCTAACGGGAGGTCATCGGGCGATCGTAGCTTGGTTGATCTGATCGGCGAGTTTGGGCTCGTCGACAGATACCGGGTCGATCATCCGGGGCGGGAGATGTGGACGTGGGCTCGTAATTGGCCGTGTCTCCAGGTAGCTGGCTACCGGGACAGAATGTTAGTGAGAAGGGTCGACCTAGATCTACTTGATTGTTCTACGTTCCATTGTTTAGACTATTCGGATCATAGAGTCGTCTGTGTTCGGATTATGTTAAGTACTAGGCCTAGAATGGCTGGACACTGGAAGTTCAATCTATCCTCACTGGAATAACAGCTGATTAGATTAGTGCGGGAATTAGTGGGGGTGGTTATTGGGAATAAGTGGTGGGAGAGCTTTAAGGTTAGGATTAGGTCTTTCACCACATAATTTAGCCAACGAAACTTTTTAGGCTGAATTAATAATGAAGAATCTAGAGGATGATCTGTTACGGTCTGAGATAGCTGTAGCTAGCCAGGCCCTGCAACGCGTGGCTAGCAAACGCTACCATGGTCTGGAAGTTAGACATAGGTCAAACAAGATGTCTAATGAAGCCGTCAATATGGGCGCAAAATTGCGCAAGTAAGAGATCTGTCGAGTTTCCGATCGATACTTTCAGGAGGTCATTACCCCCAGAGAGGCGTTTCCTGGGGTCAACCACGGACATTTCGGCGGCATTTCGAAATCTGTTTTCCTCATGGGCCTGGTCTCAGTGGCGACGAGTTTCGCAGCTATTTAGTTGACTTTCCTCGGCTTTCGCCGACTGAAGCGGCTAGTTGAGAGGGTGAGATCACAGAGGGCGAATTTTACTTGGTATTGAAGAAGGTCGTCAGAGGCAATTCTCCGGGAGTAGATGGTCTGCCCTACAAATGTACTTGAGGCTGTCACACGTCTTTGTCCCGATTCTGATAGTGGTGTTCAACAAGTGGTTCCGGCAGGGGTCTATCCCCGACCGGATTTCCATGGTTATGGTCATGCTGTTGAAAAAGTGTAAGGGGGTTGGGAGGGTATTTACATTATTCAGACTATTGTCCTCATTTTTGTCGCCATATTTATTACAACGTTTCTTCAGGTGGTTGGAATGTCGAACTGAACACTTTATTTCGCTCACTGGGGTAGACTGTTCTAGATCCACGTGCCATGTTTAATGGATGTCAGTTATCAGTTATGGGTCCTGTCACTGGATCTAACTAACGTCTTTATCCACTGCGCCATGTGTCGTTGAGGAGAACTCAGTTATCTTCCTGTTAATTCCCCCTCCAAGTTCTCCTCAAGGACACATGGCACAGTGGATAAAGGCATTAGTATGACCCAGTGACATGACCCAAAGTGTGTGAGTTCAATACCCGGTTAAGGCGGTGGAGAACTTGGAGAGGGGAATTAACAGGAAGATAACTGATAACTGACATCCATTAGACATGGCACGTGGAACTAGAACAGTCTACCCCAGTGAGCCAAATAAAAGGTTCAGTTCGACATTCCAACCACCTGAAAAAGGCCGGAGCGTACAACGGCCGAAACGTTGTAATAAATACGTTGACAAAAATGAGGACAATATTCCGAATAATGTAAATAGTGTACATAATACCTCATGTCAGAAATATAAACAGATACGGGTTGGGAGGGATTTAGATGATTAACCCCAGAGTTAAAGATTTGGGCCAAGATCCTAACGGAGAGGTTGCAGTCAGTTGTTGCGAGCGTGTTGGGACCTGAGCAAACTTGTGCTGTGAGGGGACAAACAATTCAAAGCAACGTGTATCTGATCCGCACGATCATAGAGGGTGTAAAAGACGACGATGAGGCCGCGCTGATCAATTTGTATCAGTCCAAAGCATTTAACAGTGTTGACCATCAGTAACTGGCTGCTGTACTGCAGGCCGTCGGATTCGAACCTGACTTCTGCAAGTAGATCAGCCTCCTGTATCACTCCCCCATCGCTGTGGTACAAGTGAAAGGGAAACGGTCGAGTGCTTTTGCGCTGTATTGATCAGTCGCTCTTACTTTATGCGTTGGCGTTGAAGCCCCTCATTCGCCGGCTAAGTGACAGGGCGTGCAGTCCGGCCCTACACGGAATGGCTGTTTTACCTGGTAACGGTCGGGCTAGGGTTTCTCCGTACGCCGATGATGTATCGATTTTCGTCTCATGCCATCGCAACATTAAAGTGATACAGAAGGCACTTGAACGGTACGAGAAGGTGTCAGGGGCCAAGATAAACCGTACCAAGTCTTCCAGCTTGCGGTTACGTTCCTGGGAGAAAGTCGCGCTTCCGAGGCCCTTTGATTGGACTGATGGCCCCATCCACATTCTTGCAGTGTGGTTCGGGAGCGGACTCCAGCTGAAGAAGAATTGGTACGAAGTAAAGGCAAAGGTCGGAGCGTCGGTCAAGACTTAGCTCCGAAGACGGTTGTCCTTAATGCGTGTGCCACTTACATCTTGCTCCTCATCCTTTACCACTTGACTGTACTTCCTCTTTGCTGGGCCCGTGTGGAGGCGATCGGGCGTTTGTTGATCACCCTCTTGTTGGGTGGTCGCAAACATTGGGTCCGTAAAGAAGCCTGTTACCAGCGTCCTTGTCAGGGGGGGATTGCCATACCTGGCGAGTCATTACCATTTCTCAAGGTTGGCTTTCCTACGACACGTTTTGACGAAAGTACTTGCGTATTTAAGAAAGACCTTATACAGCTTATAATTTATAAAAATACAACGATCATAGCATTCATCAAGTAATTGGTAGGTTAATGCACCTTAAAAATCTTGTTAGCGAAGGGATTTCGCCATTTTATATCATTAACTTTACTAATTTACTTTTTGTACGAATGATTCAATATAATATAAATTGAAATGCACCACATATTTGATATATATATATATATATATATATATATATATATATATATATATATATATTGAAAATACATTTCAATTGAGCACTGTTGAGTGATAAGCTAATTCTATAAACAATAGCCACCTGCACTAATGCAAACTCTTCAGTAAAATGAATGGAGCACTTTGGCTGATGGGCATTTGTTTACATTTGTAAAAACAATACGCTAGATTTAGTTGTGTAACTCTACCGAGTGAAGATAGCTCTGGCTGACACCAAATTAGTTGTTTCAATACTGGCTTGAGGCATTCGGAAGTCTAGTCGCACTGAGGAGCTGTGATACAGCGAAACAGTACTGTCTGTGAATGACATATATATATATATATATATATATATATATATATATATATATATATGTGTGTGTGTGTGTATGTATGTATATATATATATATTTAAGAACAAAATAAGAATAAAAATAAAATAAAAATACTAACAAAAAAGATACGTAAACTAATAAAATGCTCAGTATTAGACGAGAGCGATAATTATTATCAACTTAGAAGTAATTACGTTCAAAAGTTATTTGGGCTTTCATAGGACATTAGGAAATCTTTTATTTTTTGTTTTTGTGCTATGCCTGTTTCACCATTTTTAAAATATTGCTATTTCCTGAATAAAATATATTATTTAATTATTTGCTTTTCAGATAAAACTTCATGTATTTATGTCTTTTACTATATTTTTTAAACAATGAAATTAATATCAGCAGGCCTAGATCGAAATGTGATGTTAAAAAAGTGCCTTTCCTTGCACTGAGTGCTGTAGAGTAAAACCCAAACCCTTCAATCTATTATGATACAAAATAAACAGGACATATTAAACAAAATATCATTAATCACAGGAGACTGTATCTTGAAGTGCAAATGATATAATTGATGCTCGTATATATTATATTAGTATAAGAAAAAATACAAATAATTAAACTAATAAAATAAATAAAATAAATAAACAAACTGCACTTTATTTGTGCGGCCTCGTTCCCATTGGCCGTAATACATGACGTCACGCTTGACTATTTCGAACTTCCAGCTTCGTAAGAATATAAGGATGTAAACAAAGGAGTTTTCACTACCACACAGACATCAGTCACATTGATTCTTGATAATGACTGAGAAAGTCGACTATAGATGAACAAAAATAACAAAATATGAATTTCAATCAGTTTGTTCACTTCGACACCTTATCCGATAATTGAAAAATATTATGAAATTAAAAAAAAGAAGCTAACTTTGATATTAATTTGCAGCACTTCCTTTCCTCCATAACTTGTCTGGGTTTTCAGTTAACCTAATGAATATTTACGAGCGTTTCTATACCTAAAGAAATTGACAAAAACAATAACACTTTTGCTCTTATATATAAATACTTGTTACAAAATAAAATTCTCGCATTTGCCCAGATAACGACCCTAAGTGGATAAAACGGATCGGCTAAGATAAGATTTAATTTTGTTTTTATTCATATTGTCCTTTTAAAGATATATTCCCTCCGAAATTTATATATATATATATATATATATATAGATATATATGTATATATATATATAGCTCTTGAAAATATATTTTCAATTGAGCACTGTTGAGCGACAAGCTAATTCTAAAAACAACAGTCAACTGACAAGCTAATTCTCAAAACAGCAGTCAACTGCGTAAATGCAAAGCTCTTCAGTAAAATGAATGGAGCACCTTTGCTGCTTGGCGTTTGTTTATGTTTGTAAAAACAATGCGCAAGATTTGGCTGATTTTTTTCTTTCGAATGAAGATGGCTCAGTGGTAGAAGCTCTGACTGACACCAAATAGGTTGGGTTTCGATCTGGGCTTGAGGCATTCGGTTGTCTAGTCACACTTAGGAGCTGTGATACAGCGAAACAGTACTATCTGCGAATGACATATATATATATATATATATATATATATATATATATATATTCTCGATCATAGTCTTGAACAATAAAAAAAAATTAAAAATTAAAATTTTCAGACAACTGGGTTGTATATTAACAGTTTTTGGTTTTATTATTTTACTTAGGTTCCTCGAATAGTTTCGACCAGCCTGGCCATCACAAGTAGAAAAAATCCCTGCCTGTTAGTAGCAGTGAACTACAGCAGAAAAATCAGTTTCTGAAGAAAGTGTATTTTATCTGTAGTTGTCATTTGTTTTTTTTTATCTTTAATTTTGGTCAATCTGTGTATTGGTCAAACGGCTTCTTTGAATTTGTTTTTAAGATAGAGAATGGGAGATTCTTGATTATAAGAATACTGTTCTTGGTTATTCTCGCAGTTTTATTGGTTGCTTGGAATGGGATGTGTTTGTTAAGTGTATGTTATCATTTATTCTTTGAGAGTATGTGTTTGATTTGTGTATGTGCATATATTAGTATGAGTGTGTGCATAAGTGTGAGACATCTACAACTCTGCAGGCATGCTTGTCTTGTGTGAGTGAGAAATGTGGGTAGGGTTTGAATTATGTTGTCAAATTTGTGATTAAGGCCGTCTGGACTAAGTGTTTTGAGGCGCAAAATCCATTTGTCTTCATGTTCCACTAGTATTTTTCTAAGTTTATCTTTTCTCTCTGTTTCTATTTTTTTTCAATTATATCGAATTTTGCATGGCTTTTAAAATAATGTTTTTCTAGACGGAAATGTTGTTCTACAGAAAATTATCTTTCCTGGGGAGTCGACTTGATCCGATTTCGATAATTAATAATTCTGTAGTGATAGGGCCATTTAGATTTTCTCAAATACTGTTTCTGACATAGTGTGCATTCTAATAGGTAAATTATGTTGACTTCTACAGTTAGAATTGTGTTAGATTTTGAAAGTATATTTAGTGACTGAGCTAGTGAAAGTATAGGGTTAGAGGTAAGAGGAAATTAAATTAAAGAAGAAATGGTATATATACATATATATATTAAAGAATAAATTATATATATATATGTATATATATGTGTGTGTGTGTGTGCTAGATGGTGTTTTCCAAACTCGTCTCGCAGACATCTTGATGGTTACTGGATTGACATCTCACTGAGTTATTGTGTCGTGCCATGCTTATTACATACCAACCGACAGAATCTTCTTGGGCTGGATTCAGTAACTATCATGCTATTAGAAATAATACCTGATGGTAAGACGAGTTTTGTGCTATACTTTATTTTCTAAGACCAACCACACCTTTTATTATCTCACCTGTCTTAGAAATTACCGTGGTGTCGGCCCCCCAGTGACAGCGCCGGAAGCTATAATCAAAATAGTAGCCAGTATGAACGCAATTATGCTAAACACATCAACGTTTAGAACTACAACAGCTTCTATTCTTCTTGCCACAAAAGAACTGGCCAAAGCCTCTACTTAGTGTTATACAACTCCCTTCCACAACGTCAACGTTGTCTTACCACAACAAAGACCTTTGAATTCGCTCTGGTCGACTCGAGCTGACTCCACACGAACCACAATAACTAAGGATCTCTATTCACAAGCTGGGTTAATCCTTTGGAACACTAACCTTCTTATCCTTCGCCATTACCAACCCCGCTACTGTTGTTAATCACCTTAAGCAAAGACATTGCAATAAGATTAATGAACTTTGTGTTAAAGGGTCTGCCATTTCAGGATGCACGGCTTCTTTGCTTACTCCGTTGGCGGTTGGCGCACTAAGTAGATTTGTCACCAGGAGAGAAATGTTTAAAAGCTTTAGACGATCGCTAAATAGGATCGAAAGGAAATTATGCTTGTTTCTTTGCCTGGCATTCATTATTTTCACTTTACCCTTTTTTCTTCCACTTTATTTGTTTTTATTCTATGTTTCTTATTGCCTTTCTTTCTTTTTTCTTTCTATCTTTCCTTCGTTCTTTCTTTTTTTATCGCCTTTCTTTCTTTCACTTTATTGCCTTTCTGTCTTTTGTTTTTCTCTTTTCTTTTTTTCGTTATTACTATTTCTTGCTTCCCTCTAACGTTCAATTCATTATTTCTTTCTTGCATTTATTGCTCTATCCTTTCATTCTTGACGCTTCGCTTAACCCTATTTCTCATTTTCTTTTTCTTTCTTTCTTTCTTTCTTTCTTTTCATTTTCTCTTTTCTTTCATTCATTCTTATTATTTTTTCTTCTCTGTAACGCTTGCCTAATTTTTCTTGCTTTCTTTTTACCCTCTTGCCATTTTCTCTCTTTCCCCGCTCCCTCATTTTCTTTCTTTCTTATTTTTTTCTTTCTTTCTTTCTTTCTTTCTTTTGTTTCTTCTTTTCTTTCTTTCATTATCATTACTTCTTGATTTCCTCTAACACTCCCGCCATTCGTTCTTGTTTGCTTGCTTTTATTCCTCCCTCCTTTCATTCTTATCACTTCCTTTCTTTCCCATTACTCACATTTTCTTTCTTTCAATCTTTCTTTTATGTTTCTTCCTTTCTTTCTTTTTTACTTTCGTTTCTCTTTCTTTCCTTGCTTTCATTATTATTACTTCCCCTTAACCCTCCATTTTTTTCTTTCGTCTTTCTTTCTTTCCTTCTTTCTTTACTTGACTGCTTTTGTTTCTATTTTCTTTCTTTCATTCTTATTATTTTTCTTCTCTCTGACGCTCACCTATTCTTTCTTTCTTTCTTTCTTCTTTGCTTTGTATTCCTCTTGCCACTTTCTCTCTTCCCCGCGTTCTCATTTTCTTTATTTCTTTCTTTCTTCTTTGCTTTGTATTCCTCTTGCCACTTCCTCTCTTCCCCGCGTTCTCATTTTCTTTCTTTCTTTCTTTCTTTCTTTCTTCTTTGCTTTGTATTCCTCTTGCCACTTCCTCTCTTCCCCGCGTTCTCATTTTCTTTATTTCTTTCTTTCTTTCTTCTTTGCTTTGTATTCCTCTTGCCACTTCCTCTCTTCCCCGCGTTCTCATTTTCTTTCTTTCTTTCTTTTGTTTCTCTCTTCTTTTCTTTTTTCCTTGTTATTATTTATTGCTTCCCTCTCACACTACTCTCATTATTTATTTCTTGTTTTTATTTCTCTATCCATTAACTTGCTCTCTTTCTCTTCTTCCTCTTCTTTCTCATTTTAGTTCTTTCTTTCTTTCGTTGGTTTCTTTTTTTTCTTTCTTTCTTTCTTTCTTATTAATTTCTTCTTCTCTCTAACCCTAGATTCTTTCTTTCTTTCTTTTCTTTATTTCATTCTTATTATTTCTTTATTCCCGCTAACACTCGCCTCAGTCTTTCGTTCTTGCTTGCTTTTTATTCCTCTTGCTCGTTCATCTTTTCTGTCCCTCTCTCTCTCTCATTTTCTTTCTTTTTTGTCGCTCTCTCTTCTTTCCTTTCTTTCATTCTTATTGCGCCCTTCTTCCCACTAACCCTCTTATCTTCCTTTGTTTCTTTTTTGATTTTTTGTTGTTATTTCACTATACTTTTATTCTTACCACTATTCCCTCTCGCTCTTAATTTCTTTTGTTTTTCTCTACTTTTCTTTCCTGAATTATTTTTCTATCTGATCTTTTTCTAGTAATTTTCGTCCTTATTTAAAACTTTGTCTTGTCTTCTAATTTTCTTTTCTTTCTTATATTTGATTCATTCTGATCTCCCCTTTCATGCGAGTTACTTTTACTTTCTTTTATATTATACGTTTATCTTCATCTTTCTTTGTTATAGTTTTTTTTTATTATTTTCTCTTTATTCTTTATCGGCTTCACAATGAAAATTTTCAAGAAAAATAAAGCAACGATCTTTAGACTTGGTGTGATACAGACGAAAAAATACAAATAAAACTAAAGCATTTGCTCAGGGATGGATTGAAAGATCGTAGGACTGATATATAAAAAATAGACAAAACACACACAACAAATTTAGTATAGGCGATACGGAAGTTGAACAAAGGATAGGATTTTCTTGGCTAGAAAACGAAAATATTGACCTCAAAACTCGAGTTATGTTCTTAAATAGCCTCGTCGGATCTAGACGCTCATGGCATACCAAACATCTAGAAATGTCAAAACTATCATCTATGCACAACCGTTTTCTCAGATCTATGGTTAAAAATAGCTTCAAACAAATAAATCCTTTAGGATTTAAAGAATACTGCCCTTCATGAGACCCGTTATACTGGCACTGAAGAAATAAAAGGTTTTAACAAATAACAAATGTTCAACAGTAATACCATCAAAGACTTTTGCAAGGAAACTTCTACCAGTGTTAGATTGATTGATTTATTTGCATTTCACAGCTTATCAACATTTTGGGGGTTATTTAATGCCAGAAAATAATTTTAGTTTATAAAAAATATTTAGAGATAATAATGATTTACTGTTATGATTCCTACTAATTAATCTATAGCTGCAGGAGAAGAGGTTGATACATACTTTTCCTAAGAGTATTTACGCATAAGTAAATATAACGAATCTGACGGGAATTGGAACACAGATTTCAATTTCAAATTTCGAAACTTTATCTGATACATCAGCCGCACCTACAAGCTTACATCACTGAGTATTCTCAAGCGGTAAGCCATCTAGATAATGACGAGGCACGACGTTTGCTTAAATTCGATGATCGTACGAGAACCGGTGTTTCAAATAGGTATGAGCGTAAGCCATGAATCTTGGAAATACCGATAATAGGGGAGCTGAAAGTCTTTTAAGAATGAAAGTTCAAATGATTTTAAGAAATATATATTTTTTATCTGTCTATATTTTTGAGATGAGATATTATATCCACAATTTACATTATTCGGACTATTGTCCTCAACTTTGTCGCCATATTTATTAGAACGTTTAGGCCGTTGTACGCTCCGGCCTTCTTCTGGTTGTTGGAATGTCGAACTGAACTCTTTATTTTGCTAACTGAAATAAAGTGTTCTCTCCCGAGTAAGACAGCCATAGAAGAGAACATGATTAAAGTCTGTTCGTGCAGCTGCGGAAAAAAATATAAAGGGGAGACAGGTCGCCCCTTAAGATAAGGCTTCAAGAACAGCAGAAGTTGTAACACGAGGGGAAGTGGAAAATTCAGGCGTGGCTACCACATATGAAGAGAAACGGGAGACTACCGCACTCTGTGGGATCAGGTTGATAAAGAAGACCAT
Organism: Acanthosepion esculentum; assembly: GCA_964036315.1. Lineage (NCBI taxonomy): Eukaryota > Metazoa > Mollusca > Cephalopoda > Sepiida > Sepiidae > Acanthosepion > Acanthosepion esculentum. Next base: position 34,649,956 of record OZ038483.1, on the reverse strand, counting down.
TAAAAATTACGTAAACTTAAGGAATCAACACACTGCTAGGCCACAAAAATCTCCTGAAATGAATACAGTATGGGAACCAGTAATAAGGAATGCCAGGGAAAAGTGATAATAGCAGCAAAATTGCAATATGAGCTCTGGTAAAAATTGTTGGATAACAGCAAAAATTGCAATATGAGTACTGGTAAAAAAAATTGGTTGCTGAAGACATTAGGTTTATAATACCCAGAAATTCATACAGGGATGTCCTCGAGGACACACATGGAACAGTGGATAAAGGCGTTAGTTAGATCCAGTGACAGGACCCAAAGAGTTTGAGATCAATACCCGGGTAAGGCAGTGGAGAACTTGGAGAGGGGAATTAACAGGAGATAACTGACATCCATTAAACATGGTACATGGAACTAGAATCGTCTACCCCAGTGAGCGAAATAAAGGTTCAGTTCGACATTCATACCAGCTGAAGAAGGCCGGAGAGTACAACGGCCAAAACGTTGTAATAAATATGGTGACGAAGATGAGGACAGTAGTCCGAATAATGTCAATAGCATATATTTTTTAATTTCAGCCGACAGTAACAGTAATTAATCGGTCAATATAGTTCCAATATTTTTGCCCATTATAATTTTTCGTTTATTGTGTAAAATGAAATCGTCGAGCCGAGATCAGATTACAACCAAATTTGTTTCACGACCTTTTGCATTCATGTCATATATGTGTGTGTGTGTGTGTGTGTGTGTGTGTGTGTGTGTGTGTGTGTGTGTGTGTGTGTGTGTGTGTGTGTAATTTGGCAGCAACTTTTCTTTTAAACATGTAGTATTGAATATTAAAGACAACATAGTCTTGCATATTTTCTTTTGAATTTTCTCATATTCTCTAATGAGACTTTTTATTTGAAAATGATTTCGAAATATGTATTGTCCATACGATGACCTAGCGCTTTCGAACATCATTGTTCATCTTCAGGGTCAATACTTTTAGTCAAAATTTTTTTAAACAAACATTTGCCAATTATCTTGTAATCATGTTGCTATATATATATATATATAAATATATCTTTTATTATAAGAGATTATAATAAAAACATTCTGAAATCGCTACACAAAAGCTTTCATGTTTCAATAAAATGATTGTATTTCTTCAGGTGATAGTTTGTGACTTGTGGTAAAATGATTTTTAAGGAAATTTAAAATCAAAGAGTTAACTCTTTCCGAAAGTTAAAGGGTGGGGACATAAGGTCAGAATTAAAAGTAGACTTGTGGGTATAACCAATTACATGTCAGATCGACGCTAAACAGAAAAGTAAGGTCACATGGTGGAGGTGGGTGAGTTATTTTTACATGTCACGATAAAACCGGCACATAGACATTTCATCATTGACGATTGCAGAAAATATGCCAGCGACAAATATATCGGGATTGTAGACAAAAATGGCATATTCAATTTGTTGAAGGGAGCGGTGGGTTAATCAGACATTACGTCATTTTTTAACAGAAAAATTAAATTTTTTTTTTCATATTAAAGAATCTTCTTAAAGAGGCCTGTAGATAAAATGAAAAATGTGGAATATCTATATACGATATTAATAATATTAAATGTACGTCGACATATAGCAATATTTAAGCTGAATAAAAAATAAAGTACTTAACGTAGAGGGTGAACCATTATATAATAATAAATTATGGCTATAAGAAATGTTAATACGAGTTTATTTTTGTCGTTAAAAGTAACTATATTTTCAGGTAAACGGCAATTTACAGTTAATCCACTCTATTGCCTTAACAGTGATTTTTGTCAGCAAATTTGATAATTTGTACTTTTTTATGTAAACATAAGAAGCAGGTTTCATTTAAAGAATTACAAGTTCTATTTTTAAAAATATTTTCCATGTGTAGCCATTTCAAAATACTTTATGATAATCTCTTATAATAAAAATATAATAATAATATATTGCTCTACGTTGTATCGAGTACTTTTTAACAAGTAAATGCTACGAACAGTGGATTTTTACTCCACCCCTTCTTTCTCTCATTTGTATATATATATATATATATATATATATATATATATAGATAGATAGATAGGAAATATGAAGATTCCTCTACCTTGGTTTAAACCTTTCGATATCTGCAGGTGATTTCTTTATACATACATACATATATATATATATATATATATATATATATATATATATATATATATATATATAGATTGATAATATTAGTGGTTAATATACACATACATATGTATATATATATATATAAAATATATAAATATATATATATATATATATATATACATACATACACATACATATATATATGTATAAAAAATAATTCCAAGAGGATAGAATCCAGGTAGAACTCAATGTCCAGGACAGAGTAAAGATATAATAAAAAGGCTTAAACACTAATATTCCATGGTCATAATTTATTCCATTGGAATCGTAAATATGATCCAATTCTTGTAGGTCTGATGAATTGGATCGTATTTACGATTCCAATGGAATAAATTATGACCATGGAATATTAGTGTTTAAGCCTTTATATATATATATATATATATATATATATATATATATATATATATATATATATATATTGAGAGAGAGAGAGAGAAACAAGCAAATGTTTCCAGAACATTACAAAAAATGTTTCTCTAGGTATTTCTAAAGCAGAAAACATTTTAATGGAACTCTTATTGCTAATAATATATATATTTAAGCCTTTAGTCAAACAACCAAATTTAAAAAATAATCAATAAAAATATCCCACGAAGAAAAAACAATATTTAGTAACGCAAAAGATTATAATACATTTATTAAATGATCTGTGAATATTTCGTAGGGTAAACGTTATTGCTAATTATAGCATGTAGGCTTTTAGAGTAGTCCCTTACGAATTTCTTGCATGTTTCCTGGCTAATATTTTTCCATTCTTCACGACAAAATTTCTTTTAGTTCATGCAGGTTTTGCGTGTTGCATCTTTGAATTCTTAGTTTCAGCTCTTTCCATAAATTTTCAATCGGATTGTGATCTGGAGACTGACTTGGCCATTTTAGAACGTCTATTCTATTTGAACTTAACCATTGTTTTTGGAAGCTTTGCAGTATGTTTAGGATCCTTGTCTGGTTGAAAGACCCAACCTGGTTTCAAGTTTAAGAAGGCGTTTTTTTCCTTGGAGTCAGCGAAAAGATGTCATATCGACGAAGTGAAATGACTAATTTTATCCGTACTCACTTTTACTCTACTTACATCTAGTCCTCTCTGAAGTTCTTTAAGCGTAACTCGGAGGTAGTTGCCAACTTTTCTCGTCAATAATCTTGCCGTACATTCCGTTACCTTTCTAGAACGACCACAGCATTTTTGTGGGGACGAATAGAGTGACACGTCTTTCAGTGCCGGACTATCATACAAACTGAATCCAATGGCACATTTAACAATAGATATCTTCCTATAACCACATCCATTTGTATGAACGTCAATAATACGTTTAAGGAGGTCTTGATCAATTTTGCTTTTCCCCATGTTGTCAATGTTTAAAGGACAGTTGACAGGAAAAGAATGACGTAATACTTTTTATTGTTCCTAAAAGTAATCATAAAATTAATGTGGAAGGTACTAAAAAAACAACCCCATCCTAAATTTAGAACATTCTAGTAAAATTTTAACACTTTTATAGCTGGTGTAAATTAAACATATGTGTTGTAAACGTTTGAGTTAGTAAATATCAGTTTTTCTTCGTGGGATACTTTTTTAAGTTTCTTAAATATTCTGATTGTTTGACTGAATACCTAAATATATATTCTACGAGCAGTGAAAGTTTAATTAATGCTACTCTATTAGAAATATCTTAAAAATCATTTCTTGCAATGCATTGAAAGCTTTTGCGTAGCACGACACACACACACACACACACACACACACACACACACACATATATATATATATGAATATGAATATAAAAGTGAACATAGAAGTCAACACTTAGAGGCGACAGTCTGTTTCATGCTAGATACAATCGTCAGGCCACGAGTGCTGTTATTTTTCTCGGCTATTTATATATACGGGTCAGTGGTGCATTGTCGGTAGTCTATTTTGGCAGATATTTTACCGGAAGTCGTTTATTTGTTTATTTGTGTCAAATTATTTTGCTTGTTTTTATTTAATTTATTTTTGTTTTTTATCCTTTATATTTATTTTATTTTAATTTTTTATTTTGATCGGTGTTTTTATTAACGTTGTAAAAATTTCTTTATATAGCTTTTTGTGGGTAGTCTATTATGGCGGCTATATAATATATATATATATATATATATATATGAAGA
>OZ038483.1:34520632-34640632 GCA_964036315.1 Acanthosepion esculentum | reverse complement strand
TACTCTATTTAATCAAAAATTGCGTTTTATTAGTTTTGCGTGTTATTAGAATTGCGTGTTAAGCAAATTCCTATATTTTATATAAAAAAAACGATCGTCCAAATTAAGTTTGATCGTTGCAAACGACGTCAACATTAAGTGATTTGAAATTGATTCCAGCAGGCTCAGGAACGACTGAATTTGCTAAACACGCAATTCCAATAATACACAATTATATATATATATATATATATATATATATATATATATATATATATATATATATATATATATTGAGTTATTTGGAAATTACGGAACTCAGCTGACTGTATTGAAAATACGTATTAAAAATTTTACTTCTATTTGAATTCTGCATACACATACATATTTAGCCTTTTCTTAAATGTACATATTCGATTTGAATTATGTATTGAGCACTTATTTGTTGTCTATACCTTTCAGGCGCGGCTGTTTCTGTCTTCCTTTTACATTTCTATCTATCTATCTATCTAATATATATATATATATATATATATATATATATATATATATATATATATATATATATATATATATATATATGTATGTATGTATGTATGTATGTAAGTTTAATAGGCCTGTTCCAAAAATTTGGAAGAACAATGTCAAAAAAAAAAAGAAAATGAAACCAAGTGTTTGAATTTATTTTGAAAATAAATTTTAACTGCGGTCTGCGTCTTTTTCCTCGGCTGTTGAGTGAAGACTCTAAAAGCACGCATCGGTGTCTCTGTGTGTGTGTATGTGTGTGTGTGTGTGTGTGTGTGTGTGTGTACAGGAGAATATTTTAATATAACTTTTTGTCCCGATGTAAATTTTCACTGCCATTTATCTAGAAATGTCTTTCATAATATCAATTACATATTTCACGTATTACACCATGATACAATGTAACAATTACATTTTTCAACCATTTGGTTTAAGACTATATTTTCTATTCTATTGTTAATTGACCTTTCCGAAGAAGGAAAATATTTATATGTTGTGATAAAGCAATTCCGCAGAAAAAAATATTACCTAAATATATTTTCATAGTATTTTTCACGTAAAAAATAAAAGGAAGAAAGAGAATAGATTTTGGAGCTAATAAATTGTCACCTGTCCAGTAGAAATACGAGCGGGTATGCATATTGGAGATCACAATAAACGGAATAATTACTATAATGGTAAAACAGTGTATATGTTGTTTAATTGTAGGCAAGACAACGAATAAATTTAGAAAATTATAAAATTTCTAAGTAACAATTTGCAATTTTTCAACTAGAGAGAGTAAGTTCCTTTGGATGACATCATATAATCTTAAAATTTCTGAAAAGACATTTTCTGTGGCCCAAGATTTCTATAATCCTTTTCCGCAAAAGATCTAAATTATATATTGTTCTTGGTCGGTTGTTTTTGTTTAGCGGCATATCACATTTTATGGGCTATTTTTTGCGAAAATCTAAATATTTTCTACGTAATTTTATTTTATATTTAAATATAATAATGGATTAGTGAAACAAGTGTTACTAATTAACCCAGAACGGGGGGACGAGAAAAGATAGATTCATACTTTTTTCCCACGGGTATTTGCGCATAAGTAAATATAAAGAAACCAACGGGATTTGAGACTCAGCTTTCCGATTAACAATGTCCATTACACCATCCGCACACCCAAGCTTAAAGCACCTGGTATTCCTATGGGGCCAACCATCTAAGCAGGATCGTCATTACGTCCCTTCGGTGATCATACTTTCAACATGATATGGCCGGAAGCCATCAATTTTAGAAAGAGCGATAATAGTGAAATTGAAAATCTTTTTAAGGAAACGATTATTTAAATTTCACGCGGCAGTGACAGTAAATGTGGCCGTTGGCTTAGCCTATATAAACAGGTTGGATCAAAAATATTTCCACAAATTTTGGGCTCGGGTTCCTGACACCAAAACAAGGTCAAGTGTCCATATAAGCATATGTCTAAAAGGTCATCGTTGTACCTCAACACGGCAACTTATAACAAATGTTCAAAATCTCCTCTCTATGATTCGGCACACACAGTCACACCCGTGGGACCCTTTCAAATAATCCCACGCCGTGTCGAATGGTGTCGCATGCCCCCATGACATGTTGATGAAGCGTCTATGCTTTATCTGCGTAAACCAATTGTTTTAGGTGGCCACGTATATAAAAATCCAAAGGATCGAGATTGCGGGGACGTGCAGGAGATGGAACTGGTCCTCCCCTCCTCATCCATCTGTCATAGTAGAGGTCAGCTACTGCATTGTGAACAATGTGACTAAAATGTACTGGAATCCTTATGATGCGACTTCGTATTAGCAGGGGTATGTACATTGCAGGTTTATATATACATATATATATATATATTACAATTCTTTATAATTGTATATCATTTCATTCGTATCAAATTTACCTTCCCTACCCTTGTTTCTAGTAACGGTTGTGTATTCATCTCATAACTGTCGGGTGTATCCTCTTGGTATGGTCGTATCAAATATGCCTGATATTTTTCTATCTAAGCGGTATAACGTCTTTTTAAATGAGGTAATGCTTATTTTCTTATCCTAAACAGAACCGACTCTTTCTTCTACAGTGTCGTTTAATATTTAATAAACAGTTGCATAACTTATAGTTTGGATGACACCTGTGGTGCAGTTAACGGCTGTCTCCTAATGGAATGTCATTCAATAGCAAACCCGGGAAGACTTGATCTTCACAACTGCCAAATCTAGCGCTGCCGGCGCGTCTTTCTGCATTCAGCTAAGCCGGTCACGCAAAATGGCCGGACGCCCTGCTAAGTCTCTCTTCTTTCTTTGTTTACTTTTGCAACGAGAGAGATATTAGCCAGAACTTAATTGCCTGGCGAAGGTTGACCTTTTCGGAGAGGTTGTTAAGAGGCTTTATATTTGCATCTTGACTGCTTTCCAGTTGATTAAGCATTACGTCGCACAATAATACTTGTTCAGGGAGGATGGCATCAAACAAATGGCGAAGTAGGCCTCAAAAGACGTGTTAGGCCTTTCTAAAATCTAGCTTTTATCTCGAAGTTGTTGCCATCCAAACTAGATTTGCCACATTCTTCGTCTTTTGAAACGAAATGATGCCACTTGCAATCTACCATTTCTATCAAAATAAAGAGGGCACTTTCTTCGGGTGCTCTCCTCAGCATCAGACATTTTAAAGATTTTACAAGGCGGTATCAAAATCGCCCATACAAACTGTGATAATACGTTTTGGCTGGCTGTCGTTTCAGCTCAGTCTCATTGGTAACCAGGCTACAGAATTAACCCTGGCTGGAAGGTTATAGAAGTAGCGTTCCCCGATTTAGAATCTCACCATGGTAAGTTGAATTCTTGATAATATGCATCGAGATAAACGGTCTTGATGAACAGTGTCGTTTGGAATTGCCTTAAAAACTATAACATGGGTTAACCCAAGCCTTTTGAATGAAATTGAATGAACGAAATCATATGGGCGCCGTCACTGGTTGTACTCTTTTGTAGCCTGGGTGGGCAATTTATCTAGAAATGGTAACTAGATAAAATTACACAGCCCCGAACAGACCTAGTCTTTCATGGGTATGTGGCGGTCTGTAAAAACGCACAATGACTGAAATTCTGAAACATCAGTTCTCGTACGATCACCGAAGTTAAGCAACGTCTAGCGTGTTCAGTACCTAGATGGGCGACTGCTCGATTCATTGGTTGTTTTGATTTTGTGTATCAATCTCTATGGGTTACTTAATGTCGAAATCTAAAAATTTTGGACGCATTTTTATGGATTCAATTAATATATACTATAAATAGGTACTGTTGGTAATTTTACTATAAATATTTATTGTTGGTATTTTTTTATATACAAATATATTTTTAGACTTTCATAATGTTTTGTTTTTGTTTGGGAGTTCAATATTTGCCCATAACTGGGACCCTAACAGGTGCTACCACCCCGGGTCAGCGTGGACTTGAGAATAACTGCAATTAAGAGATGGTTCAGCGGTCGTCAAAACCGCCAATATCCTGATTCGAGGCCTTGCTGCTGGATGTTGTTTATCGTCATACCCAGAACTAGCGACTGCTAGAGAATACCAGCTGCTGTAATCTTGGACCTTACACGCAAGCCACCAATCTGCCACTGGGTTGCATGCCACTAGCGTTTACCGCTGGTAGCCCGCTGTCGGGCGGCCGGCCGGCCTGTTCGTTTCGGCAATGTTACCATTGGCGGACCACGAGAGACCCACTGGTGGCTCGCCGGTGGCCTATCGGTGGCTGCCACCAGAGGACAGCTAGCGTTGCCATTGGCGGCACGCTAGCTGGCCACTAGCGGCTTGCGTGTAGGGAATGTGCAGGTGGTATAATGGACAGCGTCTCGGAATTGCAAATTGGTGAGCCGAATTCCAATTATCGACTGTCCGTTATCGTTTACGTGCAAATACTTCTGGAAAAAGTATGAATCCTCCTTATCGTCCCCAGGCTATGGGTTAATTAGTAAAACTTGTATCAGTAAATCATTATTATAAATTATTCTCACAATCTAAAAATATTTACAATTTTAAAATCTGTAAAAATTTGATAATCCGTGAAAAAATCAATTCAGTAAAATTCTGAAGTCCCATGATGTGGGCACTCAGGGATAGCGTCTTTTTCTACTGAAGTGAAATAAGTGAGATTGGCGACAAGCTTCCTACTATCTTCCAGTGTTTAATAATGCCGTGGTTATATTGGAACGGTTGTGCGATCTTTACGATGGCTGACAACTTCAAACAACTTTCCTGGTTAAGGTTTTGCGTGAAAACCGGCATGTGTGTTATCGAGACCCTCGAAATGCTTCGTCAGGATTTTGGTGAACATTGTTTCGGTCAAACACAGGAAAATAAAGTGATTTTTCAGTGATGGTTGAATACCTCTTCCAAGTAATAAACGTTCAGGACAACCAATCTTCCACGGGAAAAATTAAGTCGAAACAATATATGAGGATTGTCGTCAAACATTCTATCCGATCTCTCACATGAATAGGACGCTAGACGATTATCACAGAAAACATGAATATCTATCTCGTTGTATCGAATTAAATCGGGGATTATTCAGTAGGTTGCCAAGGCGATTATTTCGAAGGGGACAAATTTGAGTATTATATTAATTATATTATTTACTGTGCAGTATTTAATCATAGCCCGGATATTCTAATTTTATTTCATACGAGAGTGAATACGGCTATTTGTTTACTAAAGAAACTGCATTTCAAATGATTTTATTATAGAAATATACTGAAAACTTCAGAAGAAGAGAATTGTTACGCGTAAAGAATTAATGCAAGATTTAGTGAAGGGATAGAACTCTTAACAATTATTAAATTATTAGCTGTTTTTAATATAGAAATGCATCGGATATAATTTTACTTCAGGAAATCATTTAACAGTAGACTTATGCATTAGCACGCACAGAAATTACTGCTAAACTCGAGAATGACCAGATGTCTGGCAGCTGATCACGCATCTGACCTATAATTCTAACTGTCCAATGGGGAAAATAACTGTGTGTAACATCCCATATCTTACAAACCAATCGAGTATTTGAATAGCACCCTGAATTCTCACTAGTTAGTGGTTACTCCTTGCATCGTTCGTCTGTTAGACGAACATTCGCCTCATGCCTCAAGTGGCAATCATATATACGTTCCGGGTCTAAGACGGTGGTAAAAAAATTGTATACCGCGTACACCGCTCCAGAAAGTATATGACTCCACCTGCCATGCCCTATCTTTTGTCCAGACAAAAAAATATGTAGTATTGCTGCCACATCTGGGCTGACGATGTTTAATCATCTATTTCCAACCTTCAAAGACTTCAAAATCATCTGCGCAGTCGGTTTCCAGCAGGCGTAACCTCGCAAGTCTATCGCTGTTCTGTCGCTGTATGCAGTGAAAGTGGACCGTTTGTCATTTAGGAGATGCGTTTTTATCTGGGACCAGTTGAAAAATCAATATAAAGATCTAACCGCAAGTTCTATGCTGACAGTTTCTTCTATCGCACTTTTCGCTGGTGTAACTCCCTTGCTTCTCAGTCAACTTTGATCTTCAAAATTTTAAATGCAATGTCAATCATTATCTTCTTTCGTCTTAATTCCTCTTCTTTTATGGTCCTCTCTCCATAATATTAGTTTTTTTTTCTTCATATTCGCTAACACTCAGTAACCCATTGCATCCCAGAGGTTTTATTGCCTTGCTTGCACTTCTCGTTTGCAGAACCTCCCGGCCCCATGCTTTCCAATCAACTTTAATCTGCAAAACTTTAAATGTAATGTCAATCGCTGTCTACTGTCCACCTGATTGCTCTTTTCTTTCTTCTCCTTACTAATGTTTCTATTCTTAATTCCCCCACACCCTGTAGTCCTTTGCTTTTCTGCCTTGCTTGGGGTGATACTGATTAAAAAAAACAAACAAAAATTTATCGAAGGAAAAGAGTTTTCAATGAAGCGGGTATGATATATCGCAAAAAGACAAAACTTGCATTTTAATCAAACAGGACAACATGTCCAACAGAAATAGAAGGATCATATGGTTTGACACCCGGCTTTTAATTAAAAATTTAAAAAAAATATAGTAAGAATATTCAAACTCAGCGACAAACGCTTCTCAGAATTCAGTAAACTGCACAAAATATTCAACAAAAATACTCTAAAACTAAGCTGTAATGAACATATATTACAAATCATAAAGTTTTACAACAAGAAATTCACCATAAACATGCAACACCTCCATCTGTAAATGCAGAGCAAAATACGAATATTCACAAAACATTAACTGCTTACAAAGTAACATAATATACGCAGCTACTGTAAAACCAGAAAGAAACTCACAAAGGATATATGTAAGATTAAAAAAGACCCTATAAACAGAGAAGCTACTTATGCAAAACATAATTTAACAACATAAAATAACATTATTACCCCATCAAAACATATATGACAACTCACAAAGACAAACAAAAGTGCGACAAAAATAACATAGAGAAAGTGAAAAATGATACCAGCTTACACCTAAAGAAATCAAACATTGTCTTGAAAGCGTTGCGTTTCAGCTCTAATATAAAAGGGTTGGACAGTGCATTTCATATGTGCGTAGATTCAGTAAATTAAGTCAGTATTGCTAATGTACAAAATTCCTCATCTACCTTACTCTTAAAAGGTAAAGTGACGAGATGAGATGTCTATAAATAAGGACAATTATACATAGCTTCACAGATCTGTAATTTTTAGAGCATGCAATGAGGAAAGAGGGTTTGGAAAATTTAACACTCACAGAACATATTGAAAGCGATAGGGGTAGAGGAAAAGCAGCGTATAACCTCCCTAAAAGCTTGTGTATATGATTGGCAGAACGTAAATGCAGCAAAAAAATTTATAGCGACTAAAAAGGACAGGAAATTGTGGAGAGCGATGATTGACAGCTTTCTGAAGGGACACGGCACAGAAGAAGAAACAGTTAACGAACGATGAAGTAAACGATGGCAAGGAAAGATGGTGTAATTATTAGTCAGGTCCACAGAAAATAAAATCAAAAGTTAAAAAAAAAACTCAACTCAATTCCAAATAGCTGACGCCAACTTGCAAATTCTTCTCTACCTCACTGCGCAGATGCAACTATAACTGACTTCCTTTTTTGATGATGGCGAACAATATATCATTGACGACAGGGATTAATTAAAGTAACGCCTTCAGTTTCCGATTCATGAATTTAGTTTGGGCTGTTAACAAGGGATGATTGCTCCACACGAATTTGATTACCACATCCGTCACTAAATTCCATGAATAATGCTCAAGGCCGCCGACCAATGTTGAAAATGAAACCCTCAGCCATTTAAACCAGTCTAACAAACAAAGACGATCATGTATCCAAGTCGGCAAAGATCAAAGTTGATAAAAAGAAAACACTGGGTCATTTTCAAGTCCTTGTGCAATTCTAATTTGTCATAACTTCAGTTCTACACATTAGAAAATCTGTATTGACAATCGTAATTTATTTATATTGTGTCTGGGTTTCTGGAATTAAGAATTATTATTTACAGTCGGACTAAATTTCTCATCTTTGTTGTTACTATCGGTCGTCGTGTTCTCCAACATTCTTCAGGAGTTTGTATTTCCTCCTAACCGTACAGTAATGTCGAACTGAACAGCTTACTTACTCTGATTTTTTCTCGTTCCATATCTAGCCCTATCTTGTCTTATTCCTTGTTTTTGAATTTATTTTAGTTTATCAATAAAATTATTCTTGTCTTTTATTAAATATTAACATATTTCATCATTTCCTTGAAAAAAGTAAGATTGAACCATGGCTTTAATGGAAGAGTTTTGTCTTTCGGCAAAACTGATTTGTTGCCGAATTTTACTCGAGTAAAACTTAGATACAGCGTTTTATTAAGCCGGTCTTATCACAAATCCACAGTTCTCAACCATTTTTGTGCAATGCCCCATTTTCAGCATAAGTCAGAATGTCTTTTCCCACTTTCTAAGATTGTCCGACTAAAATGGCGCATTTCAAATACAGTTTAAGTAGCCATGACCCGAAATTCCAAAATCCGCAAACCTCTAAGGTTTTTTTTGTAGGTGCTGTCATGACTTGCCAAAAATGGAAACTTTTAGAAAGCCTCGGGAAACTTCCTAGATAATGTGCAGCTGTTGTTGCAAGTGACCTCATCTGCTCTGGATTGGGGTTCCCTAGCCCAGCTACGAAGTCTACGTTGGAGCTAGCTTTTTTGTTAGCGATCGTCACAGTAATACATTCGTTCGTGGATTACTTCCCCAGGTGTCTCGTGATCAGTAAAGATCTTATTCAAAATGTCAGAAAATCTTGCATTTATATATATTTTTGTAAGTAGTGATCCTGTGTTTTTTTTACACGTACAGAGAGTAGAAAACATTATTTTTACGTGAAATCTAATTTCACTAATCAAAAATCCACGAGCGCTACATGGCTAGCGTCATTACCTGTATCTGTACGTACACAACTTTTATTAAATTTTAAATGAAACTAATTTCAGGGTATAATTGATTAATATAAAAATACTTGTTCATCTACGAGTTCATCAAATATTTTCATGGCAACTGTTCTTTGATGCCCGACTACATGAATTTAAGCATGCTACTAGATTGGCATCTAGGTCCCATACTTTTACTGTTGAAATAGTTAAATGCAACTACCAGTTCTACAGCAGCAGTTTATTTCCTCACGCTTCCCGACAGTGTAACTCCCTTCCTGTTAGATGCTTCCATGGTAGTTAAAATTTTCAAAAATTTAAATGCAACGTCAGTTGCTATCTTCGGTTGTCTTGATCCCCGTTCTTCATTTATTCTTTCGCCAATCCTCTCTATACACGAACTTTCCCCTACTATCACCCTCTGAACCCCGCTCCCTGCGTGCTAGTGGCTTACCCGCCTTGCTTGGGGTGAAATGCTTAAAAAATGTATCAGCTGCGTTATGAAATGTAAAGTGATATCGTGTTTATGCTTTGATTCCATTCCAAAGCTGTCCAATTTTATAGATGCTATATGCAAATTATTTAGCCTGTATTCCAAAATCTGGCACATTCTGAAAGCCGAAGCATTTTTCCGGTCCCAAGAATTTTGGATATTTGATTCTCAACCTGTAATATGCAATTCTTACTGAAAATTTTCATTCTTTTCCATATCAATACGTGTTAGTTATATTTGCATGGATTACTTCTTTTTTTTTATAGGGAAGTGTTATAAATTTAATAGCAGTGAAAATGTTGATGAGTTTTTACTCTTCAATACATGTAGTGTTTTTGCATACTGTACAGGAATTTATTTTATTCATAATTAAGTATTAAATAAATAAAGTGACGCATACTGCAATGAACAAAACGTACTACAGAATGCCAGGTTATTGTAATCAAATAAGCACACTTCTGTAAATAGAAAAAAGGTAAAAGGTTCTTCCCTGCTACTCTGAAATCCCAACAACGGGGGAAATTCTCCCTTGGTAGGGAACCTCTCTTATAGATCATTTTATATATTTTTAAATCGCGAGCACGCGCGGCCGCAAACACACACAAACATACACTTATAGACTTACACACACATTGACCTGTCAGTGAGCCTTAGAATAGGCCCAGTGTTTCTTCTAAATAAGGGTAAGAACTCCCCTCGTAAAAATGTGTATAGTTGTAGACTCAGGATAAGAGCCGACCAGTGTTTATATTTTTGTTTTTAAATCTAAACCCTACTGTTATTAAGCGGACCTGTGATTGGGCCTATATCCTTGTTTTTGACTCGAGGAAAAATCGAACCCACGTATCTCTTTTTGAATCTAGTTAAAATTGAACCTCTGCCTACCTTTTTCAGTCCAGTGTAAAGAAGCCGTATAGATTTACTTTTTTTATTATTCTAAGATAAACTGGATCTATATTTACATTTCCATTAATTGTGATATTTGTTCTAGAAGACATATTAAATAACTGAAGAGTTGATATGTTGTTATATTATCTAAGATAACAAACTTAAGATAATTAAAACGCACGTGCGCGCTCAGGTATATATATATACACCCACACACACATATATATATATATATATATATATATATATATATATATATCATTCGTAGTAATTCATCGAGTTAGAAGAAACCTCAACAGAATGCAGAAAGCACTGGAAGGACGTTTCGTCCTGTTTGGGAATCCCCAGCAGTGCACCTAGACTATCGAGAATCGAACCCGGACCGTTTCTGTATTATGTTGAAGTGTCTTCTAGACTCGATGGATTACTATGAATGAATATTCAAGTCCTCCAAAATTTCTATCATTTATATACCCTTGCTTGATCCAGCTTCTAATGCTTGGTGAAAGAAGACATTTTGCTCTTGTGACCCTATCCGCTGAGTTATGTATACTAGGATGAGTATCACCAAGAGAATTTAGTGAGTAAATGCGCTATATTAAGTCTAGTTAGTTTCTTAACTTGGTCCAGTGGCATGACGTTTGCCTTGTATCGTAACGGTCTGGATTTGATTCGACGTGCTACAGACCGACGTCGGCGATCAATCAAGGCCGAATGAGAGTTACTTCTGCAAAGGAGAGACGCAAGTTTATCTTCTGCCGTAGAGCCCCAAATTTTCATTAATCTCGAATATTAAGGCCAGAAAACGAACATAAATAAATAAATATACTGCTTAATGAATAAATGAAGCATCTGTTCAAATATGGGTATCCAATAAAAATAAGGCTTAAAACGATATAATCTGTCGGATTAATAAACAGAAAAATCTATTATTTCTTTAGAAATTGCTTTGTTTACATTTGGATACGAAACTGAGAAGATATGATCATACAATAATATAGTTTAGTGGATTTTCATATCTGAGTAGGCGCTCCTTTTATTTTAAACAATATTTTATTTCGCTTACTGGCCTATCTCAGAACGCAGACGCGAAAACAAATTTTTACTACATTACTTAAAAATTGAAAACAAATACGAATACCTTGTAAAATACTATCATCAAAAATGACATGGAGAATATACAACGCATATACTGTAACATACTTTAGACAAAGTCAATACTTGAAACTAAGCAAATATGATGAGAGAATCCCGAAAAAACATTTAAATAATAAACAAGTTAAGTAAATAATAAACAAACAACAAATGTACAACTAAATACAAGTAAATGTGATAAAAATAATCAATAGTAAATAATTAAGTAAACAGTAATAAATACTGAATAAAAAGTTAACTAGCAACATTATAAACTAGCTAAAAATAACCAAATTCGGATAAAAAAATATTTCCACTCAATAGACGCCAGCATAATATGGAATATAAGCGTTACCACAAACCCAATAACAGTTAGGATAACACAAATTACTTTACGGCCCATAATGCACCATTGCCCAGCATATGTAAATAGTCGTAACAAAACACATTATATTTACTCTCTGTCCCTGATAATGAGAACTTTTACAATAAAGAAATAGAGACAGAATGAAGAAGAGAAAAAGAATTGAGAGAAATGAAGTGGTGATAATGAAGAACGACTGTAAAAGAAGTAAGAAAGACAAAAGGCGAAACAAATGACAAAATAAAGAAAAAAAAAAGATGAATAATGGTCATTAACAATTCCCCAGAAGAGAATAGTGCCGACCAGTAACACAAGGAAAATCACCAATAATATATTTCGATATAGTGTGAGATTAAACAGAATATAACTGGAGATCGGGAAGCAAAAAGAAAAAGTGCCATTTTTAATGGGTGGGAACAGTGGTGTAGAAACAGTTAAAGAAAGAATGTTTTAATGGGTGGGAACAGTAGTATTGTTCCTGCGAATTAAAAAAAGAAAGAAAGAAAATCTTAGAAACTGGGCTAAGGACATTTTCTGAAATGACAATCAATGAGGAATGGAGAATATATCAAAGGATGAAATAATGTATTAAAAAACTCTACTAAAAATATTATCATGGGATGAAAACGATTGTCGTAAACTATTTGTTAGGGCAAATAACAAAGGGTTTCCGTAAATAGTATTCATAAAATAACTTGATTCTGACAATAATGTTTTCTAACTACAAACAGTCTCTTATTTCGGACTTTCGAATGTCTAATTACTATAAATGAAATGCTACCAAGTAATGTTCGTATTTTCTCTAAATTATCACAAGTTACAATGAAATTTTCCATGATTTAAAACATATTTCTATATTTGATACAAAATAAAATTAATTATACGTTTAATGTCGTCATTCTGTCAAAAAAAAAATTCTAAAATTGACAAAAAAGAATGTCAAATAGGCATATATATATATATATATATATATATATATATTCGACGTATGAGGGTCAAGCAGCTCAGTTCCCACAACCCAGACACCAGCACATATGAATTCAATATAGTGGTGAAAGCTTTGTTCAGAAAGCAGCCACACTTTATGAAGGGCCGAATACAGAGACCTGGTGCACTATGTGACACAATGTCCCCAAACGACCCTCCGCAGATTTTGAATTCAGAGTTGTCCTTCTCCTAGACCAGTTGCCATCCAAGGCTACACAACCCTGTCTGTCCTGCTATTTACCCATAGCTGGAGGGAGAAGAAGATTAATGCCTTTCCCATGGTTATTAGCACGTAAGTGAATGCAAGGCATTCGACTGGAATTCAAACTCATATATATATATATATATATATATATATATATATATATATTGTGAGTGTGTGTGTTTTAACATATGGAGGCACAGTGATGTCATGGATAGAGGTTTGAGTTGATGAATCGGGAAGCAGAGTTCGAATTCCTATCGAGTTTACACTTAAAACCTTGGAGAAGGTATGAATCGATCTTTTATCAACCCCAACCCCGCTTCAGCTGGACAGTCCTATAATAGTGAGTGGCATCGGGTCTAAGAGGAGGACAGTTGTGTCGTTTGGGGAATGTGGGACATGCTGTGCCCCAGAACTGACTTCTGTTTACTTGCCTCCTTGAAAACTACAATCTTAAAAAAATTAAATGCAACGTCAATCGCCATCTTCTGTCTTCTTGAATGCCGTCCATTTTTTTGTCAGCAAACTTTTCTTTCATTTTCACGCTGTGTAATCACCGGCGTACTTATGGAGTTTCCGCCTTGCTTGGGTTGAAATGATTAAAAAAATTGAGGTATACGTCGATTGTTTTATTTCTCAAAAAAAAAACTTTATTAAGAATGTATTATATTAAGAACAGTTTTTACTGAATTACTTATACATTGGCATGTATAATTCTAATCTATTTATAATACTGAACTGTTACATTTATTTTCTTTATGTTTTTTCAATGTTTGTTTTGTTTAGCTTTGACTATTGGTTCAGTATCGTAGACTTCTTTCCCGATCATTGATCATTCAAACATTTTTAACAACATTTGCCAATAATTTTATTTTTTAACCGTTTCTTATTTATTGATTGTAAATTATGTAACGTGAAATTTTCATAGACGAGGACCTATTTTCAAATTTGTCGGAAAAGCGTTTTTAGCCCTAATGTTATTTCGTTTTTTTCCTATTTCTTTTAAATATTGGTTCAGAATAGTTAATTTCGCCCTCTATTATTTATCTATAAAATACTTTTAACAACGAGAATATTGAAAAACAATTCTCATATATTTGATGATGAGTATATACATTTAATTTTGGTATTATTTATTGTTTTGTTTCTATTATTTTCATTACATTAAAGTAACATTTGATGACGAACGGTTTACTCTAACATCCAGTGTAAAATATATATGCCTGTATGTTTCTATATGGATACCTTTGCTGTTGGGAGTTCTAAACACCTGGTGGTAGCACCGTCCTTGGCGGTAAGATCGAAGACGATGATCTAGACTAAGCGCGACCAAAACCAAAGACCCCCAACGGTGGAATAAAGCGGATGATGTTTCTCAATGGTTGAACCAATGAATGAAGAGGGCTACGTATAACGGACATGCTACAGATGGCGCCACACGATATTATAACAGTCAGCAGCAGTCCGTTCCAGTTTCATAACTGAATTCCATGTGTGCTGCAGAGGAAATCGAGTGTGTGAATCACTTCCTGGCAAGTTGAGGTTCACCATAAACAAATTCACACAATTGGAATTTTCTTCTACTCTGATTTTCTTTCACCTTCATTCAACTCTTGCAAACCCAGTGGGTGATGGAAATTGGATGACCTGAAACTGCTTCTAATTTTGAACTTACACGGTGACGTTGAATGTAGTCATAAGTAACATCAGCATATAAGAAGCAATCAGCAAAGAAATTAGAGTCTTGCATCCGAGATAAAGCCGACGAACATATATATATATATATATATATATATATATATATATATATATATATAAAATAGCTGGCAACTCGTATTCGAGGATACACGTCTACTAGGGCGGTAGCCAATCACTATTGTAGATGCTCGCTCAGGCACTTATGTGTTTGTTCAAGACCCACAAGAGCCTGTGGCTTATACTGCAACTATGCAGGCCTTAGTTACGGTTTCTGGGAGAGAGTGAGTTATCTAGCAGGATCAACAATCCACTGCCACTGCACTTAAACTTGTGATTTCGTGATATCTATTGATAGTCAACCCAATTTCACTCACATGGTTTTCAGACAACTTTCCAAAGACCAAGGTACCGATGTCCATTGAAACACAATGTGGCAAAAGAAAATCATCGGACTACTGCGGCCAAAGTGACTGCTGAGTTGAATAATCATTTGAATAGTCCAGTTTCTACCAAAACTGTTCGTCGTGGGCGTCTAAATGCTGGATATCATGGAATAGTCGCTGTAAGGAAACCTCTCCACTCGCAACATTCAGAAGAGTTTGAAGTGGTGCAGAGATCCCAATGCCTGGTCTACAGACCAATGGAAGCAAGTCATATTCTCAGAGGAGTTCAGTTTTACTCTTTTCCCAACTTCATGGCGAGTTTATGTGTGTAGGCAGCCCAAAGAAGCTTACAACCCTGACTGCCTTCTTCCAGCAGTGAAGCATGGTGGTGGATCAGTGATAGTTTGGGCCGCCATATCATGGAAATGTTTCGGTCCAATAATTGCCCTTCATGGTAGAATCAACAGCAAGGATTACCTGAACATTTTGGGAGATCATGTTCACCCAATGGCCCAGACTTCATTCCCTGATGGTGACTGTATCTTCCAAGACGATAATGCTCCAATACATCCCGCTCGAGTGGTTAAGAATTGGTATGAAGAGCATGAAAGTGAGCTAGAACACATGGAGTGGCCTCTCCAATCTCAAGCTATCAATATTATTGATCATTTGTGGTGCATTTTGTAGCGACAAGTTAGGAGCCGCTATCCTCCACCGTCGTGTCTTAAAGAGCTGGAGCAGGTATTAATGGAAGAATGACTGAAAATTCCTCAGGAAGCTGTATGATTCCATTCCTAGATGTATTAAAGCTGTATGTGAGGCTAAAGGAGGACCAATTAAATAAATTTTCTTTGAATTTAACAATTGTTTTAATTATTTTGTTCAACCCCTGTATTTTTATTACTCGTCTCCCTTTGAAGAATGACCACCGTCTGATCCGGCTTTATTTTGCAGGTCGGTTACGAAACGTACCACAATAAAGCAAAGTTTTAATTTAACTTTAAAACACAATGACTTGTTCGGATTTCCCGTCTCTACTCAAATATGGGAATCCACTAAAGAAAAAAGTGATACAACTCTTTCGGATTAATAAATAAAAAGATCCATTATTTCTTTAGAAATTACTTTAATTCGCGTACGAAATTGATCAGATATGGACCTACTGGAATGCAGGACGATAACGACTTTGATCGGAGATGAACTTCCTGGCTGAGTCAGTAAAATGTCTCTCGGATCTGCGATAGTTTCTGTTCTAAAGTGGGAAGCAAGTTTTAATCTTGTCGGAGGGCGCATATTTGTCCTTTAATAATTCTCGAATATTCACGCCAACAGACGAAAATGAATATACTGTTTAAAGTAAACGGAGCGTCTACCCAAATATGGGTATCCACTCAATATAGCATTCTAAACTATATATATATATATATATATAGGAATAAAAAGACACGAGGAAAAGTTATCCTGACCCGACGCGTTTCGTCTTCTCGGGGACATTATCAAGAAAAATTATTTGTCTCGATGAAATCCCTCAGATGATGGAACGCGTCGACTAAAACTAGTTTTTTTTCCTCTTGTCTTTTATTCATCATGTTCCTTTAATGATACCATATCTGAAAATAATTTGCCGACACAAAACATATATATATATATATATATATATATATATATAAAGAGAGAGAGAGAGAGAGGGAGAGAGAGAGAGAGAGAATATTGTATGTGTAATAAACGTACGACATATCGTTACTGCGACGAGATCCAAGGAGAACTCAGAATCTTTCAAATGTACACAAAAATGTTGCTGCTCTGTTCCATATTTATATGTATGCGAATTCCGTCATCCAGTTGCTTGCAGGGCTAAGAAAATTAACAGAAAATAACATTATTGATAATTCTGCACATATCCTCGCACGCACAGGTACACACGAATACGCACCACAAAACCGTATGGACATCACGTCCCACACAAGCAGCGATGTATACTTGCGCATATTTTCAGTGGGTTGACATGTACTTTACGATTTGTATTGGCCTAATTAAATGTTTTCTTCTACTCCAGACTACTCGATGGCACCGGTTAATTAGTGACCATTATTCTGTTGAGTTAAGCTATAAAATAAAGACGTGGTGCAACACACACACACACACACACACACACACACACACACACACACACAAACACAAAAGCCGAGTTGGCACCAAAACAGAACGTCTCGTGTCAGCCAGAAAAAAAAAATTATATTCAGTTGGTTTTCATAATGTGTATGATTTAATGATGGTAGGATCATTAGACTGGCGATCTCTGTGCTTACCGTTTGGCCAAATATTTAACAGCATGAAAATAAACATGAAATCTTTTATATTCAACATACATAGATTTCTATACTCAAAAATAAGACAAGATTAATTGTTACGTTACAATATAAATTTCAAGTGATTGTTTTTATTAAATATCTATTTTAGCATGAACTCGTGCGTTAGATGCCTATTCTAGGCTATTGGATCACCTTAGTAGACCCAGCATAGAAATAAATACGATATGGGAGCCACTAATAAACAATTACAGAAACAACTGTTAGAAAAGAGACGCTTCAGTGCTTATAGTCAAGCATGACAATCAAAAGCAGTAATCTGCAGGTAGGCCAGGTTTAAGACTTCAATTTCTCCACACAGATTTGTACTACGGGACAATTGGCTACTAGATTATAAACCTTGATCGTTTGATGGGTATTTCATTGTGAGATAAATCCCTAGGCAGATAGTACTTCAGCTCAATAGAAACGTGGAGGGCGTTCGGAGTAATACTAAAATTAAAAACATGATCCCTAGATATGGTCAACAGAAGGATAAAATCTACCTCCGTATATTAAATAACGGGTTCAGTTCAAAATTCCATGTAGGATAGCCGGGTTGATATAATTTGATGAAAGCTGGATGGTACAACGACCGAAACCTGATAAAAATAACAAAGATGAAGACAATTGTCCGCATGTAAATAATGTTACTAAGCGTAGCTTACATATGACACAAGGCCACAAGCATTGAGCACCTAGCGAAGATTGAACTCACGTAATTAATTTAGTCAGACTAGACATTATACTATGTCGGGGTGCAAGGTTTCTTCTATATAATAAATGCGAATGTCAGTGTGTCACTGTCAACTTTTTCAACTTTACTCCTCGAGGCCGTAACCCAACATGTCCTACCATTTTGGAATCAGTCTGACTCCGTAAGGAAATTAAAAATATTCCGGCCCGGATCCGGAGCCGCAATCCTGAAATTTGGGAGGCCTAAGTTTTCATTGATGTGATTTTTTCGGATTCCGCCATCTTGGCTTCTACTGATAAAAACAATTAAAGGGACACAACTCTTTAACTTTAAATAGCTCATGTTCAAATGAAAAAAATACTGTTCTCAAATTACAGTGTTTCAAAATAAAATTATCCGTGTTTTCAACTTTATTCCTAGAGCCCGTAGCCAAACATATACCATTTTGGAAACAGGCCGACTCTGTGAGTGAATTAAAAATATTCCGGGCCGGATTCGGACCTGCATTCCTGAAATTTTGGATTCCCAAGTTTTGATTACTGCAATTGTTTTCAGAGATTTTTTACGTGATATTTTGCAACAAATGTTTTTGTATGATGACAATTTTTATAACTTGGAAATAAATTGGGGAATAGTGGAAATTAATTACGAACTCCAGCGAAAGTCGCCCATGAAATAAAAATAATTGTTTGTACGGAAAGTAAAGACCTATGTACATTAAATTGTCCTTAAATTATGAGGTGGCAGAAGAATTATCTACTCCGCCCTACCTATTGTGATGAAGGCCCTATCAATACCCCCCACAGGAGCTAGCCTAAATGCCACCCGATCGTGAGACTTTTAAGCTAGTTATTTATATAAATAACTAGACCACGCGTAACCCGTTGGGCCAACTTTGTTGTGTTTACTGTTTACATTTAGTTTCATGAAGAGATTGTCAAAGTAGAGATATTTTAAAAATACATTTATTTGCAGTTAGTTAAGGAAACATATAATACATTTTATTAAGCTTTACATTTATTTACAAAACACCTTTATTTGCAATATATTTTGATCGTTTAAATTATACTACCCGTGAACCGTTGAGTCACTGAAGGTTCAGATTATAAAACATTCAAGTTGCTTTCAAAATTAAAAAAAATATCTGTTTGAAGAAAATTGAAATAAAAAATACTTACTGTATAAACAAATCGTATTTTCAAATCATACAAGAGATAGGATTTGTTTCTTACTGTGGACGGTGTTGCCGTAGTCTGAAGCGATCTCTTTGAAGCTTGTCAGTTCACGAGTGAGAGCGACGTGGACCTTGATGACAGCTGTGCGTATCTTGTTTGGGGTAGGATTTCGTGTTTTATCCATTTCCTTCGCCCCCTTCCTGCACGATAATAAATTTACATCTTTCTTTACCCACTCTCTATATACGACTTCTGGCAAACACACAAGCAAACAAAGTTCACAGAGTTTTATAGTAATATAGATATTTATTAGTTTCTCAGTAGTCTTATCTGCCAATCTAACTGATACAGGTTTGACTGAGCAATGGTGAGATGAAAAAGATCACTCAGGCCTTCAGTAAAGGGACATATATTTATACACTAGCTTCCATATTCAATGTCTATTCCAGAACCTTCAAGAAATTGATGAAAAAGTTTCAAAAAGAGAGAAATGTATAGAAGAGAGGGAAACTGGATCAGAAGGTCACAAAAGTAAGATGGATCAGCATTTCAATTTAGAGCTAAATACATTTTTATTGTTCAAAGCAGAGTCCATCACTGTGTAAAAACCTCAGAGAATTCCAGTAAGATATCTTTAATCATTTCTAAGATACAACGGTGGAAATATTAATCTAACATTTGGACAGATTTAGTGTTACACGATTTGAATAATTTTGCTGTGACACCCGGTATATCTATCTATCTATCTATCTATCTATCTATCTATCTATCTAGTAGTCATGAGTAGTCAATATCCTATAAATAAATTTCTGATACTTCCAAATCACTAATTGGTAAAGGGATTGTAAATTAATTTCACCAAATTTGCCTTTTATTTATGGAAGCAATATTTAAATTGGATTGTTTTCCTGTATGTGCTGTACACTTTCAGGACGTGGAAGATGATGTCTCCTCACGACTTCCTATTGTTTAACTCCCGGAAATATTTGTTCGCTTAATATCCCTCAGTTCTGACATCCATTTGCACAAGATAGAAAGGGGTAGATTACTACATGTTTGTCACTGTTCCTTTTGCCTTCACTATGTACTGTGGACGTTTATTACTTTCAGCCTTGCGCCACATCTAAGCTATGATCAGAAAATCAATATATAAAAATATTCGATCCTCATTGGATATTCCCTACTTTCAGCCTTGTGACACATCTAAGCTATGATCAGAAAATCAATATATAAAAATATTCGATCCTCATTGGATATTCCCTACTTTCAGCCTTGTGACACATCTAAGCTATGATCAGAAATTCAATATATAAAGATATTCGATCCTCATTGGATATTCCCTACTTTCAGCCTTGTGACACATCTAAGCTTTGATCAGAAATTCAATATATAAAATGTTCTATCTTCACTGGGTGCTCCAAACTTGCTCCACTATATAAATTCTTTTTTAAGGCCGTAAAAATTAACAACGTGTTAATTGCTCGAATTTTTTGGCTAGGATAAAATGTGTAGTACCTGTTCTCTCATTATTTGTAATAGTATTCCATTTCTGTGACAATAACAGGTAGAGT
This sequence comes from Acanthosepion esculentum, assembly GCA_964036315.1. NCBI lineage: Eukaryota > Metazoa > Mollusca > Cephalopoda > Sepiida > Sepiidae > Acanthosepion > Acanthosepion esculentum. The sequence goes on along the minus strand of OZ038483.1, from coordinate 34,619,703 downwards.
CGGGGTAATATCGACTCAAGTTTGCCAGAGGTCGTGGGGATTGTTTTGTCCTTGGCAACTACTAAAATGAATAGCACATGTGACTCGATGAGAAAATAGTGGCATAATCAAGATTTTAACTTTCCAGACCACATCAAATAGAAGGTTTGGAAGGAAGCCAGCATGTATACTGTAAAAAGCAATAACAGCTGCTGGACTTGAGAGATCTCTTTTTCTAACGAATATGTTTTTAAGAGAAAAATGTTATAAATTTCAACCGAAAACTGTTATGGCTACTCCGATAATGAATGCCAAATGTGTCCTTGTAGTGAAACATCTAATATTACTATTATCATTACCATTATTGAGTGGTCAGCTAAATCACTTCATCATGAGTTAACAATGAAGGATTTTTACTTTTATAAGGAGAGTATACAGGCACCAGTGAGCCTTCGCGAATTTCTAAAATCTTATTTAGGGACACAGCTTGAAGAATGCGCATCATGTATGCACTGATGTCATTGTTTTTGACATATGTACACACTGTCTTACACAATCTGTATTGTCATTCATCTAATGTTTATACTGACATTATTTACTGACTGTGGGTGCATAAATTCTTGTGGGCAAATCAAAAATAACTATTGTCCTTTCTAGACTGTCGTTTTAAATTAAGATCTGAGGAAAAATAGCTTTTCTTCAGTTCTAAAGTCAATTAATTTTGTAACAAAGTGGAGTCATTTTTTTTTCTCAAGGAGTTATTTTGAAAATCTTTTTGCAATAAAGACATAAATAAGCAAAATAACATTAAAAAGCACAAAAAGAGAAACTGAATATTTCAAGGAAGAAAGGTTTTCTTTAACGGTTACCGTTCTCTTTCTCTAATTCCTTACTTTTTCTATCGCTTTCTATCTTGTCTACCTTGCCTGGCCTATCTTGTTCCTGTAACCGTCGCACAACAAAGAGCAACATTTTTCCTTCAATTACATCGATCTTGGGCAAGTCTGTTAGCTAGTTTATCTCTCTTTGCAATCTCTCTCTCTCTTCTCTGCACGCTCTCTCTCTCTCTCTGCAATATCTCTCTCTCTCTCACACACACACATACACGAAAATAAAGAAGTTACCGAAAACGCTTGGGACAATGGACGGTATGGACAATTTTTGTACTTACTGATTCCCAAAAATCGGAAAAATGTAAGACCTCTGAAAAACCTAAATATGAAATTAATAAAATTTTCCTTGTCCGTCATATTTAATGACAGATGTTTTAAAAAAGGTTGCTGCCCAAATATGCATTAAATCAAATATATATATATATATATATTGAGTATATATATAGAGTTGCCTGACGATTGCACTAGCATGAAACAGACTGTCGCCTCTACTTTTATATTTACACACGCTCTATCTCTGATATTGAGCACTTTATCCCATAAATATAGCACACTTTAAGACTATATTTCTTCATATATATATATATATATATATATATATATATATATATATATAGTTAGTTAGTTAGTTTAGGAAAAACTAGGTAATCCGTATGGGTAGACCCAAGGAGAATAAAATCCAGAGAGCTCAATGTAAATCAGAGCTAATAATTTAAATAAAAACAGACCACTTTAAGGTTCCATATAATAAATTATTTCACCACAGGCCTTTTAAAGGACCGCGGATCATCAGATTTTACTTCCAAAGGTTGAAACGAAAAATGAAAAGAAATTTACACATTTTTGACGGGCAGTACTAAGTATATGTAAATTAACGAAGTGAGGAAGGAAAGAGACATGATTGAGTTAGATGTAAGATTTCTATTCTTTCATATTTAAATTGTTTGAGGAAATCCAGACATTGACACATTAAATCGTCAACACTTAGAGGCGACAGTCTGTTTCATGCTAGATGCAATGGTCAGGCCACGAGTGCTGTTATTTTTTACGGCTATTTATATATATGGGTCAGTGGTGCATTGTGGGTAGTCTGTTTTGGCGGTTATTTTACCATAAGTCGTTTATTTGTTTATTTATTTATTTGGGTTAAATTATTTTGCTTGTTTTTATTTATTTTTTATTTTTTATTTTAATTTTTATTTTAACGACTTCCGGTAAAATAACCGCCAAAATAGACTGACGATTGCATTTAGCATGAAACAGACTGTCGCTTCTAAGTGTTGACTTCTATGTTCACTTTTATATATATATATATATATATATAAATATATATATATGTGTGTGTGTGTGTGTAATTTGGCAGCAACTTTTCTTTTAAAGTCTCATTAGAAAATATGAGAAAATTCAAAAGAAAATATGCAGGACGATGTTGTCTTTAACATTCAACACAACATGTTTAAAAGAATATATATATATATATATATATATATATATACACCCAAGTATAGGATTGGTATATACGGAATAAATTCCAGTAACCAATAGATACTATTCATATAAGAGTGCTCAATGCAGAGTAGAGCAAGTATAATTTATTTGAAAATTATAACGTAAACATTTTATAAAATCGCTATAAAAATAGCTATTATAGGGGCTGAAAGGGGACTGGGAAGTTTTGCTATGGTCGTTAAATATGAGCAGTTTTGGAGGCATTAAAATTTACAAGACATTTCCTGCCCCAATCAAACACTGATTGGAGTTCCTTTTCGAGACCAACGGCTAGGTTAACTTTGTCAGCAATGCTGGATTTACTATTGAGACAGGAGTAAGTGGCAGTGTCGTCTACACAGATTCCTACTTGAGAACTGATTACATCAGTAAGATCATTGATGAAGATCAGAAACAGTGTTGGACCAAAGACAGATCCTTGGGGAACACCGGAGTTCTTATGAAAGGAACTGGAAGAGAACCCGTTCAGGACCACCTTCATTTCCCGATTTGATAAGAATAATTGGATTAAACGTAGAGAGCTTAAGTAGAAGACCAGTATGCCAAACCCTGTCAAACGCCTCAAGAGATATCGACGGCCACAGCTCAAGATTTCGCCGTTATTATCAAGAGCTTGATATGCATATGAACTTATGGTCGTAAGCACAACAGCGGTGGACCGGGCAAATATTGTCAAATAAAAGATTATGGGAGGTAAGATTCTTAACTACTTCGGCATTGAAGATTTGCCGAAGAGTGTTAGGCGACTGATAGAGCGTTCTTATAAACAGGGATGACAGAGGAGGACTTCCAACAAGATGGAAAGCAAGAATCAGCGAGGCTATATTTGTATAGTTTGGAGAAAATTGGTGGTACATGCAGGGACACCCGTCCATGCTCAAAAAGGCACTACAAGAACCCGGATATTATGCAACTGTTGATCAGAGAAGCCTCTTAAGACGCTACGCAAGACTTCGGACTCCAAACTTCCAGTCGGGAACAGTAACCAGAAAACTGCCAACTCGGTACCCTCAGTATGAAGAGACGTTACCACAAACTATCCACATCACAAGGGATTTATGACAGCACCTCTGTTAAGGCCAGAGAAAGGGAAGGATCTGGGAACCTTTCCTAAATTGGAAGCAAGGGATGATCCTCTACACCTATTCAAGAGGAGTATTGACCGGGCGATAGGAAAGCTATCTAATCCTATTTAAAAAAAATCAACAGGAAAACTGTTATGGTCCAGGTTAGGACCAAGGAAGAACAACACGAACACAAGAATGGAAATAACGAAGATATATTACACGGAATAATAATACAAGATGTGGAAGGTGTTAGTATGACTGTCAGTCTGGTTTGGAGTGAACTACTATCGGCTCGACTCGATTCGTCCCTCTCTCGTGAGAGGCGTAGTATACGTAGTGTTAGGAGGAGTTCATTCTGGAGAGCCAAGCTGAGAGCCACGGATGCCTCAGCACATGATATGCATGTATAGCTTGCTTATGAGCTAGAAGACCAGTTGGGATTAGAGGGTAATGTGGTTACACGGGGATGTTTGTGGATTCACTACAATTCATTAGATTAACATAGATGATCACAGGCCGTGGGTATATAATCGGCAAGTTATCTACTCGCAAAAAGGCTTAGAAGAAGCACATGAGTGTAGTGTGGACAAGGAGACAGATGCTGTTATAAAATTGGCAACATTAACTTTTTGTGGAAATGGACACCCCCATCACCCATGAACCATGTTTAAAAAACGTCCAATAAATGTACGATATATATATATATATATATATATATATATATATATATATATATATATATATATGTCATTCACAAACAGTACTGTTTCGCTGTATCACAGCTCCTCAGTGCGACTAGATTTCCGAGTGCCTCAAGCCAGGATTGAAACACAACTAATTTGGTGTCAGCTAGAGCTATCTTCACTCGGTAGAGTTACACAACTAAATCTAGCGTATTGTTTTTACAAATGTAAACAAATGCCAATCAGCCAAAGTGCTCCATTCATTTTACTGAAGAGCTTTGCATTAGTGCAGGTGGTTGTTTATAGAATTAGCTTATCACTCAACAGTGCACAATTGAAATGTATTTTCAAGAGCTATGTATATATATGCGTGCGCGTGAGTGTGTGTGTGTGTGTGTGAGTGTATGTGTGTGTCTGTGTGTGTGCACGAATTTGTGTCTGCCTTTAATAGTACCATGTAAGAACTAGGCCAAAATGTCTTGGCCGTATTCTCGAAACTAAGCAAAATATTCACTGTGAAGGGCATTATTACAAAAGGTAATCGCTCTTTCACTATACAGCGTAAAAATGTTAACCAAATTTTGAGAATCTTTAAAGCAGTAAACGAAAAGGATCGGGAAAATAAACAATATACAATATGGTCGTCAATTAATAAAGACAGAGAAATGACAGCAAGGCTTTAACAACTCCCGGGAGGAAAACTCCGAATTCAAACCATCCTCGAGCGATTTAGGATCCGTCGGGATGTTTTGCCCTGGACACGGCACTGCTGATACAGTTGCGCTTCATCTGATGCCCCTACAACCCTAAAGTGTTACGGGATTCGGGGCCGTGGTCGAAATCCTCTGAAGATCACCCGAATTGACCGAAGGACAAAACAGTTGAAACCGTTGAGAAGACAGAAACGAAGATGGGGACAATAACTCAGGGTAAATAATGTAAATAAAGATCATTTCAACTTTGGAAACATCTATTACAGATAATATTAACTGGGTTACCAATGTTTTACTATTATTGGTACATCGATAGTTTCATAACTACTAGTTTAGCCCAAAACACTGTTAGCTGCTGCTGCTGCTTGTGTTGCAATACAGCGCCTTCGATTTATTTTCAATGACTCCATCAATAAACTGAGAATTTTGCTTTGAAAGTAATAACATTGCTTAATGAGATGCATGTCAAATATTATTTGTGGAATGTTGCAATATTGAGCAAATTAGTAACTGGTTATGTCCTGTGGATTGAAAAGAAATAAACACCCACAAATACATTTTCAGTTATATATATAAAGGACTTCCTCCCTGTTTTCATCGAATGAGAGACAATATATATATATATACTGATGAGCTGTGAAACAGCGAAACAATCTGTCTGTGGATGACAAAAATATTGGCTCCTGAAAAATTAATTTCAGTTGAGCTCTGTTGGTTTGAGGTGTGAGTTTGTAAACAGTGACTATTTAAGTTAATATTGCATAACTCTTCGGCAGAATTGAGTCACTGTCAGTCACTGTGTGTTTATCTAAATCTAAAAATAAACACGCTAAAATTCACCTTCATCCCTGAGGTGCGCCGACGGCTTAGTGGTAGAAGTTCCGACTGACGCCAATTCAGTCGGGTTTCGAGCCTAGCTAGAGGGAACCGGACGTCTGGCCACACCGATTGGGCTGTGAAAAAGTCTGTCTGTGGATTATATATATATATATATATATATATATATATATCAATCATGTTTTCCTGGGAAAGATTGTGAAGTGGTAACCGTTGCTTCATCCCCGATCCTTAAAGTTATCTCTCCTTTATTGGTCCCCATCTATGTTGAGAGGGCCAAGTCTACCCTGCTGTTTAACCTATAGCCAGCTGATGGATTCAAACTTTTTCCAAGAGAACATTGTAAAAGTAAACGCAACAGACTAGCGAAAATTGATCTCGGCTCGCCAGTTCCACTTTTCGAGTCGTTAAGTGTTACGTTATCCGCACATCTACACTTAAAAATTTGTTTCCCGAATTTGGGATTTTATCCGGAAAGGAAGGCCGAATACTCTCAGAGGAATCAAAGGGATGAGGTGCCAATTTCTATCGTAGAGATTTACGGTGATATCACTTTGAAGATTTTCCAATTTTGGTAAGTGAATGTAATGCACTTCATTGGAATTCGAACTCGGCTCTCTGATTCCTCAATCCGAGCCACTATCCATTACTCGTGTCTCGTAAATAGAAACTACAAGGAAACTTATATATACAATTAGAAAGGAAGAGGTTACATATCGGGTAAACATAATGATAAAAAAAGAGATGAAGAAATTAGCATTCAAATAACTTATTGCAGAGAAGAGAAGAGAAGCAGGTTTGACTGCGAGTAAGCTACTGGAAGAATTTGAGTGAATAGACACCAGAACACAAACAGGGGGTGTAAAGTGTCAAAAGTTACTGAGAACAACAAAACACATGAAGCTGTAGAGATAATGGCAGATATATGTGGAAGGAGCCAGCTTGTTCCAGTGGATTTTATATATCTTTTTCTTATTTCTTTTTGCTTGTCATTTTTGTCATTCACTACGCTTTACTTCCTTTGGTACTCTTGGGATTGCTATGAGTTTGGATTTGTTATAAGATGGTTAGTTTACGGGCATGTTCATATTAATCCACAACAATATAGAATATAGGCATTCAAAACGAATCAATCACAAGGCAATTGAATAAGAAACAACGGTAATTAAGGTTTCAATAAAAAAAAACAAGACATTTATGCACAATTAATATACAATTAGAAAACTTGTGGTTTGATAATGCAAGAATTGACCATGTATAAATTGGGTGTCTTATTGATTTACAGTTCAAAATTGTTCATTTGAATTGGTCAAATAGAGTAAAATGGAAAATATTACTAATACAAAAATTTGTGTAGTTGTGTGCGTGATTAAAATAGAGTATACATGTCTTAATATTCTAGAGTTGTTTACCTTGGATTGTTCTGTGTTTATCTTGTGTTTAATACAATTTCTATCGTAGTAGTGTGTAAGAACACTTTTCTTGGAAAGTTGTAAGTGAATTTTGAAAGAATAATGTTGGTGTTTGAGTCAGCAGATGATGCGCGAAAAGTTTCTTAAGTCAAAATAGTAACACGCGTGGATTCGTGTGGCATCTCTCTGAAGCTAAGTGACTGACTGGTGAATTGGGTCGAAATGGTCCTTTTTATTTGTTTTGGGAATCCAAAGTAGGCTCCAGAGAACTTGGCGAGAAAAAAGGTTTTCGACACTCGTTAAACATTTTGGTGTCGTCTCGACCAATAAAAAGTTGAGATTTGCAATGTGAGGTGTTGAGTGGTTAAAACTGATTTTGATGGAAGAGTGTATTTTATCACGGGGGTGAGTAGAAAATATGGACGATTCTATCAGTAAAAGCAAGAACATTGTGCTGCTAAATGTTTACACATTTAAGATTAGTAGGAGCAGATAGGTTCGACTATCGTTCGGTTAACGTTCATCCTTGATATTTTGAATAGGAGTTGATGTTTATCACTTGTTCCCTGTTTAAGATTAGATTTCCACTTCCTTCAAAGACTACTTCGACTATACTTCCAACGTCTCCTTTCAGTAGGATTAGATACTTTCACCTATCGTCCAGTTAATACTCCCCCTTGGCCTTTTGAACAGGAGTTGATGCCATTCACTTGTGTTGTGGTGTTCTCCCTCTAAAGAGTCTATGTTGGACTCTTCTGACTACTATAAGATTAGCAGTTTCGTCCGAGTAGGTAGACAATACTTGAACCCGTTTATACAGGTCCTAAAGGAATATTTGTGGCCGAGCCTACGGGCTCGGAAAATCCACGGTAAACACGGCCTTGTGCCACATACATCCCTCGTGGGGGGGGGGCTGTTAAATATAACAGTGGAATAGTTTGTTCATTATTATCGAACTCTCTGCTTTGAGCAAAGGGCAAAGTTTCGTCCACGGAGGTAGACAGGTCCGGACCCGTTTATGCGGGTTCTACGGGAATGTTTTTGGACGTGCCTACGGGCTCGGAGAACCGACTGTAAACTCGGCCTTGTGCCACATACCTCCCTCGTGGTGGGAGAATGTTAAAAATTAACAGTCGAATAGATTGTTCAACTGAGGCCGTGACTTTTCGCAGCTGCTGTCTAACTCTCTGCCTTTGGGAAGAGAGGAACCTGGATGAGGCTTTGCCGAAGGCCAAAGTTTCGTCCGGGGAGGTAGACAGACCCGAACCCGTTTATGCGGGTTCTACGGGGAATTTTTGGCCGAGCCTACGGGCTCGGAGAACTCACGCTAATCTCGGCCTTGTGCCACATACATCACTCGTGGGGGGCGCTGTTAAATATTAACAGTCGAATAGATTGAACGCAGGGACACCCGACACACACTCAATAGTCGTGTAATGCTTTTCTGTTTTACTACTGTTTAATATATATCTGTAACACTTGTTTTTGTTTATTTCTTTAACCATTTATTTTCCCGTTCCTGTAAAAGATTATTTCGACTCTATACTTCCAACGTCTTTCTTCAAAAGGAGTAGGTAGGTTCGCCTATCCGTCAAGTTCATACTCACATTTGGTCTTTAAAACAGAACGGAGTTTTATCCCTGGTTTCCTGTTTAGCATTGAGTTTCCGATTACGTCGAAAGTTTTTTCATTATCTTTCACTTCAAGTAGCACCTTTCGTCTTAGTGGCTTTATCTCCTTGGGCTGAATTGATTCAAATTTGTACTTAGGTGACCAGGTGAAATCCAAGCCTTTCTAAAGTGACTTGATCGTCATCTCAGACCCATACCCACCTCCATATACACATATACGCAATCTGACGAGCATGCACACACAAAGGCATATAGATGCATACACAAATGTATACACGAATATAATTGAATATATAAAAATAAACATAAAAATCCAGACCCACACATACGCGCACACGCATACATACAAATACATTCACAACAGCTCATAATAACATGAACATGCACACACTTAAACTTGCACAAATACATTAACATATGCATATGCGTACACACACGCAAAAACACACGCTATGAGCGTAGAGATGCGCAAGCATATAAGCAAAGGTATCAGGTAAATGTAGTGACACACGCACTCACCCTATAAAAAGGCCCATATATAAATCCAAACGAAAGGTCAACAAAAAGCCTATATTTACGCTAAACGAACTTAGAGGCAATTCGGGAGAGCAAAAGTAAAAAAGGAAAAAACATTCTGAAGAAGGCTTTGTCAACCAAGAGACTCCATTTTTATGTCAGATGCCATAAATAGCTACTGTTTTGCAGAGAAGCGGGAATTCTGCCTAGTAAAGACATTAGATAGAAATAAAATTCCTAATCCGGTTTGTTAGTCACATCTAATGCATCAGTGCAACTCTAGAGTGACGGGCCATAAAAAAAGTTGCTGATGCGTTTTGCTCGTAAAAAAACAAACAAAAAAAATGTAAAAACAAGGAGGGCACTTGTGGTGTTTTTTTTATATTTAGCTGGCTTTTGGGCGGGCAACTTGATTAACATCGAGGAAGCGTAGATTAGTAGATAGATAGATAGATAGATAGATTGATATTATTAACCAGGCTTACACAAGCCTGGCACAAGTCCACATCCGTGATGTACCGGGTGTAACAGCAAAATTGTCCAAATCGTGTAATAGCATGCGATAACTGTCTATCACGAAAAATGTTTAATATATATATAAAAAAAAAGAAAAAAAAAACAATGAGTTTCTTTTTCGCAGGTTTTCAGATAAAGACCTTTAGCCATCTTAATACCATTTGTTGTAAGAATCACTGAAAAACTATTTGAGTTATTCAGCTAGAAAGAGAACAGGTTAAAACTATTTTTGCCAGCCCCAGTATGTCTTCTTAACAGAAGCATGATGAGAGGAAAAATATAATTCAGGCTTTCAGTAATGGTATCAACATTCATACACTGATCTCCACCTTCAAAGTAGAGAGGAAATCTACATCAGGAAGTCGCATCAGCAAGAGGGATCATCATTTCAACTTAGAGCTAAATATATTATTATTGTTCAAAGCAGAGTCCAATAGTGCTATAAAAACCTCGTAGAATTCAAGTAAGATATCTTTAATCATTTCTAAGATACTAGTATAATAACCTCATTGTGCTGTATGAAAACATGAGATTTATTCTTTCATAGATTGTTTCCTGTTTAGGATTAGGTTTTGGGGTTCCGTCTAAAATCAACTCAGCTCTATACTTCCAACATCTCCGCTTAAAACTCCTAAATTTTATTTATTATTTATTTATTTACTTTTTCCTCAATAGGAGTAGATAGGTTCGCCTATCATCCCGTTCACACTCCACCCCCCGGTCTTTTAAAAATGAGTATTGTGCTCCCGTTTCCCTTTAAATTATTTTCCTTCTCTTTTACTTCCGACGTCTCCTTGAAATTCGTGGCATTATAAGCTTGTTTAGGATGGCGCATCTTTCTCTGTAACCCTCTACCTCGACGGGCTCTTGGGCCTTGTACAGGAGGAACATCAGTGTAAAAGAATTAAAATGTGATTACACCCCTGAACGTCGTCAGTTTCCTGAAGAAGTGACTTGAGACAACAGAAACGTCAGGACGAGAGACGACACATAGAAGAGGAATAAGATGTTTTCTGTAGAATATAATTAACATAATTTATTGATAATTATAGAAGTAAAATAATATTAACTCGCTCTTATTTATTAAAATTCTTATGACAATTAAAAACAAAATTATTCAAAAAATATATAAAAATATCATCAAATAAAATTTGAAATAATGATCGTTGTTGGCAAAAGAGACAGCCCAAGAAGCGAGCTAAACATTAGAGAGGTCGAAATACACAAATTAACTCTCTGGGAAAATGTATTAACAGTGAACATAAAATATGACACCAAAATTCAAAGATGCATTGTGATAGTAGAAGATGCCATCCAGATGCTAAGCAAAATATTAAAAGTGTCATTAGAAACAAGAAAATTTCATTAGCAACTAAGATTTGCTGAAATGCTGTGTAATATCAGTCCTTGTATAGGGCACTGAATGTTGGAAAATCTCCTCACAGATGAAAAAGAGACTTCCGACAACTGAGATGTAGCTATACAGAAGTATGCTGAGAATCTTACGGACAGAAAATCTGAGTAATCTGATTGATTCGCTTTTTTATGTATTATCGATCTTTTGAAGGTTATTTAAAATCAGAAAACATTTTTGGAGATAATACTAATTTAATGATATAAGTTCTACTTATTAACCCATAGGTCGGGGAGAATACTTTTCCAAATGGGTATTTGCGCGTAAGTGAATATAACGAATACGACTGGAACAGGAACTCGTCTCTTCGATTCCCAACTCCAAGCCGTTATCCATTACCTCATCTGTACATCCAAAGTTACAACACTTGGTATTCAAAGCGCTCGAAAACTTGATACTGACCAGACCCGACGTTGCGTAACTTCGGTGATCGCACGAGAACCGGTGTTTGAATTGTAATGAGGAGGTTTTAAAGAAAATGAAAATAAAAGAAAGCTTAGTTCACTGAATCAGAAAGAGGCAGTTGAAATGTCTGCAACACATAATGCGGGAGAAGTGTTTGGAGAATTTAACACTCACAGGGCGTATAGAAGGCAAAACAGAAATAGAGAGTAACATACTTATCGAGATTTGTAAGTGAATGACAGAACTGGAAATTGGAAATATGGTGAGAAGATAAACATGACAAACAGCTGCAGAGGATCGGAAATTGTGGAGAGCCATGATCACCCACATTCTGGACTGAATAGAAGAAGAATGTATATTTGTCTACACCCGTGGGTTTCATCACTCGACCGTAGTCGGGATCATCGAACCAATTCAGCTTTCTTTAACTGTATAGCATGTGCCACGCCAGGTCTACATTTTTAATTCAGAGTTACATTCTCCTATACTGGTTGCCAACCAAGGCTATACTGTCCAGTCTGTCCTGCTATTTACTGTGAGGGACGGAAATAAGATGATACATACCTTTCCTAAAGGTATTAGCACGTAAGTAAATGTAACTGATCCGAGTGGAATTCGAACTGAACTTTCCGATTCCTCAGTCCGCTATCCAATACTCCACCGAAGCAGATCCACAAAGTAGAACCACGGGTCTACTCCGCGTTTATTCCCAAGAGAGTAAAAGCGAAGCGAAACGCAACAGTCGAGCCTGGAACTGGAACTTGACGGTAGCCATTCAGCTGACCACACGACACCTAATAAAATAATGAAATAAATACGGTTTTAGTAGGTATTTACCCTTGTCTCGCCACTGAGACGGGATGTGATACAAGGTCGGGTTTAACATGAGGAACCCGAGCGGGTACATCCGGGCCAAGGACTAAAATTGCCTAGCCCTCGCAACCGTCGTTTGTGCGGGCCTCTGTAGCGACTACCAACACCCGCTCTCTACGGAGGTGTGTGCAGTGCAGCCTCGGGGAGCTCTTCCCCAGAACCGGTTACCTCTTCCCCAGAACCGGTTACCTCACAGTATTTATTTTCCTCAGCTGCGTCTCTGTAGGTGGGCTGAACCACAACTGAGTCGCACTCTGCCTGAAGACGCAACTGAGAGATGATAAAACCTTACCTGGCATGTGCCTGGTCAGTTTGAGATTTACTAAGCGTAGCTTAGATGTGGCACAAGGTCGAAAGTATGGGGCACTTACTGTGGATCGAACTTACTAGTCAGTCATTATTGATCTATCGAGACAAGCCTGCTAACCATTACACCACTTGGAAGTGCCCTAAATACGTTTTACAACTATATGCTTAATATTTGGCACCATGTTGGGGGCCTTATTTAATGGAGGAAAGTAATTTGCATATTCGACTTTAAAAATCAAATAGAAAATGACTGTTTTGTTATGCATTTTCGGTAAAATCTTTTGCGATCTTTAGAAACAAATGGTTGCTTTCTTGATGGCTTTCATAATTGCATAGTTGTAGAAATATAAACATTTTCTACTGTGAATGTCGTAACTACTTTCGCCTTTAAATCGTAGTTGCAAGTAAACTGAAGTAGGAAATGTATCAATGAATGTAAGCAATATTGAGATCTTTAACTGTATATTGTGAACTCTTAACACATAATATGACACATAATATATGACATGTAGTCAACGACGAAATTATTCGTACACCCATCTATTTTTAATATTTTTATCCATTTCTTAGAATCTAACGACGTATGATGCCAGACTTTTTAAGTGTTAAGAAGAACAAAAAAGGTATATAGAACTCAATTTTCAGAACAATAGCTTAAATACAACAAATTTGACAGGCAAATTCTGAAAAACAGGAAACGACAATATTATTCGTACACTATGAAAAATAGAATAAATGATACATTTCCACAATAATAATAGTCCTCTCATGGCCTCTCATCTTTATAACTTGCTGCAATCGCTTATAAAGTTTTGATGATTCTTTTCTGGGATTATCTTCCATTCTTCAATGGTTACACGTTCTAATTCCTAAAGGTGTTTTAGTGATAGAGGATTTATTCCAACTTTCAATTCTTACCATAGATTTTCAATAGGATTCAAGTCAGGACTCATTGAAAGCCATGAAAGAACTGTAATCGCCTTTTTCCGAAGCCACGCAGTCACTGATTTAGATGTGTGCTTGGCATATTGCTGGAAAGTAAAGCACCGACCAAGATGAAGATTTTGCGCTGATAGTTGTAGATTTTCATCCAGAATTTTGATATAGCCTGCAGATTTCATTATTCCTCTTCTTGCAATTAATTATCCAGTTATCCTTGAAGTAACACAGTCACAAAACATCATCGAATCGCCTCCATGTACATCCTTATCTCCCAAAAGCTCTATTTTGTTTCATCACTCCATAGTACCTGTTCCCAAAAGCAATTTTCTTTGTCCATGAACGTTTTGGCAAAATTAAATCGAGCAACAATGGTTTGTAAACGGTGTTCGTCTTGGTCAGTTTCCATACAACCCATTTCTATTTAAACAACGTTGTATTGTGCGAGTACTTACGCCGATACACATCGTATCCGAACGTCTGGCGGTGTCTTTCGAGACAACTTTTGGGTTTATATTAACCTCACAACACAGTTTTCACGAAGTTCTCGGTGATAACTTCTGTTTTTCTTCCACACCCAGGCAAATTCTCTGTCGTGCCAAACTGTTTAAACTGCTTTATAACGTACTGCACCGTAGATCTAGGGATAGCTAACCGGTTTGAAATAGTGCAGTATCTATTTCTCGACTCATGGAAGTTAATTATTCTCTGTCTCAAGTCAACGGTAAGCTCCTTTGTCTTCCCCATCGTGTTGTTGACGTACGAATAACAATGGTGACATTCTATACACCACGTGATGTTCTTTGCTGGATTTAACACAAATATTCTACCGAATAAATAGTCTAGAAGGTTTCACCGATTACTTATACTTACACGAATCAATCAATTTCTACTGTACGAATAATCTTGTCTTTTCCTATTTTGCATAGTTCGCCTGTCAAATTTGTTGTATTTAAACTATTATTCTGGAAATTTAGTTTTATATTCCCGTCTTTGTGCATATTAACATATAAAAATCTGGTATCATAAGGACATTACATTCTGAGAAATAGATAAAAAATATTAAAAATTGATGTGTACGTCGTTGACTGTAAAAGTATACGATAATGTCTAAAGCTATCGATGTGCTTTAATCACAATTTTAATAATACTAAAGAATTTGGAGGCACTGTGGTGTAATGGCTAAATTACTTAATTGGAGAGCCGAGTTCGAATTCAAGTGGAGTTCATTACAATCACTTACATGCTAATATCCTTAGGAAAGGAATGAATCAATCTATTCTCTTCTACTTTCCAGCTGATGGTAATTAGTAGGACAGAGTGCGTCCTTAGGGGGCAACCTGTCTAGAAGGAAAAGAAGGAAAAACCGAATTCCAAACCAGCCTAGAGAGGGTTGGGCTCCGTTAGGCTGTCTTGCCCAATAAACACCGCTACGAAGTGTGGTACTCCTAAGACTCCAAAAGGTTACAGTACGTGATGATGAATTACTTTGTTTTAATGATACCATTATGAAATCGAATGATAAAGAAACAGGGATACCTCGTCATAACGTTTGGTTAACAAGCTAGTCACAAGAGCCATTTGAATTTTCACCTTTATTTATTAATAAATCACTAGTCCCATATCCGGGTCTGGTCGTAAGAACATCTGACAAACTCACTCCATACGTCTGGGTTGCCTGCAACGACTGAACATTTGTGAATGATATTCCATTTCACCCAGTAACGGTGCCATCCCATTTTTCCGCTGACTGTCTCTTTCCTTCGTTTGCCTCAGAGGGTACCTTATATGGTGGCAGTGGAAAGACATTTCGGGCTCTTATTATGTGTCCATACCAGTTGAACTTACTTCTTTTGACTGTGATTATGATTATCCACGTGTAGGGGCATAGAGGCTCTGGGAATTGAAGATTTTTTACCGAAAGACGTTAATTACATCGTGTTCAATTGGCTCAAGGCTAACACGACATATGGGGCTGAACCGGCAATATATTCAGAGCTGAGATGAAATGGCATCACTTGGGCAGGGGCTGCCTAAACAGAAATCCAGGCAAGGGCGGAGAGATGGATTAATTCCATTAGGTTTACATAGTCCAAGATGTGTTACGCATGAGTGAAAAGCCGTGCGACTTTTACACTGACCCAGATAAAAGGGACCACCCTGCCGTCTTCCATTTCATGTTTTGTTCGTTTTATTTTTGCATGACATGGAGCCATTTCAACACACACACACACACACACACACACACACATACATATATATATATATATATATATATATATATATATATATATATATATATATATATATATATGAAATACATAAAAATGAAACTATTACACCATTTCACCTATGGTATATCCTCCCTGGGGATGGTCAAAGCAAAAAGTTTCATTTTTATGTTATATAATAAATATACCGAGCTCTCTTTTGTGGTTCAGCTTTAATATTTTATATTATTAGGATCTACTTGGATTACTTACCCTCGAATATTTACATATATATATATATATATATATATATATATATATATATATATAACACGATTGTTACTGCATGTGCTAATGTTCTTTACACTTAATAAAAAGCAGAGCTCATGTTAAGAAGTTTATATATAGTGATTGATAGTTTTCCTGCGACATTCGCTTCAGCAAAAAAAAAAAATTGCAACAAAATGTGAAAGAATCGGGTTTTTCATACTTCTTAAAATAAAAACCTGAATAACTTCATTTTTCATCCGATTTTCTTTAAACATGCCGAAGAAATTTTAGCATCATGCCGGAAATAATATATATATATATATATATATATATATATATATATATATATATATTGTATAAATTTGTATACGGATATATTTTATATATTATATGCATAAATATATATAATACCATATATAAAAGATACTTATATTTCACTGTTTTTGGCGACTTAATGTGTAGCCGTGGTTGTACAATAGTCAGGTGATTGAAAACGACCGGAAACTCAATTCTGATTAATTATAATATATATATAATATATATATATATATATATATTAAATAATTAAGAAAGTGACAACCTTAAGTGTACATGACTATAATTTATTTCCCAAGAAAATATATTTTTCCTAGGTCATCAGGTCACATCTCTAGTTACAAAAGAATTAGGTTTCTTTTATTTTTAATACAAGTTTTGAGGGATAGTTTTAGATTGATATGAGGTGACAGAGGTGGTGGGAGGACTATGGAAAGGTCCATCTCGGAAATGTAAATAGGGATAAGGTTGTTTTCTTTTTCAAACCACCCTTAATAATTTACTTAGGTTCAAGTGTACTCAGTTAGGAGGCCAGACAATTTGACCTCTTCAATAATTTTTCGACAGGAAGAGAAAAGAAGAAAAAAGTGAAACAAATAGTAAAGAAGGTGAGGGTGGAAAAGAGAAAGAGGAAAGAAAGGGTTAAGCAGGGTGAAGAGGGGAAGAAGGAAGAGTGAGTTATATGTAGGCATCTCACGGTGATATTTGAAATGCACATAATTTTAAATGCACATCAATATAAATTATAGTTTATACATATATATATATATATGTGATATATATATATATATATATATATATATATATATATATGTGTGTGTGTGTGCGCGCGTTTGTGCGATAAAATGTAATTTTAAGTTATGTTATATTTAGGAGTTAAAAGGCTCAATATTAGACATAGAGCGTATGTAAATATAAAAGTTGACATATATATATATATATATATATATATATATATATATATAGCATAATCAGAAGCCACGTATACTTTCTTGATATGTATATAATATATGGATAAAATAATTATTTTATCCATATATTATATATATATATATATATATATATATATAAAAGTGGACATTGAAGTCAACACCCAGAGGCGACAGTCTATTTCATGTTAAACGCAATCGTCAGGCCATTACGATTATCTTTAGGATAAAACAGAATGTCGCCCCTGGGTGTTGACTTCAATGTCCACTTTCATATATATATATATATATATATATATATATATATATATATATATATATATAAGTGATAAAAATTAAGGATGATTTGAGATAATCATTATTAAGTAATTCATCGAGTCTAGAAGAAACCTCAACAGAATGCAGAATGCTCTGCACTGCCGTTTCGTCCTATATTTGGGACTCATCATCAGTGCGCACTGTTGCACTGTTTTGAGCAAAGCTGTTTTCCTGAAAATCCCTATTACAGACGCCTCTAACCACAGAGGCCACCCGTGCTTTATACTAAGCACTGGTTAGTTAATTGTGGGAGCGACCGTGTAATTTAACGTGATCATTTTTTTGAATAAAGGCAACATGCTCAAACTCTCGGCGACAATGATTTGTTATTTTGTGCTAGTACAAGCATTGACAGCTTCCCAACGTTTCCTTCCACCAAGTTAAATTCATGCTTGGATTAACCGTGGGTATCGTTCTCAGGCACTTTCCAATGTGACGAACCCAGGCTGATATTATCAAGTAGTCATCTCAATGACAAATCGATCTCGTTGAGATTCGAACCTGTGAGTAATGTCAGATATAATATATCTGTAAAAATGTCAAAACATTGTTTAATTTGATAACTTCGTACTATTCAAAATATATAACACATGAATTAATCCCAAACTAAAATAACTCAAATATTAATTTGCATATAGAGTTTAAGAACGTTGTTTACTCAATTTCGTTTATTAGACATTGTATAGTGTCACTTATCGTACTCCATAACTTATTTAGACTACCCTGGTGAATATTTATGAGAGTTTCTGTTCTGGCCTGGTTCGAGCCAGAAATAAAGACTCAAGAGAGGAATTGATTTAAACAAATATATTAACAGAAACAGTAATGCAAACATATACAATCGAGAGTGTTACAGCCAGAATGTTTGGCCCGTCAGAACAGACTGATGGAAACTTCAAAACTCCAAAAGGTAGTACCTGCTCCTATTTATAGCTGGGAGAGTACATGCGTGCGTGGGTAAATTACTATAACAGTTTTCTTAACAATAAAATATTGAAAAACTGTCAATATTTGTGTTATTGTCTATAAATACTTGTTAGAAAATAAATTTCTTGCATTTGTTTTGATAAAGTTATGCGAGTCGTGATATGGGCGACACGACTGATTGTGAATTCGGAGCAAAGAATCGGAGAGCTGAGTTCGAATTCCACTCGGATCCATTACATTCACTTACATACTATTACTCTTGGAAAAGGTATGAATCATCTTCTCCCCCTCCAGCTATGGGTAAATAGCAGGATAGATTGGCTTGTATAGCTTTGTCTGGCAACCGATCTAGGAGAAAGTAACTTTGAATTCAAAACTGTATGCAACCCTGGCGGAGCACATAATATACAGGTAAATAAAGCATCGTTGGCTCAATGATTCCGACAACGGGCGAACAATGATGATGATGATGATGATGATGGAAACGTGAAGATTACCTCTTTCCAACTGATCTTGATTTTAAATCCAACATCAATTGTCATCTACGTCTTTTATTGTCGTAACACCTTTTCTAACGTCTTCTCATTTTCTTTCAAGCCTTGTGATGCCTCGCGTCTTAGTCACTTTATTGCCTTACTCGCGATGAAAAGATTAAGAAAAAGATTACCGAGTACAAGGGGAAAAAAAAGCGAAAAAGTTATTGGAAATGATGCCGGGATTGATTAATTTTACTTCATGATTCTTAATAACACGAAGCCAAAACAAAAAAGAAAAGAAAAAGAAAGACTATGAACAGAAATATGAACCAGGTCGAAAGAGGGATAGAAAAAGAAATACAAAAGGAAAGAATGGTGAAGAAAAAGAATGTAACAGAAAACAGAAATGGCGACAGAAAAAAATGAAAGCAGAGAAAGAAATATATATATATATATATATGTATATATATATATATATATAGAGAGAGAGAGAGAGAGAGATAGGGAGGGGGTGTTAGAGTTTTGGGGTACTTTAATGTACTAGTGAGCCAACCAAAATAAGCTGACTCATTTTATAGTTGACCAATAGAAGTTTTACCAATCAGAAAGCTCAAAATATTCAATTCGACGTGTATAAAGGCAGCCATGTTTTTTTTCCGAATATTCACTGCCAACCCCCGAGACCTTCGAAGAGTGAAGACTTATGGAACAGCTGCTGCTGCTATTGGCAATATAGTCAGATCCAGTAGAGTGTCTGACTCGTGAGTGTTAATCTTTGACGTTGTTTCATTGAACAGATTACGTACTGCGCTATTCATAGACTACGACGAACCTTGTCAACATTGGTTATGAGCCCAGCACGCTTCCACTGCGCTGGATTCTATATTCATAGACTACGACGAACATGGTCAACAGGGGGGACAAAAAGAAAAAAGGAAGGAAAATATGTGTGTTATCTCAATCTCTAGAGGGCAGGAAAAACCTGTCAGACGTAATCCAGCCTCGCGTAATTCAGATATTTTCTGTTCTAGATTGTTCAGAATGAAGAACAATTAAAAAAATATAGAAATCTGAAGAAGAATGTTCCTGCGAAAAAAAAATAAAGGTAGAAAGAATAAATATATTAAAATATGAAGAAGCGATAGAGAGTAAAGATAGAGATAGGAATGAAGTTAATAAGGGTGTAAGAGAGAGAAAGAGAGTAAAAGAAAGGATGAAATAAGAAAGAATGAAATAAGAAAGAAAGAAAGAAAGAAAAGAAAAAGACAGAAATGAAATAGAGAATGAACATAAAATAGAAGAAAATAAAAGAAAACGAGAAACAATGATAAAATAAAACGACAGAGGTAGTAGGATAAAAAGAAAACGGAAAGAAAGAATGGATTCAAATAAGAAAGAAAACAATGTAAAGCTAAGGAGAAATAAGAAAAGAAAAAAGGTAGAAAGAAAAGGCAAGGAGAAAGAAAAAACAGAGAGAAATCGAAGAGAAAGAAAAAGAGAAAGAGATTGAAGCAAAGAAAGATAATGAGGGAAGAAGAAAAGCAAAAGGAAAGCGGAAGGAAAGAAAGAAAAACAGAAAGAGAATGAAAAATAAAAAAAAGAGGAACAAAGAAAAAAAGAGGCGGAAAGGAAAGGAAAAGGAAAATAAAAAAAAGAATTAAACGAGAAAGAAAAGAAAATTGGGAAGAAAGAAGAATAATGAGCAATGAGGCGAAGGAAAAGAAAAGGAAATAAATTTTAAAAAAAGAAAGAGAAAGAAAGAAAACCTTCATCTATTTTCGATCTCTAGAGACAAACAGCACTACGTCAGACTGACTTCAATCACTCGGAATTCGGTCATTCCTCATTTGAGATCTTTCATATGCAAAACCAGAAAAAAGTGGCAAAATATGAAGTCAATAAAAAGAAAGGTAAAGAAAGAAAGAAAGAAACAAACAAACAAAGAGAGGAGAAATATTAAAAAAAGAATCCCAGGACAAGATAGCGAGGGATCAAACCACCAAATGACAAACAAACGAAATAAATAATGTAAAAGCATCGGGCGTGAATGGGCGCCATCTCCAGAGACAAAGGAAACATGTCGGATTTTCTCCAGTCAGTTGGAATTCGGTCAGTTCCATTTCTAGATTTTTTTCAATATGGCGGTTAAAAAATGAAAAGATTT
This sequence comes from Acanthosepion esculentum, assembly GCA_964036315.1. NCBI lineage: Eukaryota > Metazoa > Mollusca > Cephalopoda > Sepiida > Sepiidae > Acanthosepion > Acanthosepion esculentum. Next base: position 34,598,398 of record OZ038483.1, on the reverse strand, counting down.
GAATGAAAAAAAGAAAGCAAAGGTTAAATTAAAAAGATATTCAAAAAGGCAGCAGGAATTTAAGAACGATAGATGGAAAAATACAACTCAAAGAAAATGAAGTCCACGTTTGGGGTTAATCTTACAAAGTACAACAAAAATGAAGACGGAGATTTAAATAAAAGTGAAAATTTAGGAATAATTCAACAGCTCTGGAAGGACAAAAATAAAGGGATGAAAATAAAGGAAAGAAGGAAGTAAACGGGATAAAGTTATTAAAAAAGAAATATTGAAGTAATAACTTTATAAAAAAGCACAAAGTGATGTGAAATATTACGTCTCAATAATGAGAAAAATATTGAACAAATAAAGAAATACTGAATGAATAGCAGCAGCAACAGTATTATTATTATTATTATTATTATTATTATTATTATTATTATTAATAATAATAATAATGATAATAATAATAATGATAATAATAATAATAATAATAACTGAGTTCATTTTCTGAATGACCGTTCAGTAAATAAGCTTAGAAATTCAGATAAGAGATGCCGGCCGAATCAGTAAAAGGATAGAATGTAGGATAGGGGGTTTCCTCGGAGATAGGGAAATTGGGCTGAAGATGCAGAATGAAGATTTTAACTTTCGCCTGACAACTGGCCGTCGACTGCAGATGTGGTGGCGAAAGAGGCACAATCGGCGGCAGCGACAAATATTGATACTGCTGAGCGCAAAGTAGCGGCCCGAAAAGACACTTTCTTGGCACTGGAGCGAAGCAAACATTTCAATGGAAAAAATTCAATGGCCGCTGCTGCCATTTTTCCTCATGTCGAACCAATGTTGGGATTGACGGGTGGCGGCGTCAGTTGTAGTAAAGGTGCGGGTGGTTGTTGGCGAGGATTAAGTGAGTTGGGTGGAGCTTGATATGAAGGGGAATATATCAATTTTTTCTTTCTTGCTTTTTTTCCCCCAACCCCATCGCTGTGCTAAACGTGTGGAAGAGATAGAGAGTAAGACATTTAAATTGGCCAAAAACTGCTTCGTTGTTGGGAGTTTCACTTGAATTGCAGGAAAGTATTTACGGTAGGGATATAATTGAAATAGAGAGATAGATTGGTATGGAGAGACTGGGGTAACTAGAAATAAATAAAGAAAGAAAGAAAGAAAGAAAAAAAGAAAGAAAGACAACGAATCAAGTAAAAAAAGAAAGAAACAAGACGACACTTTGAAAACGGTATCGCTGAGACTCTGGTCGGAAAGAGGAGAAGAAAGAATCTAAGCAAATAAAGATAGAAAAAAGAAAGCAAGAACATAAATAAGAGAAAGAAAGAAAGAAAGAAAGAAAGAAAGAGTCGGGACAGAGAAAGAAAAAGACAAATAAATAAAGACAACGAATCAAGACAAGAAAACAAATAGACGACATTTTCAATATTTTACCGTTGAGACGATGGTGGGAGGAAAGGAAGACGAAATCTGAACAAAGAAAGAAAGAAATAGTCGGGACAAAGAAAGAAAGGAATACAAAATCTGAAGAAATAAATAAATAAATAAATAATCGGGACAAAGAAAGAAAGAATGAATCTGAGCAAGTAGAGACAATAAGAGTGAAAACAAGAACATGGACATCGAAAGAAAGAAAGAAAGAATGAAAGAAAAAGGAAAGAAGGAATCTGAAAAATAAAGAAAGGAAGAGAGAAAGAAAGAACATGGACAAATAAATAAATAAATAAAGACAACGAATCAAGAAAAGAAAGCAAATAGACGACATTTTCAATATGTTATCGTTGAGGATATAGTGGGAAAGAAAGGAAGACAAAATCTGAAGAAAGAAAGAACCAAGACAAAGAAAGAAAGAAAGAAAGAATCGGGACACTGAAAGAAAGAAATGTTAACCGACATCTTCGAGAAGTTGAGGGCTGATGGTTAAATTTGAATGTGTTATTGAAATGTTCGGATGTGAGTGTAGAAAAGAGGATTGTACTTTGACGACTGCTGCCATTTTTCCAAACATAAAGACAATACAGAGAATAAGAAATTTAAATTGACCTACATAATTCCACTTTTTCCATGTTGGGTATGTTACTCAACATATCGGAAGGTGGTTGGGATGGAGAAAAAAATTAGAGAGATACATAGATATAAATAGACTGGAATAGATACAGAGGTTGGACAAAATAATTGAAACACTTGTTAAATTCAAAGAAAATTTATCTAATATGGAGTTGGTCCTCCTTTAGCCTCACATACAGCTTTAATACGTCTAGGAATGGAATCATACAGCTTCCTGACTTTATCCAAGGGATTTTAAGCCATTCTTCGATTAAAACCTTCTCCAGCTCTTTACGACACGACGGTGGAGGATAGCGGCTCCTAACTTGTCGCTACAAAATGCTCCACAATTGGTTAATAATATTGATATCTGGAGATTGGGGAGGCCACTCTATATGTCCTAGCTCACTTTCATGCTCTTCATACCAATTCTTAACCACTTAAGCGGTATGTATTGGAGCATTATCGTCTTGGAAGATGCAGTCACCATCAGGGGATAAAGTCTAAGCCATTGGATGAACATGATCACCCAAAATGTTCAGGTAATCATTGCTGTTGATTCTACCATGCAGTGCAACTATTGGACCGAGACATTTCCATCATATAGCAGTCCAAATTATCACTGATCCACCACCATGCTTCACTGTTGGAAGAAGGCAGTAAGGGTTGTAAGCTTCTTTGGGCTGCCTCTACACATAAACTTGCCCTGAAGTTGGGAAAAGAGAAAAACTGGACTCGTCTGAGAATATGACTTGCTTCCATTGGTCTGCAGACCAGGCATTGTGCTCTCTGCCCCACTTTAACCTCTTTTGAATGTTGCGAGTGGAGAGAAGAGGTTTTCTTACGGCGGCTCTTCCATGTTATCCAGCCTCATGGAGCTCACGACGAACAGTTTTAGTAGAAACTAGACTATTCCGATAATAATTCAACTCAGCAGTCAATTTGGCCGCAGTAGTCCGATGATTTTTCGCCACTTTGCGTTTCAATGCACATCGGTTCCTGTCAGTAAATTTGCAAGTCCGGCCCGAATTGCTATGCTTGCTAGAGGATTTACCCTGTTTCTCGAATTGCGTCATAAAACAGTTCAGCAACCTTAGTGATCGAGGCTCCTGACATGCGAGCTCCAACAATTTGCCCATTTTCGAACTCAGAGAGGTCACGCATTTTGCTTAAATTTTACTAAATTCTAAAAATAAATAAGCCAAAGAGAGTAAATTAGATAAATAAACGTGTTTACAATGGATATAATCTGAAATTACGAAGTTTTAGTTAAAGTTCTTAATATAATAGGTTTTTGAAATATAGGAGTGGAATTTATACCTGTTCCAGTTATTCTGTGAAACCCCTGTAGATGTAAAGAAAGAAAGAAAGAAAGAAACAAACAAACAAACAAGCGAGAGATGAAGAGACGTCTTTTAAAGTTGGGACTTGATATTTGGCTGTAAAGAAAAACAGACGAAGTTTGTAGCGAAGCTTTATTCGATGTAATTTGACTGCTGCCCATAAGTGATGTTCGAACATTTCACAGCTGTTCGAGGAGGAGACAACTATGGTGGTCTTTACCACAGTGGCTAAACGTTTGTCAGCTTTTGAAACCGAAAGGAACACATTCAGGGAATGAGGGATGTATTTGCGCCTCTGCTGTCACTTTTAGAAGAGGTGGGTAGATCAAGGTTTATTTTTACGAGGAGGGTTGAAATGGATATATTTGAAATATATCTGTCAAGCTAGTTATGAGAGAATGCGGCAGATAACGTTGCGTTTGTTTATATGGGGTTATAAAACTAGGATTACATGAAACAAGAGTGTGTGAAAATTATCCTTTATTGTGTATACGCACAAGCAAATCTAACCCAAAATTAGTTTCTGTTCCATACTAGGAGAGATGACACCTTTACCCAACTTCCTTAGGCGTTCATTAGAGTGTACGAGTTTGGCATTTAAAATATGTTTAAAAAATATTACTGAACAATAAACAATTAATAATCGTTTTGGTAAGAAATAAAAGAAATAATCAAAAACAAGGACAAATAAATAACAAAAACATAAAACCTGGTATCTGTCTATATTTCTGAGATGAGGTATTATGTACATTATTTACATTATTTGGACTATGGTTCACATCTTTGTCGCCATATTTATTACAACGTTTCGGCCTTTCAGTATCTGTCTATATTTCTGAGATGAAGTATTATGTACATTATTTACATTATTTGGACTATGGTTCTCATCTTTGTCGCCATATTTATTACAACGTTTCGGCCTTTCAGTATCTGTCTATATTTCTGAGATGAGGTATTATGTACATTATTTACATTATTCGGACTATGGTTCTCATCTTTGTCGCCATATTTATTACAACGTTTCGGCCTTTCAGTATCTGTCTATATTTCTGAGATGAGGTATTATGTACATTATTTACATTATTCGGACTATGGTTCTCATCTTTGTCGCCATATTTATTACAACGTTTCGTCATTTCAGTATCTGTCTATATTTCTGAGATGAGGTATTATGTACATTATTTACATTATTCGGACTATGGTTCTCATCTTTGTCGCCATATTTATTACAACGTTTCGGCCTTTCAGTATCTGTCTATATTTCTGAGATGAGGTATTATGTACATTATTTACATTATTCGGACTATGGTTCTCATCTTTGTCGCCATATTTATTACAACGTTTCGGCCTTTCAGTATCTGTCTATATTTCTGAGATGAGGTATTATGTACATTATTTACATTATTCGGACTATGGTTCTCATCTTTGTTGCCATATGTATTACAACGTTTCGGCCTTTCAGTATCTGTCTATATTTCTGAGATGAGGTATTATGTACATTATTTACATTATTCGGACTATGGTTCACATCTTTGTCGCCATATTTATTACAACGTTTCGGCCTTTCAGTATCTGTCTATATTTCTGAGATGAGGTATTATGTACATTATTTACATTATTCGGACTATGGTTCTCATCTTTGTCGCCATATTTATTACAACGTTTCCGCCTTTCAGTATCTGTCTATATTTCTGAGATGAGGTATTATGTACATTCTTTTCATTATTCGGACTATGGTTCTCATCTTTGTCGCCATCTTTATTACAACGTTTCGGCCTTTCAGTATCTGTCTATATTTCTGAGATGAGGTATTATGTACATTATTTACATTATTCGGACTATGGTTCTCATCTTTGTCGCCATATTTATTACAACGTTTCCGCCTTTCAGTATCTGTCTATATTTCTGAGATGAGGTATTATGTACATTATTTACATTATTCGGACTATGGTTCTCATCTTTGTCGCCATATTTATTACAACGTTTCGGCCTTTCAGTATCTGTCTATATTTCTGAGATGAGGTATTATGTACATTATTTACATTATTCGGACTATGGTTCTCATCTTTGTCGCCATATTTATTACAACGTTTCGGCCTTTCAGTATCTGTCTATATTTCTGAGATGAGGTATTATGTACATTATTTACATTATTCGGACTATGGTTCTCATCTTTGTTGCCATATTTATTACAACGTTTCGGCCTTTCAGTATCTGTCTATATTTCTGAGATGAGGTATTATGTACATTATTTACATTATTCGGGGTATGGTTCTCATCTTTGTCGCCATATTTATTACAACGTTTCGGCCTTTCAGTATCTGTCTATATTTCTGAGATGAGGTATTATGTACATTATTTACATTATTCGGGGTATGGTTCTCATCTTTGTCGCCATATTTATTACAACGTTTCGGCCTTTCAGTATCTGTCTATATTTCTGAGATGAGGTATTATGTACATTATTTACATTATTCGGACTATGGTTCTCATCTTTGTCGCCATATTTATTACAACGTTTCGGCCTTTCAGTATCTGTCTATATTTCTGAGATGAGGTATTATGTACATTATTTACATTATTCGGACTATGGTTCTCATCTTTGTCGCCATATTTATTACAACGTTTCGGCCTTTCAGTATCTGTCTATATTTCTGAGATGAGGTATTATGTACATTATTTACATTATTCGGACTATGGTTCTCATCTTTTTCGCCATATTTATTACAACGTTTCGGCCTTTCAGTATCTGTCTATATTTCTGAGATGAGGTATTATGTACACTATGTACATTATTAAATATGGCGACAAAGATGAGGACAATAGTCCGAATAATGTAAATAGTATAAAACTTGGTTTGCTTCAAGCAGTCCTTTTCCCATTAACAAATACTTACAACCCTTATGTTCATTTATTGCTATTTCCATGGCAAATGCCCTGGCGAGCTACATTAGTTGTTTCCAAAAAATGCGGACCTGAACAACTAAAATCCGCCATATACAGTGGGAGAAATAATCTAGTATTCCATTAATAATAAAGTTACATTCAAAGAACTGCTGCTTAGTGGAATAGACTCCCAAGATGATGCTTTCCCGATCGCTACAATCTTAAGATTTTCACTACTAGAACCTGTAGTTATTCGTACTTATCTTATCATAATCTTACCTCCCGTCTCACGCCGTCCTGGGTATGACGATAAACTACATCCACGTCCTGGGTAAAACGATAAACTACGTCCAACAGCAAGGACTCTGATCAGGAGGTTTTGAGGAGCGTGGAACCACCTCTTAATTGCTGGTGTTCCCAGGTCTAATCTGAACCGGGGTGGTAGCACTTGTTAGGGTCGCAGCTATGGCAAAACACTATGAAAATGTAAAAAATAGGTTTTAATACCAGAAATAATTTGTAAAAAAAAAAGATTATTACCAGCAATACATTTTTGAAAAAAAAAACAAAAAAAAAACAACATATTACCAGCTATACATTTTTTGAAAGAAAATTACCAGCGAAGGAAAATATATTACGAGAAATAGATTTTTGGAGCAAAAAAAGGGTTCTTTAAACATAGACTTGAAATTTTCCCTTCTCTTTGGTCTGCAGTTATTGAAAATAAAGTTCTTTATTTTCAATGATTACATTACATTTCAATGATTACATTATTGATAAATACTATTTAAATTTAAAAAAAATGAGGATACAGATACGTTATAATGCAGTAAAAACGAAGGATTTTATATTTCAATGTGCCGTGTTCTTTCGGAACGTAGGCGGTCATGGTTCTTCACAATCTCATGTCCATTGTAAGATCTTAATACATTTTCTCTTTTTATTATCTCTCCTAAACCCTGATCCACCATTCATTTACTCAAGGTCTCTAGGCAGGTTATGCGTTGATTTTCTCTATCCCTCTTGCCTTCTGTGAGTATCAGATTTTTCAAGACTTCCTTCCTCGTTATGTACCCTTTGAACTGTTTTTTCCGATGTCATTTTTGTTTCCATGGCACAGATGCACTAATGCATCCCAAAGAATTCATGTCTTAATCAAAAACAATAATTGTTTTGTTACGTTTTTTTTGGGGGGGGGGTGTTTTTTTTTTTTTGTTTTTCGGTGAAGGTAAAAAACAGGTATTGATTGTTTATTTTTTTTAACCTTTTACTAAGAAAGATTTAGATTTATTTTTTACTTACTTTACTACACACTACCTTCGACATCCCAATATTTTAAAAGTTTTATTATAACTCTAATAACAATAACACAGTGACATTGGAAAAACATGTTCGGTTATGTGTTCCCCGGCGACTGTGCGTTATTAAGTTGCTATTAGCGCTTATTTATAAATAACATGACCTGCGGTCAAAAACCGGACGCTAATGTTGATAAATCAATAATGTTATTGATTTTTTTTAGAGCAGGTCTTAAAGGCTTAAACCAGACTTAAAATAAGATTCTGCCGGGGGATTTTTAGTTAATTCGATGTTTGGTACTTCCTGAGTAGTCTGCAAATATAGCATTGCAAACAGTTGAAACAATTGAACTCATCATTGTCTTTTATGCCACAGCGTTTCGGCCGATATGTTCTTAAATAAAACTAAGTACAAACAAACAAGTGCTGTGCTCAAACAAAGTTTGATAAGTTGAAGATTTCTTTAAAAATTATAAACAAGATATAATGTTTTACCTATACTTCTGAGATCAGGCATTGCAACTATTTACACTATTTACATCGTTCGGACTCTTTCCCTTATTTTCATTGTCATACTCACGACGTTACGGCCGTTGTACGCTCCGACCTTCTCCAGTTGATATACGTTGGAATTTCAAGGCGTACCTTTTATTTACTCCACGTGGGTAGATTGTTCTAATTCCACACTCCATGCCTATTTTGGATATCTCAGTATCTGTTAATTATTTGTAGTATTTCAACTCTCCAAGGAGACATGACCCAGTTGAGAAAAGCTTTGGTCGATTAATTCAAAATCCAAAGAGTGACTTGAGCCAAAGAGTTATGATTTCAATAACTGGCCAAGTGGTGAAAAAACATCGAGTTTCTGCAGGAAATTAACTGATACTGAGATATCCAAAAATAACATGGCACGTAGAATTAGAACAATTTACCCCCGTGGTCTACATAAAGGGTTCGGTTCAAAATTCCATCGTATATCTCCTGAAGAGAAATGGATGATACACCGGTGGAAACGTCGTGGATATGGCAATAAAGATGAGGGGAAACAGTCCGAACGATGTAAATAGTGCAAAAAGGTATACTATTTGTTGTGGTAGGATCCACCTAATCTGCATAGGTGACTACCGACTATATAAATAATGGTTGGTACCGGGAAGACAGGGAGCGAATACAGAGATCCAGCTAGAGACTCTGCCCGACTGCGACTTAGTCAACACATTCTCCAGGAACGGTCTTCCCAGAAATATACCGAATTACTAGATGTAAATATTGTGTACACTTTCTTGTTATAATACATTCTTGTTCTAAGTACATTTTGTGTTGCATTATTATTCCATGCATTAGTCGAGATTCAACAATGAGTCAAGACTCAACGCTATTGTACAAGAATTGGTTTATAATTATATTAATAACATTAAACGGAAATTAACTGTAGCAGTATATTATAAACCCTCTTAATAATGCACCAATTAAATGAAAGCGTCTTATGGCGTAATAGATATCTGAGATACAATATTGGATTATTCCTGACATTTTTGGAAGTATTTAAACTTATTTAGCACTGACATCTTTCTAATTAATACACGAGAATCTAGGATAGAAACGTAAAGTATGTTAGTAAACACAAACAATCTTAGACGGAATTTGAGTTATGTTTACTGATTTTAATTCCTAAACAATTATTTCGCTGCAAATAAGACTTAACAGCAGCTAAGGACCATCCAAATTTACGCAGCTTACATAGGTACATCAATGAGTCCTACCCATAAAAAAACAACAGCTTATATTAAAGAATAAACATTTATTCAACGAAATATCATCTATTGTCAAAGGTACCTAATTCATTGTTGACTAATAATTATAAATTGTGTTGTGGATTCCGGGGATGGAATCCTGCACAAATAAATAAATAACGCCAGTAATTGAAATAGGAAAATATGTGTATTGAATGTAAGAATACAAACTTGAAATGAAGATTAGTAGTCCAGGAATACGGGTTAGTAGAAAGTATAAGTACAAGTCTCTGTAAGTGAAGCCGTAATTATCTCTCTCTCTCTCTCTGTGGACTCTACGTATCTCAACCTTATCTCAACGTATCTCCTTGTGAACACTCTGTGTACTCCACGTATCTCCACTCTGTCAGAATAAGTATACTTTAGACGAGTCCATCTTGTGTAAAAGGGGAGAGCCCCACAACATATTGCAATATAGTTACAATTTTGGCAGAAGGCCGAAGAGGAAGTGCGGTGAGGCTGGTCATCATGGACTACCCTAAACCTAACTAATCTGATTCGTAACTCATCCATTTATTACAATTTACTCTCTCGCTACAAGAAGACATCCGTCACTGTTCGCTCTAGCAGGGAACCTACTAAAACCCCCATGACATAAAAAAATTCATTGTTGAATAATGTATACCTAAATGAAGCATTAAATAGCGATATTTTCTTATCTAAACCTAAACTGAAGTGTCTTACTAATGATGTCTATTTGAAATAACAAATAATGAGCTATTGTAGCTATGCCATTGTAGCTGGTGGGGTGGTTTGTTTAAGCAAGATAGCACGAAACATCCATCGTGAGTGAAACCGGTTCCAAGAAAACTCACCTGGATACCACCAGGTAGATCATTATCTCTCAGACTCGCCAAATTTTAAACATATATGTGCAGTGTGGGAAAATGAGAAGAAATAGGAAATATCACATGGCATGAATGGAATCTAATGTCAACATTGTTCTAAGATAAATTGTTTTGAGATGTCCCCAATATGTGCCACAGTGGACTTTGCACTCACACTTACATAGGATCAACAGAGAAACCAGGTGAATGAGAATGTGATCTCCTAGTCAGCAGGTGCATATTTCGCACGTCACATAATGTCAGTGTCTTCCCCCTTGTAAACAACGGCCTGGCCCAGGTGGGATAACCATATAACAGGTAGATATATAAGCGTTCTAGCTGATAGGTGGAGGGAGAGAGTCTCTTACACCCTCCCGACGAGAAGAAGCCACGTTCGGAGAAAAAAAGTCCCCACATCCAATTTCCGACATTAAATGACTAAATCCAGAGTTGAATAATCAGTCATTTTAAGCGTGAGAGATATAGTCTGTTGTTTTCAGCAGTCTGTTTAATGATAGCATTACATATGGGTCATGTTGGGGATATCATTAACCGCCCTGCAGCCAAACCCATGAGAGATATCTCAGTTATAAAGAGCCGTGACATATGCCTAGATATACTTATACAATGGCTTCGGTACCTCAAAAACACTATATGACGTCTCGTGGTTGCCGTTATTCAGTCGAAAGAAGAGATACCTGTTCTGAGCTTTGTATAATTTTTGGTACTTCTCTTTAGCAGATAGAGATGTGCCTACTACTCTGTTCCGGTAGTTTCTGTATTTCTCAGCAGAGAGAAATATTAGGTGTACAATTCCGAGTCGAAGAACTGGAATAAACATGATATTAATAAAATAAAGATAGATAACAAGCTCTAGGCATTGTACTAGATTTGAACTTGCTTAGTGGTAAATTTTGTTCATCGGCTTATCAACCTCTATGGGTTATTTAGTGCCGAAACTGAAATATTTTGTACATAGTTTTATATTTTCAGGATAAAGGTATGTTTAGATATATAGCTTGTAGATAATAAAATGGATATTTTTTTAAATGTGTTGCTGGTAATTTTGTTACAAAAGTGTATTGTTGACAATTTTTTTTATCTAAAATTTATTGCTGACAATTTTTATAAAAATATATTTTTATACTTTTTTTTAGCGTTGCACTGATTGCCATTTTGCTATGAAAATTATTCTTGGTTATTTTACTATAAAAATAACTTGTTGATTTTTGTTAAGTGGGGGGTTCACTATTTGCCCATAGTTGAGACCCTATCAGGTTCTATCACTCCGGATCGGAGTGGGCCTGGGAAAAGCAGCAGTTCAAATGGCCTTGATGCCGGATGTGGTTTATCGTCAGACCCAGGACGTGAGATTGCTTAATTCTGAGCTCGATCAGAAAAGCAGACATTTGTTCTGTGGACTCAGAAAGGAAGCCGTAGAACAAACTAAAAAAGGATCTTAAACGAAAAAATAAATCTGTGTGCTGCAATGTGAAATTGAATTACAAATAAAGAAACGAGGGGATAATGTAAAAACATACAAAGAAACTTCATGCGTTGAATTTTAAAACAACAATATAAAAAATAAGTGTGTGAAGAAAGTAATTAACAGAAGATTTCACATCGTGTTAATGCGAACTATTTTAACGGGGATCTTTTGTTGATCAAAGCTAAACAAAAGGTGAGCAAAAAATTTAAAAAAAGAAACGAATGTAGGACTTTTATTCTTTATATTTTGAATACAACATTACTTTCAGCATTGTCTGTAAAAATTGGATTGTCTAAAAGACGTGAACGCAAATCTTCAAGAGTTTTCTAAATGGGCCGTATATTCAGTAAGACGAAGGTGATTGTATCTTAAATCTCAAAAAAATATATATATCTGATAAAAAGGATAAACAATTCCCTAAGCAAACGAATGAACTTTGCAACAGACAATCGAATTGGTTGAGCAGAGTGAAGGTCTGGGTTTGAAGGAGAGAGCGAACAAATATATGTCAGTCTGAAGAATTCAATATTGTCAGGCTTTTATGTTCATTCGATAAAGATTTTAATATTAGCGCTTCCAACGGAGAACGTGATGGATTCTCTCTTGCGAAAGTCGTGACTGAACTGCTAAAGGAATCAAATTGACGAAGTGAGTAAAATAAAACAGGAAACGAATGAATTTAAAAAAAAAATATTGCAAAGGAAAAAGAGGAAAGATTTTACAGAAGAAGTTTGAAAAATAAAAAAAATAATAAGAATAAACTGAATGAACTGAAATAAGCAATGAAAAAAAAAGTACGATAATGCGGAATGGAAAAAAAGGGCGCGAAGAAAGGAACAAGAAAAAGAAGAAAGAAAGAAGAAAACCGCGAGGAAGAAGAAAAGAGATCGATGAACGAAGTTAACTAGAAGGAGAAAGGAAAGAAAGGAAAGAGGTATTAGGTAGAACAGATGAAAAGGGAAAAGGACAAAAAATAGAGAAGGTAGAAAAAGTGGGGAAAAGGGATATCCTCCCCACTAAAAAAAACAAAAAAAACTAGGGTGGATAACAATATATGAATTAGCAGATTATGAAAAGAAGAACGAAGATGAAAACAAGAGAAGGGTGCGAGAAAACTTAACATTAACTTTAAATAAGTTGTTCCCTGAAATTCCTTGGCCCTTCGGAAAAAAATCAACCAGCTCTAATTCCCTATCCTTAGTATCTGGGAATTTGTAATTTGTAAACATAGTTCTAGTCGTTCTCATTATATTTTCTACAGTGTCTTTCAACAAGTTCCGGCTTGAAATACAAGCGTCCTTCTTTTACCTGCCATATTTTTCTGTAAATGGTCGATCATGGCTCTTCCTGTTTTTCAATGTTTTAAATATTTTAATAACTTTTCATTCTTGACCAAATCTAAAGAAGAATCTGCAATGTTATCAGTCCTAACCTCGCATCTCGACTTATTATTTTTCCACCCACGTAGCTTAGCCTCCTTGTAAATATTTTCATGTTAGTTGTTCTGATGAGAATGCCACATTTGTACCTCGACTTCACAAATCTAAGTGCAGTACTACAGTGGAGTAATGGATAGCGGCTCGGATAGAGGAATCGGAGAGCTAAGTTCGAATTCCAGATCTGGGAATTTAACTATATATATATATATATATATATATATATATATATATATATATATATATATATATATATATATATATATATATATATATCTTGTGACTAGCGGCATAACTTTAAACAAATGTGATATAAGCATATACAACTAGACAGATTAGAATTTAAAATATCAGACAGTTATTAAATGCTATATCCATCCAGGGTACAGACGACTATAGCTTGCCACAGCTTTCTTCCATTTAAAACATATGAATTGCCATTAATTCATGGCAAGAACAGTAGTGTCATTTCCCGTTGCTTTTTCCACAGTAGTGAATTCAGAGTTGTCCTTCTCCTAAACCGATTGCTATCATGGCTAAATAACTAATTCATCACCATTTCCATAGAAAATGTTCAAATGAGCTGCCTTCTTTAATTGCACCAGATATTTACAGCTGGGAGGTACCTTGCTATTTGCCCGCATCACACTAAATTCCCCCATATTCCGTGTGTAAGAGGAAATTTCTACTACCTTTTGTAGAACAAACTCGCATGGGAGTGCTTCCCTAAGCACTCCAATCTTAACCTCTTCAAGTAAAAGGACCATCGGTATCTTTATTTATTTTTAAATAAGAGCATTTTGAAATCCACAATCAACATTATTTTTACAATACTGTAATCGTATTTTTAGCTCAAATCAAATACTCCGACGTCTTCCAGGTACCATGCAGTATCTTTAAAACACATTATTTTTTCAGTCGAGGAAATGCGAAGCATCGTATCTCCTCTTCAGCAAACATGGTATCAGCATATTGTATATTCTTACCTTTTCTAACGCCATTAGTGAGAAGTGAAATCAAAATAGCTTCAGTGAAATTTGAACTCAGATTTGCTAATTCATTTTTCAGCGATGTTAAATGTGAGATTAGCTCCACACTTGGGCGAAGTTTTATCTGTTTTACTTTTAAGTTTCAGCTTTTATATGCTTTGCGATTTTATGATAGGATAGCTCCCTTGACGAACTGATGGTGTGACTTATAGGTTTTAACGCCTTGCTTAGCGTGACGCGTGTTGGAAAAAGATGAAAATCGCTTAGTTAAAAAAATGAAAACGAATACACAACGAAAATTTTAAGAATAAACACGGAAAAATATAAAATCTCGTATAGGCACACAACCAAATACATTCACACAAAAACACGCATACATACATACAGATGCCACACACACACACACACACACACACATACATATATATATATATATATATATATATATATATATATATATATGGAGGAGGGGCAATTTATACTTTAGAAGAGATGATGCACAGATGTCAATCCAAATTCGCAAATCTCCATGAAAGCTTCGAATGGAATTTTGACACATTTCAGGTGTAACAGAACCTGACTCTTGTCAATTGAATTCTTTAAATCCCAAAGTGTTTCAGCTTCTATTTTGAGAACCGCATTCCTTATATATCCTTAAAAAGGATAACCTGGAAATGTGTTCTCGGGAGACCTTGCTGCACAAATCAGTGATCCCGCTCAACCAAACGAACGGTTTTAAAAAAAAATTTATTCACAAATTCTCGAACAAAATGTGAGTAACGTGCAGGTACACGATGCTGGCGAAAGATCTCCTTTTTGAAAAGTGCGTCTTGGGATTTGTGGGGAAAAAAATGCTAAGGTCCAACATTTCACCTGTAAAGTTTCCATCAAGGAAATTCCTAAGATTCTTGATGAGAGTAACAACAATTTATATATTTGACAAATGGAACATCGTTTCATTGAAACTAGATTTGATGACGCGTTTCGGTTTCGTATGCATCATCAGATAAAAAAACGAAAGAAAAAAAAATAGACCAAGAGGTGCATATACTGATAATTAGATTACGCCGACGCGTCTACCCAGAAGAATTAAGGACTTTGGTATGGACGATCCCTATTTATCAAACCATGAAGTGTAAACACGATTATTGTTAACCTTTAGGCTCAAATATAAACCTGACCGAGATTAATAAATATACTTATATATATATATATATATATATATATATATATATACCTAATTATATATATATGTATGGGTATGTATATATATATATGTATGTATGTGTATATATATATATATATATATATATATATATATGTATGTATGTGTATATATATATATATATATATATATATATATATATATATATATATGAGGCATACGGGCTTGAGACATTCGGATTTCTAGTCGCACTGAGGAGGTGTGATACAGCGAAACATTAATGTCTGTGAATGATATATATATATATATATATATATATATATATATATATATATATATATATATATATATATATATATATATATACTTGGATTTATGTGTGTTTGTGACCCTGGGATTCACATTTTTGCGATCGTCAGATAAGCGTTTGTCTGACGAACCTGCGCTTACATCTAGCTCTTTCAACGGTAAAACGATGAGACCTTTTTGCCAATCTAGTACTACGCTTGAATTCACGCGGTTGATGTAGCAAGGAGGAGAATGCATCAGATAAAGTTTTCTGGTAGCAGACCAAGCAATTGATTCGATATAATCCATCCACTTCCCACCAGTGGAAACATGAGACCACAATGTTGCTATGGTTCTTAATTATGATTAAAAGCTAACATTTTCGTTTTTTAGCGAAATACAATGATTTTGGCGCAAGGCTAAGTGTTGTGAGACCGATACATTCCTACATCATGGACTCTCCCAGTACTATATTATTATGTGAATGGTAGTATCATGGGAGTCGCACCAGAAATGGTGCTCTGCTGTCGAACTCTCTGTTTGGCAGAGAGGGACTCGGACGAGGCTTTGCCGCAGGGCAAAGTTTCGTCCGGGGTGGTAGACAGTCCCTAAACTCGTGTATACGGGTTGTAAATGGGCATATTTTTGACCGAGTCTACGGGATCGGTAAGCCCACATTAAACCGGCCTTGTGCCACATTCGACCCGTCTGGTGGGTGTTAAATATCGTAGCACCAGTAATGCACAGCCGCGTACGATACCAATATCGGACACCACTGGATAGTAAGCTCTGCTTACTCTTACACTATTCTTTGTAACTTTTCTGTTTAATATATCTTTCTTGCCTCTAACCCGTGTTCCGTGTTTTCCTTCCGTGGCCCCTACTTCGGGTTCACATCACTAAGTTTTATAGCAGTTTTCGTTTTGGTGGATTTAATATTTACAAGACATTTCTTGCTCTAGTTAACAACTGATCAAAGTTTGCTCAAGTATAAATGCGATCATTGGTGTTCTATAGAATAAAGAATAAAACACGATCAATGTTTACCTCCAGACTCAAGTATAATGTCGATCAGTGTTTATTATTAAGCACAAGTATAATGATAAAAAAAAACATTGATTTCTACATTATATGAACCAAAATGGGTTGATGTGTCATTTCATCCACCAAACAAAAATATTATAATCTCTGACAGCTTCTTCCGACGAACCACTGTCCTATGGAACAGAATCCCAAGAGGATGTTTCCCTGATCACTACAATCTTAGTTTATTCAAGTCCAGATATAACAGTTATCTATCCATCCTAGCCATATAAACTGCCCCTTAAAATAACCCTCTACCTCGAGTGGCCCCCGGGCCTTGTACAGGGTGAAACTTACTGAAGAAAAAATCTTGTCTTCTTCAGTTCTTGCTGTACAAACTTAGATTAAAATAAAATGGTTTCGAATAATGACATTTTAGAGAGACAGACGGTTCTAAAGTGTTGTGGCCTGTTAGACGCCAGAAAGAAAGACACGAGAAGAAGGTAGGCTGAACAAGTGTATTGAAATAACAGAACATATATAAAAAAATAAGAGTGTTATTAGTCAGCAGGTAGAAGTGTCCGTCCGAACTATCAGGTTACACTGCGTCCAGAATGCTTCTCTTTGGAAGTCTCGCAGGTTAGTATTTATGACGGAGGAAGAGTTCATTCTAATGTGGATAGTTCGCCATAACATAAAGACTGGCGGAACAAAATCTTCCTATTTTATTTTCTTCCCCTGTACTTTTTTTAAAAAAGTTTAGTACATAACTACAGTAACTACTAAAGCAGTTCAACTTTGACACAATCTGACTGAGTGCACAAATATTAGAACTAGCTTTTCCTGGCTTGGGAGATATGCTTACTAACCTCTTGACGACCGGTAGGTGTTCATGCGAAGTTATTTATCGTACAGTGGGGCCATTTGTCATATTGATTTGTAGAGCATGGGGTGGCGGTTGCGTGTGCGTTAGGATGAATAGTCTTGAGAAATGGTATTTTGTGGTTGATGGGGAGCGGGCGAATTAGGGAGAGTGTGAAGTTAGGATTACTTGTCAATTTAAGCGAAGAGATGGTTTATGTGCGGGCGAAAACTCGCGGGCGGGTAAGGGCAGAATTGGATAGAAAAATATATGTGTGAATGTGGAAAAGAACTGGAGTTGGTCGTAAATATCTCGTAGTCAAAAAAAATGAGCGTGAAGGAACGAGCCAAAGTAAAAAGGTCTTTGATTGAAACGTCTTGTATTGAATAAAGAAACACACCCACTCACTCGTGAAATCTGCCATATATATATATATATATATATATATATATATATATATATATATATGTTTCGCATGCAAATAAAATGAATATCATACATAGAAACGAAAAATAAAAAATGTATCAAAATCAGTTATAAAGGGATCGTTTTTATTAACAAATTAAAAAATTAATGCAGTTTATAATTATCAGAAGATGAGCCTAAATTGTTAACGTATAGAACTTTCAGATATGTGTCACTTTTTATTTGTATTTTTTATCAATTCACCTTAACGAAGGAGAAACAGAACGAAAATGTTTTTACAAAGAAAAGGAAAACCAATCCTAAAAAGGAAACAAGTGATAAATCTATACTCCTGTTAAAAAGACAGTGGGGAATTGCGAACCGGGTTGATAGGAGAACCTGTCTACTACTATTGATAAAAAATAAATAGTAGATAAAATTTCAGAAGTTTGCAGAGACTTTAGATGTATAGAGTTGCAGTAGACTTTAGAAGGAACCGGAAACGCAACCCTAAACAGGAACCAAGGGACAAACCTCTACTGCTGTTCAAAAGAAAGTTGAGGAGAGTGAACTGAATTGATAGGCGAACCTATCGATTCCTACATGTGAAAATAAATAATAGATAAAATTTCAGAGTTTATGCGGAGACGTTAGATGTGTAGAATTGAAATAGACTTTATAAAATCAGATTTTCTTCAATGAAATTTTTTAAATCAACAAGATTTAGCAGACTTTCATTTTAAACCCCCCTTCCTTCTAGAAAAATCTAGAAATATAACATCAGGGGATATTGCTGCGCTAATCAGTGGTCCTATTCTTCCTGATCTGCGATTTGATAATATTCTATACAGGAGAGTAATAAGCAGGTGCACATTGTTTTGCCGTTTGCGAAGTGCTTATGGAAAGTTGTAAATAAAAAGGAAACAATTGTCCAGTGTCCATGTTGCACCTACTTTTCACCTGTAATGCATCAATGACGAAATGTTCTGTCTACTACAGTGTAACCCGGATATAAGAGAGTTGTCGGGACCGGAGAAGAAGTATCTTATATCCGGGTTTCTCTTATATCCGGGTTTGGTCTATTATATATACATTAACACAGGCTCTAATTTGGGACCAGAGAACATCTCTCTTATATCCGGGTTTATCTTCTATCCCGGTCTCTTATATCCGGGTTACACTGTAATTGGTGGTAACATCAAGACAATTATTTTCTGCTTGCTTGATATTTATCAATTATTTCTGTTGGTTTGCTGCCACCAGAGGCATTTTCATTTTGTCTTAAACCTATTTTTTTTTCTTATGTATTTACTGAATTCATTTTCTATCCTAATGCAGGCCGTTGGGTCACAGCATAAGTTTTAATTTCCCTCCCAAATAAATCATGCTTACCCAACAGTTTTAACAATTCTTTGAGACGTTTCTTGCCAAACGCGTTTGCATAATCTATACGGATACTTCACTTTTGTTTTGTTCATTCTGTGCTTAAATATCGGGAAGGAACAAATCTACAGCGCCGAATCAGCGCCGGGACAACTCTGGACTGAGACAGATCAACACAAGAAAAATATTACTTTTTTTTATAACCGAATAAACGTAATTTCTTAAGGATAAAACCTTAATTAACTAATATTTTTCTTCAAGTAAGGCATTTGAAAAGGCATTTATGTACACTATGAACCAGGTTTTGTTTTTAATTATTTTTAATAAAGTAAAACATAAAGAAATTTATTTAAAAGCTTAGTAAATTGACATAACAAATAATTCAACAAAACCCACTTGATTTTAAATATTAAATAATAAAGTAATTCGAAAAATGCAAAAAGAAAATGAAGCCGTATTTTCTTTTTAATTGTTTTTAATAAAATAATTCGCAATGTAATTTGTTAAAGTAAATCGAAATTTTTTATTTTTTATATCTTATTTTACTTTATTAAAAAAATTAGTTATGATTTACTTTTTTTAAAATAATCAAAAAGAACTGGTTCATATTTTATATAATGCCTTTTTCAAATGCCTTATTTTCAGAAAAATATTCACTAAAAAGGTATTAATTCTATAAAATTACTTTTTATTCAGTTATAAAAAAGCTGTTTTTTCTGATGCTGAGTTGTCTCCGTCCACAGTTGTCTCCGTCCTGAAATGTCTCCGTCCTGAAATGTCTCCGTCCTGAATTGTCTCCGTCCTGAAATGTCTCCGTCCTGAAATGTCTCCGTCCTGAAATATCTCCGTCCTGAATTGTCTTCATACTGAATCATCTCAGTCCTGAATTGTTTCCGACCTGAATTGTCTCTCTCCTGGGTCGTCTCCGTAACTGAATTGTCTCAGTCCTGAGTTGTCTCCGTCATGGATTGTCTCCGTCTTCAATTGTCTCAGTTCTGAGTTGTCCCAACGCTTAGTCGGCGGTTTTGAGTTGGTGGTTTTCAGTTGCCCTGTCCCCCTCCTAAATATAGCATTCCTTGTTCCGCAGTCTTTAACATAACCGCACTAATCTTGCCTAATTTCAGGTCTAATTCTGCGGCATGATCTATTCATCAGAATTCGGATGATAAGATTCGTTATGTGGCTCATTAGGCTGATTGTCCGATCGAATTTGCATTCCTTTGCCCCTGGCTTCTTAGGCAAATGGACCTAATTTCCGATAAGGCGGAAGGCAGAATCAATTGTTTGCAAAGATATCTTATAAAGTCTAGTATATTTTCTATTTAATTTGCAATACTTTGCTATATGATAGGACTATATGCTGATGAGTCAAAACATTATGACTACTTAATAAAATATTCCTTCTCCTTCTGCCAACAAAATGGCTATTAGATATGAATTCTATAAAACTCATGAGATTTTTCTCAGATGTTTCTTATCAGAATCTCGTCAGTGGATCGTTAAACAGATGCAAGAAAAGGTGATGGATGTTTTGAAGAGTAAACTTATTGGTCCGATATATAAGATATCAAGCAGATTGCATTCTGGGGAATTTCATGTCCAAACAGATGTTTTTTTTTAATATTCCCGGTCGTGTGACACGTGGCATCATCCTACAGAAAGATGCCAGAGCCATTTTATATTATTGTTGATATGATATGGTGTATGTTGTACTTTAGAGATACTGAAGTAGGTACATATGCGACAATATACAGTCCATATGAATGGTAGGTCCCAGTGTTTCCTGGATTCACCGGATTGCTTTCACGCATTACATCCTGATGCCATCGGTTACGCAGGAAAAAGAAAACGGATAAATAGTTTGCCGTTCAGCTTTTTCAAAAGAAAGCGATTATCGAACATCTTTCTTTGATACATTCTCGATTTTTATTTCTACTTTTATTTCTTTCTTACTTAAGCCTTTTCATTGTAATCCGTTGGCTTTCTTTCTTTCTTTCTTTTAACCACTTCATTCTTTCTTTCTTTCTTTTTTCTTTTTTTTCTAACAGGTTTTCTGACTTTTTACTTTATTTGCATTTTATTTTCTTTTATTCTCACCGATTTGCTTTCTTTCTTCCTTCTACTCAATAATCTTTCTTTCTTTCTTTCTTTCTTTTAACCACTTCATTCTTTCTTTCTTTCTTTTTTCTTTTTTTTTCTAACAGGTTTTCTGTCTTTTTACTTTATTTGCATTTTATTTTCTTTTATTCTCACCGATTTGCTTTCTTTCTTCCTTCTACTCAATAATCTTTCTTTCTTTCTTTCTTTCTTTTAACCACTTCATTCTTTCTTTCTTTCTTTTTTCTTTTTTTTTCTAACAGGTTTTCTGTCTTTTTACTTTATTTGCATTTTATTTTCTTTTATTCTCACCGATTTGCTTTCTTTCTTCCTTCTACTCAATAATCTTTCTTTCTTTCTTTCTTTCTTTTAACCACTTCATTCTTTCTTTCTTTCTTTTTTCTTTTTTTTTCTAACAGGTTTTCTGTCTTTTTACTTTATTTGCATTTTATTTTCTTTTATTCTCACCGATTTGCTTTCTTTCTTCCTTCTACTCAATAATCTTTCTTTCTTTCTTTCTTTCTTTTAACCACTTCATTCTTTCTTTCTTTCTTTTTTCTTTTTTTTTCTAACAGGTTTTCTGTCTTTTTACTTTATTTGCATTTTATTTTCTTTTATTCTCACCGATTTGCTTTCTTTCTTCCTTCTACTCAATAATCTTTCTTTCTTTCTTTCTTTCTTTTAACCACTTCATTCTTTCTTTCTTTCTTTTTTCTTTTTTTTTCTAACAGGTTTTCTGTCTTTTTACTTTATTTGCATTTTATTTTCTTTTATTCTCACCGATTTGCTTTCTTTCTTCCTTCTACTCAATAATCTTTCTTTCTTTCTTTCTTTCTTTTAACCACTTCATTCTTTCTTTCTTTCTTTTTTCTTTTTTTTTCTAACAGGTTTTCTGACTTTTTACTTTATTTGCATTTTATTTTCTTTTATTCTCACCGATTTGCTTTCTTTCTTCCTTCTACTCAATAATCTTTCTTTCTTTCTTTCTTTCTTTTAACCACTTCATTCTTTCTTTCTTTCTTTTTTCTTTTTTTTTCTAACAGGTTTTCTGACTTTTTACTTTATTTGCATTTTATTTTCTTTTATTCTCACCGATTTGCTTTCTTTCTTCCTTCTACTCAATAATCTTTCTTTCTTTCTTTCTTTTAACCACTTCATTCTTTCTTTCTTTCTTTTTTCTTTTTTTTCTAACAGGTTTTCTGACTTTTTACTTTATTTGCATTTTATTTTCTTTTATTCTCACCGATTTGCTTTCTTTCTTCTAACCACTTCATTCTTTCTTTCTTTCATTCATTCATTCATTCATTCATTCGTTCATTCTTTCTTTCTTTCTATTTTCATTGATTCTAGCCCCCTCGCTCCCCTTTGTTTTTTTGTTTCTTTCTTTCTACTTATTTTAAGCTTTACAGACACCTCATGCTGAAAGACCGGTTTCCATACGATGACCGAAGTTAAGAAACGTCGAGCCTGGTCAGTACCTAGATGGGTGACCATTTTAGAAAACCTGCTGCTGCAATCTTGGATGTGCTGGCGGTGTAATGGACAATGGCTTGGCATTATTAATAAGAAAGTGGTGTTCCAATTCCAGTTAGTTATATTCAGTATCTGTCTATACTGTGTCATGTGCACTCAAGTGGATAAAGACGTTAGTTAGATCCAGTGACAGGACCGAAAGTGTGTGAGTTCAATACCTGGTTAAGGCGGTGGAGAACTTGTAGATGGGGAATTAACAGGAGATAACTGATAACTGACATCAATTAGACATGGAACTAGAACAGTCTACCTCAGTGAGCGAAATAAAGGGTTCGACATTCTAACCATCTGAAGGAGGCCGGAGCGTACAAAGGCCGAACCGTTGTAATAAATTTGACGACAAAGATGAGGTCAATAGTCCGAATAATGTAAATAGTATAGTTATATTCACTTACGGGCAAATGCCCTTGGGAAAGGTTTGAATCCATCTCTTCTTCCTCGAGCTATTGGTTAATTAGCAATACTTCTATCGCTAAATTACTATTATCACACAAAAAATGCTTACGATCTTAAAAAAGTTTCTTACTTTAAATAACCTGTACGGAGTGGATAAGCCAGAGAAATTGAATTATTTGTTTTCTTCTTTCTTTCTTATATTTTATTCATTTAAGTCCCTTATTCTAGTTCGTTATTCAATCTGGTGGTAAACATTGCATTTTATCAAACACTTTGAGTACTGGGCGGCTAGGCAACGACAAGAATTGATGCCCAACATCTTTTGCTGCAGTTCGTTTTTCAATTGGATTAAAGCTGTCTGTATCATTTTGCAACATTTGACATTCTCATTGGTTCATACTTTTAGCATTGGTTAATTTTGGACACCATATGCTTCGTTCACATTATAACATACACACACTTAAAAACACACAGACTTACACACACACACGAAAACACACACACACACACATATACGACTCTTCGGCAGAATTGAGTCACTGTCAGTCACTGTGTGTTTATCTAAAAATCTAAAAATAAACACGCTAAAATTCACCTTCATCCCGTACCGTGCGCTGACGGCTTAGTGGGAGAAGTTCCGACTAACGCAAATTCAGTCGGATTTCGATCCTAGCTAGAGGCAACCGGACGTCTATCACACTGATGAGCTGTGAAACAGCGAAACAGTCTGTCTGTGGATGACAAATATATATATATATATATATATACCCATTGATTAAACGTTATTTTTAAAGGGTACCGTATGTGAATAGATGTCTTGTTTATTAAACAGCATGTTCATTTATTTTCATCACTTAGCCTGAATATTGGTAGAAAAATATGCGCTCTCCGATACTCGAATGCAGGTGTCTATTAACGTAATATATATATATATATATATATATATATATATATATATATATATATATATATATATATATATAGGCAGCATTGTTTCATTGATGCATGTTTCATTGATGCATGTTTCATTAAATAATATAGACAAATTTTGTCTATTTATTTTAAGTAAAATCCTTTCATATTGTCTGATAAGCTTAATAACATTATTATTGAAAGATGAAAGAAAATCACCGTATTCATACATGATTTTTAATCCTATCTAAGCTTAATACTTCTAATTTTCACTCTCGCATTGTCATGTGTGACGTCGCGAGCTGTGGTGCGATTTTCGCTTCCGCGTCTCGTATACACGAGTTTGTCGTTGCTTGGAAATCTTTCATGCGACAAAAACAGACTATCATTATTGTTTTGTCCGTGTATTGTTTAATATATTGAAATGTAATTGTCATCTTTGATAATGGCTTATGTAAGCCGGAAGCTTAGATAGGATTACAAAACATGTATCAATATGATGATTTTCTTCCATCTTTCAATGATAATGTTATTAAGCTTATCAGACAGTATGAAAGGAATTTACTTAAAATAAATAGACAAAACTTGTCTATATTGTTTAATGAAACATGCAACAATATATATATATATATATTTTAGAATTGGACATAGTCCGACAATTTATTTAAAGACATTTATATTATGTTTAACGTTCTTTTTATAGATACAAGTATTTAAGCAAATGCTCTGTTTTATAATAAATAGTAATAAATAACATTTACCGGCCTGAATGTCCGAGAAATTTTCATAGAAAATTTTCGCTCTCCGACAGGAATCGAACCTGTATCCTATACGGAACCATCATTTCGCGTGATGTGCCTTAACCTTTCGGCCACAGAGCAGCGTCTGGTTAGCAAGGTCGATTTTACTATCGTTAAACTTAAATCTTCCATGAATCTCTTCTATTCATATCTGCTCTAGCGTATCAAATGTAAACAGATGACGTCATATATTTTAGAATTGGACATAGTCCGACAATTTATTTAAAGACATTTATGATATGTTTAACGTTCTTTTTATAGATACAAGTATTTAAGCAAATGTTCTGTTTTATAATAAATAGTAATAAATAACATTTACCGGCCTGAATGTCCGAGAAATTTTCATAGAAAATTTTCGCTCTCCGACAGGAATCGAACCTGTATCCTATACGGAACGGTAAATGTTATTTAATACTGTTTATGGGGAGTCTGTGCTGGTCTATGACCATGGATCAACACACACCTCCGGGCGGCACACGGTACATAAAAGAAGATGGCCAAGCGATACTTTTTCCTTTGTTAACAAAATGGCGAGGAATCGGCACGAAGTTTATTCCTTCCATAAAATGTTTATTCAAAAACACACTTTCAGTCAAGAAGAAAATAATTAAGAGGTTAAAACATAATCTGTGACGATAAAAAACATCAAGATGTGTCTGAAAAAATAATAAAGAAATTTTAGAGATAAAAACAAAATAATATCTTGCCTTGTCAACAGGGACTTGGTTTCACCTACAGGTTGAATGGATGTGGATTCAGGTTTGAGCAAAAGATGTTCACCTATAAATTCAAGGATAGGCAGAAACAATATTTACATTTAGAATAATGTATAAATACAGCCAACTGTTCTCTATATCCTCGAATATGAACACAACCAATTTATATCTACAGACTCAAGTATAAAGCTTGACAATATTTACCTATAATCTCAAGTATAAGGCGAGCCAAAGTTTACTAAAAGACTCAAGTATAAACACTACCAATTTATACCTATTGACTTACATATAAACACGTACAATGTTTTACCTATAGACTCAAGTATAAATCCGATCAAACTTTACCTATAGTCTAAAGTATAAAGCTGAGGAATATTTGCCTATAGAATCGAATATAAACACAATGTTTACCTATTGACACAACTCTAAAATCGAGCAATGTTTATCTATAGACTCAAGCATAAACAAGACCTATGTATAACTGTAGACTCAAGTATAAACAGGAAAGTATTTAACTATTGAGCGAAATATAAATGCGACCAATATTTACACATAGAATCAAGTATAGACACAAATGTGATCAAAATTTGCTTATTGGTTTAACTATAATCCGACCAAGAGCCTCAAGTATAAGAGAAATAGATTTCGTCATCAGATAAGTCAGCAGAGTAGACATTTGTAACGTTTACCAACTGAACCCTACTCAAAATTTATGCTAGTTTCTTTTTATATTCTACTTCAAATCAAGTGTAAGTTATTTGTTGGCTATATGTGATTTCAGGTTTCAAAAGTAGCATGGACATAATGTTATTTGTGTTATTCGGGCAAAGAAAAGTATATAATATATAAATTCGATTTAACAGGTATATATATATATATACATATATATATATATATGTGTGTGTGTGTGTGTGTAATTTGGTCTAGATAGAAGAGTGGTCGGTTAATAGATAAAAACAGATTGATATAGCGTACTAGCAAACGTCACCTTAAAGTATTAAGGTATTAATAAGCTGAAATAAACAAAAATCTGTGAAAATTGATAGATATGATAAGAAGTTGATCGAAAGGAAACAGGAAAATATATATTTGGTTTTTATTGGAATCGTAATCTATACACAGATCTCAGACTGCTGATAAATTTAGTAGATAAAAAAGGAGATAAAAAACTCGAAGTATAATTTAACGCTGGAATTTGATATACCAGAATTGATCAATTTACCAACTTTCACTTTCACTTTCAGTTTTCCATCAAACTTTATCCAATTATGAAACTTGATTTTCCGAGTGTCTTTTACTTCAAAGGAAACAGATGGCTGTACTTCTGACGAATTTCTGTTGCATTGCTTCCTTATATAGTTTTCATATGAAATTTGTATTGATTCTTTTTCGCGATCTATTACGGCCTCACCCCTGAACGTCAACTCCATTAACATCTAACTTTTTCAGCCTTCTGAACCTTGCTTTTGGTTCGCACACTGCCAACTTTAGAGTTGTTTCTTGATCGATGTCGATATCCTCATTTCAATCATAAACATCATTAACAGATGCATTTATTTTTCTGTTGTTCGTTATTCTGTTTGCCCCGCACTTGACTTTTGAACTTCTTTATTCTTCTTGTCCCGGCTGAATTTCTCATATCTAAAGTCTCGATTACAAGTTGAATTTATTAATCATCATCTTCTTCTTCTTCTTCTTCTTCTTCTTCTTCTTCTTATTATTATTATTATTATTATTATTATTATTAATTTTTTAATTATTATTTCTTTCCCATCATGGTCTTAACGTTCTTATTTTTCTCGCGTTTGTTTTCTTTTCATTCTCCACCAATTTCTTAATTTCATCCATCTTGTTCATTACCTCCTCCTCCTCCTTCTTTCTTCTTCTTCTTCTTCTTCTTCTTCTTCTTCTTCTTCTTCTTCTTCTTCTACGTATAATACTGTTATTTAAAAAAAAACTTTCATTTCTAAAACTTCTTTTTCTTCTTCTTCCTACAACTACGACTACTACTACTTATAATAATGTTCTTTTATTCTCCCTTGTTCTCTCCTAAACGTCTACTTCTTTCATTTTTAGTCTGGTTTTCTCAATTGGCATCTTCCATTTCTAAAAATTCTTAATTATTTCCTAAACTACTACTACTAAATTCATTTATTTCGTCAGTTAACGCAGTACTGCACAAGACAATTTTAATTAGAGCTTCCAAAACTGAAGAAACGGGCTATACAAGCTAACAGGTCAGCTACACGAGCTTAGCAGATATACTAATTTTAGCTACGTGTGAGAGAAGTAGGCAGATTTTTAGGTCACTCAATATGGAGTGAACTCACTACATTTAATTGGTTAGCTGGAAGGCGAATCAGGAAACCGTAGCTCTACGGGGCGTTATTTGCTATTTACTAAGCATGGGGTGGACGATCATGGAGGTAATGAAGTGGGTATGCTGACAGAAAGGATTACAGAAAACTAGAACCTTCTTTACTTAAGATTATATTATTCAAGACCGTCAATTAATTTCGGTTATTTTAAGCATGAGGGTCCCACGGACTTATATTCTCAACCGCTGAAGTATATCATCTTTAAAACGTTCGTTTGTATATATATATATATATATATATATATATATATATATATATATATATTTGGCCAACATATTTCTCAACCTGACCACGAGTGAGTTACAGGTCTCCAGTCTCATCACAGATGAAGAAGAAACTTGAGGCAACAGAAATATGGTTCTACAGAAGGATGCTGAGAATACCAGGAAATAAAATTGAAAAAAGAAACGTAGCATCAGAATGAGACAGTTGACATTTCTAGGGTACATAACGAGGGAAGAAGGCTCGGAAAATATGACGCGCACAGGACATAAATGAAGAGGGACAGAAGAAAGCGGTGAATAATCTAACTAGCTTGGATAAATGGTTGGCAAAAAGGGATTGAGAGATATAGCAAAAAGACAAAATTTATTACGGTCTACAAAAGGCAGGAAGTTGTGGAGAGCCATGATCGCTCAACTTCTGAAGGGAGATGGCACACAGAAGAAGTAAAAACTTGTGAATCGGTAGTCATTCGAAAAACGTCAGTCGCAACGCCAGCAGTTCATTCACTCGTATCAAAAGTGCCTCTTTATTCCGCGGCAACTTCAAAGAAACAATTCAAATCAATTACTCACAGGATACAAACGTCGAAGACACCAGCTGCTATTTGTCTTACTACTTCTGTTTCTGAACGTATCAAATAATTTCTTTTATTGTCACCATTACCTCACTCTTTCGCATACGTACAGAACAATTTTAATTTCCATCAGACCAAGAAAATTAATACAGTAAATAGCTTTTCTCCGGAACCTTTTCATGGTATTGTGTAAATACACGTTTTTTTGCACAGATTTTCGATTAAATGTTGATATATGTTTTAGCATGTTATTTTCCCTATACAGTTTCGTTTCCTTACGCAGTCTTGTTAGTGTTACAATTTTTGTTAATAACTCAAGGTTAACGGAATATTAGTTGTCACCCTAAATAGTAATCTTGTATTCCCTACAAGTGATTATATTAATGTTACAGAATAAATGAAACATTAATACTGGAGATTGTGCTTTCGTCATGATCTCTGATCACTGTTAATGTTAACAGCAATATTAAATGTTTCCTAAATGAAATCATTTGGAAGTCATTAAGAGAGAAGCCAGTGATACTGCCGGATATTATTCAGGAAAATTGGTTTCTCAAATTGTTGTTATCTAAAGGAAAAATGCCAACATGCAAATTCCAGACTGGAGATACGAACATCAAACAGTTGCAACAATATAGATATCTGGGAAGCATATTAACACAGAACGGAAAGTGCGACACTGAAATTCGAAGACGCATCGCGATAGCGAAAGATGCCTTCCAGAAGACGATCAAAATATAAAGAAACAGGAAAATGTACTTAGAAACAATGAAGAAAGTATTGAAATGCTATATAATATCGGTCCACCTATATGGCACTGAATGGGAGACAATCTTCTCACAGGAGAGACTTGAGGCAACTCAAATGTGGTTCTACAGAACATGTCAACAACGAATTTCTAAAGACGTTGGAAACATAAAAAGACATTTATACTTCGCATCAGGAAGAGACAGTTAAAATGTCTGGGGCACATAATGAGAAAGGACGGCTTGGAAATGTTAATACTCACAAGACATGTTGAAGGGAAGATGACCAGAGGAAAATAACTTACAGCCTACTTGGCGAACTTGAGGAAGTGGATGGTAGGACAGGGTTTGGAAGCAATGAAAA
The DNA here is from genome assembly GCA_964036315.1 of Acanthosepion esculentum. Lineage (NCBI taxonomy): Eukaryota > Metazoa > Mollusca > Cephalopoda > Sepiida > Sepiidae > Acanthosepion > Acanthosepion esculentum. The sequence goes on along the minus strand of OZ038483.1, from coordinate 34,568,436 downwards.
AAAGAAGACCAAAGTTCTTAAGAGATGCAAAGGACAGAAAATTGTGAAGGACCATGTTTTCTTTTCTTAACTTTTAGTCTGAAGTAATGTAAATCATCAACATTCTAATTATGTCATGAATTTCTCTTCGAGTTATAAGTTCTATCCAATGTAGTTGTTGCTGGTGCTGAAGGTCCTCAAGTGATATGTTTTCTGTTATTTGGGATGTTTCTTTGTTTATGATTCTGTAGCGCCAGTCCTCGATGTAACGAATGTCAATCGCTATCTACTGTCCTCCTGATTCCTCTTTTACTCTTCTCTCTCATTATTAATGTTTCTAATTCTTCCGCACTCTGCAAGCACTTGTGTCTTAATGACTTTACTGGCTTACATGGGGTGATACCGATTTTTTAAAAAAAAGTTAGTCCTCTCAAAGACCTACAGGGTTAAGGAGAGTAGAAGAAAAAGGGAACGCTGTTTGGGAAGACTAGAGTAGTTAACCCAATGAGCAAATATGCAGAAAGTGAACGAGCAACATCCGCCCAAAACTAAGCTCATAATATTACGTGCCTTCTCATTCTTCTCTCGTGTATCGGTCTTTTAAAGTGATGTTACTTAGTTCAAAAACAAATACGTGATATTTTATTAACCTTTTACGTTGTTTCAGCGTTGGATAGAAATCGCGTTAGTTCTACGATCCATTTTCTCAGCCGTATCTGTCCGTTTACATAATGCCTTCCAAAGACATCATAACATTCGACCCGGTTGATTCGATATGTGGTAACGAAACGCAGTGGAAATGTTTCTGTTAGACGTGCTTGCTATAAAACAGGCTACAGTAAGCCCTGAGAAACGCTTGTAAGCTAAGCAAAATCTAGCAAAAATCAAAATTTGGGGAACCTAGTGAGAATCGAACACTCAAAAGAAGAAAAAGTTTTTAAAGTTTAGCTTGTTTCTTGCTCTATCTTTATAAGAGTAAAAAAGGGCGTGTTACTGTCATATATACTAAGTTTCCCAATACTCACCACTTTCCAGCCTTAACGAAGTTGAAAAGCGTTGGCGCGGTCTTGGGGGTGATTAATCATTTTCCAACTGACAACCTATTTGCAAAAGAGTAAACCTGGCAAACATCTCGCTCTACTGTATATGTGAGAATAGATATCTTATATGGTCAGACGAGCGACATTCCTCTGTTCCACCAATTAAGACCTTCACAGCTAAGATCCGCCATGAGCTAAGACTTATCCTCATTCCCTTCGCATTTCATTTCCAAGGACTAAGTTCCATGGGGTCAACCTCCTCAGAAGTGTGAATTTGTGGAAGAGACTGCCAGAAGCCTGTCTCCATGAGCACTATCTATCCACCATAATTTGGTTTACTGCCACATCATGTTCAAACGTACGATCACTGAAGTTAAGCTACGTCCAGCCTGGTGAGTAGCTAAATGGATGGCCACTTGGGAATACCAGGTGTGGTAAGATTAGATGTACAGGTTGTGTAATGGATAATGGCTCGAAATTGTTAATCGGAGAGCTGAGTTCCAATTCCGGTTGCGTTCGTTATATTCACTTACCCGCAAATAACATTGGGAAAGGTAGAAATCCACCTATTCTACCCGGTCATGGGATTATTTGGTAGATTGGTTTCACTATACCATTATTATCTTAAATAATTTGCACAACCTAAAAATATTTTTAGCCTTCAATAACACAGAGAGGGTCGGTAAGCCGTAGGACACGAAACCTAGATAAACCTCTTGCTTACTTTGCGCAGAATAACCTTCAATTCACGACTACCTTTAATGGTTCTTGGACCTTGCATTAAATGAACAGTAGTATGAAAAGCTGTTACTCCTAAGAGAGGTTGCTATAATTCTTTAACAGGATTATAATACGTCTATGACTAAATGGTAGTGTTCCTCTTAAACCGAGATATTCTGTATCGATTAAACCTTAGTTATTTTTTTGCTTTAGTTTCAATTCTGCTCTTCTCTATAATGAAATATAGTTTTTATTACAGTTTTTTTCACTATCGTTTATTTCTTTTCTATTCCCCCCCCCCCTGTATTTTGCGGTTCTTTTCTTGTTTACTTCTTTTTTAATATTATTACTATAAATCGTTTGAAATAACCATGGCAGACTTCTCTCTGCTCTCTTTGCCATGGCCGCCTTTCCGACCCGTGAAATATATTGATCTCAGTTTTTATTAAAACGAAATAGAAGAAGAAAAACACGTCTTTCATCTTTTTCAAAGCAAATAATCTAAACAGCCAGATTTCCATTGTCTTGTCCGCGACTGATGTTATTTTTTCTCATCTCGCATCTGATTTCGAAATATTTGAATTTTTTTTCCTTGTTTATCGTAGATTTTCATTGACGGCTATTTGAATCCAGAGGAATATCTGTAGGGGAACGTGTAAGCACGAGAGATGTAAGTGCGAAGACTGACTGCAGCGTAAGTAATTACTTAGAAATACAGATCGATGGAGGGCAGAAAACGATTTAGTTAAGAATACATTGTTGTTTTGTACGTCTTTTTTTTTCCCCCACAGATATCCGTGAGTTTAGATACACACGCAACTTTTTTTTTCATGGAGTATATCTGAGCAAGGACATACGTAATCCACATGGCCACTGAAACGCTATGGGACAAGTCGTTCAGCAAGGCATGCGGGCAGCTTCTAAACATAGACAAAAAAAACTAAAAAAAAAACAAAAACAAAAAAAAATACAAAAACAATATCTCCTGTGTATGACGTTTGATCATGTCAGAAATAGATATTCTTTTCATATTGGGGTGATTTTAGCAGGCTATCTATCTATCTATCTATCTATCTATCTATCTATTTATCTATCTATCTATCGCTTAGAAATTCCTGGGTATGACGATAAACTACATCCTGCAGCAAATCCTCTCATAGAGAGATTGAAGGTTTTGAGGAGCGTGCAACCACCTTTTTAGTGCTGTTGTTCACAGATCTACACAAAACCGGGTTGGTAGCACCTGTTAGGGTCCCACCTATAGAATATGTGATTATAAAAATACCTATTTATAGTAAAATTACAAACAATAAATACTTATAGTAAAAGGCTTTATTTAAGAACAGACGTTAAATTTCGGCATTAAATAAAAGTCTATACTCACATCTCTGTCCATAATTCCTTGTTAATTCAATTGGGGTCTGTACAAATCTGTGATTAAATTCCAAGGAATGCTTTTTAAAGGGAGAATTTCTCCCTTTATTGCTGAAGAAACAAACATTACGTACGACATATGCTCACTTGCACCTACATTATAGTCTCCCTTTGAGAAACATTTAAATTGGTTTATATTATTATCATTTTATTTCTTTTGATTTCTGTTGTGTACACATTTCTTTCCGGGTCCCGACCAGAGACCTAAGGTCAGATATGGCATCATGACATTTTTCATTGAGCAGTTTTGAAAAAAAAGTCACACACATTTTACATAGATAAAGACCTTCGTAAGGTGTAAGCTGTACTTGTGAGTACAAGTTTTTTTATCTCTCCAAGCCTTGGGATACCAGGGATTCCTTCAATAAGTCTACTGGAATCTTTTCCAGTCAATCCGAGGGTTCCAACTACAACTGGAATTGTTAATGTCGTCATGTGCCACATTTCTGAGATTTCGATTTCAAGTTTCTTGCATTTCGATAGTTTTTTGAAGATTTTCAAAGATACATTGCAGTCTACAGAGACTGTCATATCAATAAAGAAGCACATTTTGACTTTGAGGTCACTAATCCCGATGTCAGGGCGATAAACTTTAATTGTTCTGTCGGTGTATATTTGTAAAGTAGTAGTGGTAGTAGTAGTAGTATTAGTAATAGCATTATTATTATTATTACTATTATTATTATTATTATTATTATTATTATTATTATTATTATTATTATTAGCTATGCTAATATTTAATACTTTTAAGGTTTTAAAATATAGACTTACGATTATTTTTCGACATATATACACCCTCACACATTTTTCAAAAGTTTGAGCTGACTCCTGGTAATTTTTTTAATTGGCCCCAAAAGTAGCTGTTTTATATTTAAATAATAGAAAATTATTATATATGTTTAAAAAGAGTGAGACGTGATTTTTATTAGAAATTTTATTATGACAAAAAAAGAAAAATAGGATTTTTTCATTAAATTATGCTCTCATCGAAATATCCTCATTTAGCCTTGATTCCAGTAGCACAAATTTTTGGCATTCGTTGCAAAAATTCTCAAAGTATAAGTTTGATAATTGATTCCATTCTTTTTTCAATGAGTCTATGACCTCTTTTTCATTTTGTTTTAACTCTTCTGTCAAGTTCAACTTTTCAACTATTCATTGTGCACACACACACACACACACATATATATATATATATATATATATATACCCAGAGTTATATTTTCCGGTTTCTTTTTTAATTTGTAGGTCTGATGAATTGAATCGTGATTATGATTCCAATGTAATAAATTATAACCATGGAATATTAGTGTTTTATATTATATTTTACTCCGTCCTGGACATTGAGTCCTACCTGGATTCTATCCTTTTGGAAATTTGTATATATATATATATATATATATATATATATATATATATATATATATATATATATATATATATATATATATATATATATATATATATATATATATATATATATATATATATATATATATATATATATTCGACTTTCCCGTCGAATTCGACGTATGAGGGTAAGCAGATCAGTTCCTAGGAAACTGACAGCCCGACAACAGCACATGAAATTTGATTATAGTGGTGAAGGTTTCGTGCAGGACCATCCACACATTGTGAAGGGCCGAATATAGAGACATGGTGCACTACGTGCCAAAGTGTCCCAATATATATCTCGCCGGTTTCGAACCACGCTCAACAGAGCTAAATCGAGGTTAATAAATTAAACAGAATTATCACTAAAAAGAGATGCACAATATATATTGGGGAAAATATTGCTTAGATGGAAATTAGTTGGAGGCCCAGTCCTTCTGTTTACACAACGAGGGCTTCAACGAAAAAATTTAAATGGCCTCCGGCACTTTTAAGTGGTAATTCAAGTGTGACTTGCTAAGAATAGTAAATGATCCACACTGAAACTAGTAGCACAATTATGGCTATTTATTAGGTGTTCTACGATGGTAGACCCGTATGTATTGGTCAGAATATCTGAAGGGGTGTACTTAAGATTGCGGATTTTCGTTGGAACGTGTTGTTTTATTTTGACATCCAGCCTTTGAGTTGTTCTCCCTATGTAGTGTGAGCCACAACTACATTTAAAGGAATAAATTAAAGAACTATTATGACGTAGAAGGAGAATATCCTTCCGCATGGATGGGAAGAGAGGCATGGCAGAAAAGACCACACGAGTGTTAGTCGCAAAGTAACAATGTTGAAGTGCTACGGAAGTCTGCCTAGCATATCTATCACTGATATTACCCAGCCAAGGAATGCGCACGTACACAGGACATCTTTATACTCTAGCAGGTCTAACTTTATTGAATTCAGCAATTTTATTCTTAATTATTTATTGAACAATGCCCAACGCATAGGCATTGTTACAGTGAGTAGTAGTAATAAACCTGAGTTCACCATTCAAGTTAATCTTAGAACAGATCATTAATGCCCTATGGGTAACGGTTTTGATTAATATAATTTTACGTTTTACTGGACAAAAAGATTCCCAACGGTTGTATAAACCAATAAATGTCAGTTTACGATAAACAGATGCAACAAAATCCGACGAAGATCTGTTAACCAAAACATCAGGAAAGGGAAGAGAAGAATCAATTTCCTTTTCTTGTGAAAATTTTAAAGTTGGATGCATGTTATTAAAGAAACGAAAGAAAATGGTCCGCTTCAATCTTGTTATCAAAGAAGCAAGAGGTATCATCAACGTAACAGAAGTAAACGTCAAGTTTATTAGGTTTCAATAACATACTCTCTTCGTGGAATCCAAGAAGGATGTTTGCTAAAATGGGTCCCAAGGGGGAACCCATCGAAACACCACCAACTTGCCGATACATGACGCCGTCGAAACTAAATTCATCATCAGTTCGATGAAAACGTCCTCAGAAATAACAGGAGGAGACAACTGACTACGATATAGGGAATCAGCACATATATCAATAGCCTCAGCAAGAGGAATGCAGGGAAATAGACTGGAAATATCATAAGAACATAAATCTATCCATCGACGAATAACGCTGCGTAAAACCAGGGAATTCGGACGAATCTTTAATACAGGCAGAGTTATACTGTTCTAAAACTGGCTGTAATATGGTGGAAAGCCATTTAGTCACGCCATGTTGGGAAGACCCTATCTAGGACAGAATAGGTCTCAATGGAACCCCAAATTAATGAGTTTTGGCTAAACCATAGAGACGGGGAAGAATGGAACTAAAAAAATATGACTTAGTCATATTTTAATACCCTTTTAAGAAAATCTCGATGTAGTTTTAAAAAAGAAAATAAATATTCCAAATATATTGCAACATAAAACTTAAATAGAATAAAATAAGCCAGATGTTAATAACTTGACAACTTGAAATAATGTCAGTGCAACCAGACAGAACTATTAAAACTCTACTCAGTCTTAACGGACTTTAAATTTTGCCACACATAGACACAATCACTTCCTTCATTCGGAAAGTAGCCAACAATCCCTTAACAAAAAATAGGAATTCTCTTAACAACACAAAGTTAACTTATAAATAAAGTAAATCAATTTTTCGTAAGTTATTCGCTAGACAATGAAACCGGACTACGAATTTTAAATTTAACTCTTAAAGATCATTTTGGGGATTTAAATTCCAGTTTTGAAACATAGTAATTTCTGTGTCGCGATGAAGATTTTTTTTTACATAATTATAATATATATATATATATATATATATATATATATATATATATATATATATATATATATATATTATAATAAAAAGAAAGAACAGTAAGATATATAATCCGGTGCTCTTATTAATATTTTTATTTTTACATATATATATATATATATATATATATATATATATATATATATATATATATATATATGTATTGTTATTTTTATTTATTTATATATATATATATATATATATATATATATATATATATATATATATATATATATATATCGTGTGTAACTGTAAAATTGTCCAAAAACGTGTTAAAGCATAATTGTCCACCCCACAAAATGTTTGATACCTAAAACCACTAAAATAATTGGGTTTCTTTTTTTTCCAGGTTTTCAGATAAGACCTTTAGACATCTTGACACTATTTGCCGTAAGAATAACTGAAAGAACCTTTGAATTATTAAACTTGAAATGGAATAGGTTATATCGTTTTGTGTCAGCCCCACTTTCTTCCCAAATGAGCAATAGTGAGAGGGAAAAGATCATTCAGACCATCAGTAATGGTATAAACTCTGGCTTCAATCTTCAGAGTCCATTCCAGACCTATGAAGAGACGGTGAATAAGTTTAAAAAATAGGGAAAATAGCCAAGATAAAATGGATCTGTAAATCACAACCTGATGAGGGATCATCATATCAACTTAGTGATAAAGAAATCAATTAGAAAAGATCCAACTCAATTCATAAGACGTTTGGCACGTGAGAGAGGAGTTTCGGTTATGACACCCCAAGGAGCAGTGGAAAAAAGTTGAAAATGAAATCGTAGGTGAAACCCTTGAGGCAACTTGTGACTCTAGAACAGAAATTTAGAAGGTTATATTAATTTCAATCCTGCTTGAGCTTCCGATCCTTAGCATTGATTAATTAATGATGAAGATGTTATTTTCGTTTATGATCGATTTCCTCACGATTCTTCTGTTAAGCTTGGAGAGTAACGATACATTCCTATTGCTTAATGTGGAGCCCAATTGTGCTATAAAAACCTCGGAGTATTGCAGTAAGGATTACTTTAATTATTTTTAAGATGCAACGATTAAAATCTAAAAAAATAGACAATTTTGCTTTTACACGGTTTCTACAATTTTCCTGTACCACCTGGTACACACACACACACACACACACACACACACACACACACACACACACACACACACACACACACACACATATATATATATTGGAACATTTTAATATCTTTGTAATCGTAATTTATTTACATCGTGTTTAATTTCCCCTCCTCATTCGTTATTTTTCAAATTGTGTCTAGTTTTATCTAATTGCGCCAACCCCCAGCTTTTGAAACTGTTGTTTGAAAGGGAGCACTTCAATGTATATATAATTACGTCGTCCTTATGTATATATATATGTATATATATATATATATATATATATATATATATGAGAAGAAATATAGTCTTAAAGTGTGCTATATTTATGGGATAAAGCGCTCAATATCAGAGATAGAGCATGTGTAAATATAAAAGTGAACATAGAAGTCAACACTTAGAGGCGACAGTCTGTTTCATGCTAGATGCAATCGTCAGGCGACTAGTTGCCTGACGATTGCATCTAGCATGAAACAGACTGTCGCCTCTAAATGTTGACTTCTATGTTCACTTTTATATACATACATATATATATATATATATCTGTGTGTATGTATATATATATATATATATGTGTGTGTGTGTGTGTGTGTGTATATGTGTGTGTTTGTGCGTTGGTCCGTGTGTGTGTGTATGTGTGTCTTCAATGGTAACAATTTTTGTTATTTTTGGAGTGCCATGCAATTTCATCTAAAACTTTTAAGGATCATCTGGTACAAACCTTTCCAGATTATTCCATGTTTACTAATGTTTTTATCAGTTATGACTCAGCATGAATTCGCTGTTCAAATTTCTCAGCACATTCGCGCCAACAACCCCTTCAGCCGACTTAGCAAGTTGTTGGGCAGCCGACATGCTTTAGACAATGAATATAGACCGCACCCTTAGAACCCTTCTGACCCCGACCATCCTCAGTTACATCGCGGGAGCTCCATTTATCATATTTCAGTAGGGTACGCTTTGTGAACGACCAGTGTCCGACCCATACCCTATCTCAATATGAGATAAATTCAGATTTATGATTTACAGCGGGGTTGGTCGGTTAAGATGGCGGGAGGAGACAGGACTGGCCGGATATCTGGCAATGGGCCAGATAAGAGAAGAATATCGAATAGAGAAATCCTGGTGACGGGGGATTGCGCGAAGCGTTGGGATTTAGAGTTTGAAGATGTAGGAAAGGGTGTGGTCAGTTTTGAGCGGCTGAAATCCTATTGGTAGATGTTGCCCCAGAGCATTTAGTGTAGTGTTTATTACAACTATAAGCAGGAGGTCACTAGATTGCTGGACACTAGTTCGCTTTGGTCTTAAGATAATCGAATGTAATATGCAATTCTGCTATCTATCTGGTTTGGTGGCCAGAGAAGTAGCGATCCTCTCCGCCGTTAAGGAAAATATTTAGAAAGTAAACATTTAATTCAAATAAGCAGTTTTCCCCACTTCGCCTGAGAAAACTGCAAATGTGTCAATGATCGTGTTCTTGTAAAATATTTATTTACCCCTTGTATCCGCAGTGAGTCGAGATATGACACAAGGTCGGGTTTAACCTTAAGAACCCGAGCTCGTTCATTCGAGACAAATAAAAATTACACAGTGCCCGCAACTGTCGGTTGCGCTGGTATCGTTATGACTACCGATCCCCCTCACTAGTGCAATGAGGGTTCAGCCTAGGGCACCTCACAGTTTTTATTTTTCCCAGTTGCCACTCTGTCCAGGAACAGTGCCACCACTGTGTCGCACTCTGTACGACGGCAGAGACGCAACTGAGTGTTGATAATCCTCTTCCGTCATAGGCGGCGGAAAATAATGATTTAAGCGTAGCTTAGATGTGGCACAAGGCCTAAAGTGTGGAGCACTCAGTGAGGAACTAACTCACTACTCAGTCGTAACTGATCAAGCAAGACAAGCTTGCGTAACGATTGCACCACTTCGAAGGGGCGATGTTCTTGTAAAAGATACAATACTTCCATGCTATTAATGTATAGTCATTTATACTATGTCTACCAATCTGTCAATGTATCAGACCTAAAACACGAGTGAGAATACAGAACATAGTTAGCTGCCTATTTTATGCCGACTTTTCTTTTTTAACTTGGAAGATTTGTAAAAAGTGGATTTTAATTATTTATCAGCCAGACATTTCTGTAAGTACATACCTTCTCTCTGTGAGCTGGTGGTGCTATGCATAGCTACTCGAAGTAAGAAATCGAAAACACGAGTTTGAATTTAAATCTGGTTTGTTACATTCATGCGCAAATACATATGGGAAAGGTATAAATCTATATCTCCCTCACCTATGGGTTAAATAGTATTAATAGTATCTGGAAAAATCATAGATATTCTGCAAAAAAAAACGTTTATACAATATTCACTTGCCACCCCCAATCAAAAATATTTCCATTTTTAGTAACCTCCAAAGGCTACAGTCAGTCAGTTATATGATATGCGCGATACACGTTTAGGCAATCATATATCTTTCGATACATGAATGACGAGGCAGATTTCTTCCAGGAGTAGGTTGGCATTTCTTCCTGTGGTAGAGCAGTTGCCATCCACGGCTATAGAACCCGGTTTGTCCTGCTATTTACCCATAGCTGGTGGGAGAAGAAATGGATTCATAATTCCCAAGGGTATTAGCACGTAAGTGAATGTAATGGATTCGATTAGAAATCGAACACGGCTATCGGATTCCACAATCCAAAATGTCGTAAAACCAAATCAATCAAGCAAAAAAAAAACAAACAAACAAAAAAACAAAAAGAAAATATTAGATTATTCGGAATGTAATATCCGATTTTAGTATAAACGGTTCGTTTTCTAATATGTTATTCAAATTGTTGCACAGAAATATATTATCCATTTCTAATGGTTAAAGTTCCCTTTTTATTAATTTTTACCAGTGTCTTTTAGAATTTAACTTAAAAACATTGCATACTTCTCATGTTGAACCTAAAAAAGAATAGATGTGTTTACTTTTTTGCATGAGTACAAGCTTGGTCATCCCAAACTCCTGCCAAGAGTAACAGATCACTTGGTGGAGGGTTCACATGTGGTCGGACAGTACGGGGCTGGTTTCGGAAGTTCCGCAATGAGAATATGAATCTTGGATGTCAAGGTGGTAGAGAACGCCCTTCTGCGAGTGACGATCAACATCTGCAAACCCCAACAAATCCCACGTCCAAGTGTCAGAGAAATTTCTCAGAAATATTTTAACATTTCAATAATATCGGACCATCTCAAGAAAATTGGCAATGAAGAACACAATAAATTGGTTCCACATGAACTCAGTGAACGTCAAAGAGTTCAAAGAAGTATGCCCAATGCTGCATCAACGACATTCAAATGATTCATTTCCTGGTCGAATAGTGACTTTTGATGAGAAATGGACTCTTTATGGTGATACTTAATGATCGGCTCAGCGACGTCATTTTGACGAAACACCAAAAAGGCTTTTCAAAGCTAAAGTTACACCAACAGAAGATAATGGCGACTGTCTGGTGGTCAGTCATTGGCATTATTCTTTACAGTATTCTGGAATTTAACTAGATCATAACAGCCAAAATGGGCGAAATGCAAATTCAATGAAACAACATGTGGCCGGCACTAGTTAATCCACAAGACTCATTTATGATTCATAAAAATACTCGGCTATTTGCTACCAGGATGAGATTGCAGAAGCTCACCGACATGGGACACGAGACCTTGACACACCCACCACATTCCGCTAGTCTGTTGCCTGCTTACAATCAGTTCCTCAAGCATCTTGACAATTCTATAAACCAAAAGACATTTCGTTGTAAAGAAGATGCTGAAATGATATCATGTTGTCCAAACCGTTAAAGTTTTATCGTAAAGGTATAAATAAACGTGTAACTCGATAGGCAAATCATATAAATGACCCGGGTGCCTCGTTTGGACGCTTTAAACAAGGTTTAAAAACATTAAATCAGGAAGAAAAGCAAATTCTAAAATTCGGACATTATTTCGAAAAACTTAATACAAACAAGAAGAGGATTCCAAACTTTTAGCTGGTATATATATATATATATATATATATATATATATATATATATATATATATATATATATAGTACAGGTAATTGATCCGTTGGTATATAATCCGGGTGGATCCTAGTAATATTAATTATTAAAACTGATCCACAGAGAGATCGATGTTTTTATTTTAACAGAGCATATGTATTTTCTACAGCAAAAAAAACAAAAATTACCTCAACATAGAGATTATTTCAAGCCGTTCTGTATACGGCTATCATCAGTCTTGGAGCATTGTTCTAAATTTATTTTCAATGACAGTTCTCCTCTGATAGACGCATTGTTAATGAGAGTGCGGTTGTGTTAATGATTGGTGTGGATGTAAGGTATCTTATCCCGGGGGAAGCGGTCTGGATTTGGTGTTTATTTATGGCCAGGGCTTGTTGTTTGTAGTTTAATATCAGTTCCTACTATATGGAGTTTCTTATAAAGGCCCCGGGGTGTTTTTCTGGGATTCACAGTAAGTAGTTTTTGTACTACAGGTGTCCAATATTATTAATAAGCGATAGGGGATTTAAACTTAAGCCCGTTAAGATTAATGTGAATTAGTTGAGTTATAGATTTATAGATTGTGGGTAATATCAGAGCACTCAATGGAATAAATCATGCTGCCCAACACACTTATATGCGTACATATCTTCATACATACATATATGTGTACATTTACATGATCATACATATATGCCACTGTACGTACAGATACTCCGCCACATATATGTACATATATTCTTATGTAATTTGTGTCTATATTTCGTGATTAGTTCTCTCTGTTGAGTTAATATTTTTCATTGATCATTATAGTTTATTATCCTGATTTTTTCCTCTAAACATAGCTTGCACCTATCCCTAAATCTATTGGGGGTGTTCGCCAAACCTATAATTTTCCAATTTATTTGAGGATTCAGACCCTTTTCCTTCAATTCCCAAACTTTTTCGAAGAGGCTATTTGGTGTTTTAATTTTGGATTGGTGAATAAATGTCTACGTGTATTGATTCTCTTTTTCTCCTGTTGAAATGCCGATGTAAATATTATGGTTTGTCGTATTTTCTTTAGATGTAATCGTTGCCTGGTATATTACCCTAGTAAACTGCATTTGTCCTCTACTGGGCGGTTTCATTAATTCTAAATTTACAGAAGGTTTCCATGTTAGATTTGTTTTTCCCATGGAATTTACTTAAAATGTAATTGTTATGGGAATTAATAATTTGGAACATATTATCAGTGGAATTAAGCTTAGGAAGTACTCTCTGATGTTGACAGTTTGCAAAAGGGAGGGGAGTTGAACTAAGTGATTTTTCTTTTCCTATTTTTACACCTACATTCCACTTTTCGTGCATCGGTATTACTAATGATGTTTGCGTAAGACAATTTACTTTTGAAACCATTTTTTGGACGGTCTTTTTGTATAGTTCTTTATTCTTATTAAAGATTTTTTCATTGGACGATAGTTTACTAATCTTGGTGCAAACGGTAGTAGGTATTTATCTTAGGATTGCAATTGTGTGGTTAGACCCGATATTAATATACTTGTGGGGTTTCGTTCACTTTATGTTAAGGTTTAAAGATTTCATCATTAAGGTTAAGGGTGATCTCAAGGTAGACAACTATTTTAAGGTTAGAGGAAATCTCGATCTTAAACCCTAGAAATTTGAAAGCCCTGATTATTATTAATTTTTTTGTGATTTCGCTCTTAGTGGACCATTACAATTAGGGATGAAGATGAGTACGTCGTCCCGATAGAACCCTTTTAGTTTCGGTTTTACGATTCTACTAAGCACATCTAAAATGTAAAAACATACTAGGTCTGGAACTTAGTCTGAGTCATACGCTCCCATGGGGATATCGAATTCGTTATTGTGGCGCTTAGTCCAGGTAGAATTATTTAGTGTTAATAGTGACTTTCTCGCCGATAAGATGATATTACTTTCATCATCCGTTATTTCTATATAGTTCTTTCCATATATATATATATATATATATATATATATATATATATATATATATATATATATATTGGATGTTTATGCTTTTTGATTTGTTACCATAGTATTCCCGACACTCAGGAACGCTGTAGTTAATTTGATTTTTTTAAGATTAACATTTAATAAAATTAAAAATAAATATTTACGAACCAAATAAATATCCTTTGTACATAGGAAAATGTTAAATTAATTCTAAAATTTAATGAGTTTATGTAAGAAAATTCGATGGTTATGTTATAAAGAAAGTCTCGTATTTCTTTTTCATTAATTTGCTTTTAAATCTTTAAAACATTCAAACTGACGAAAGCTCTATTTCCACAGCAGCTCTCATTCTCATCACCAATAAGTAAGTAACAAGTTTATCATGGTAACCATTTATTTATAGTGGATTTATATAGAATTGTATTAATTGTTAAACTTTATAAAAATTGAAATGAAGTAATAGTAATGATGAATGAAGTGTGTGATATGAATAAAAGCTGAGGTAATAAGAAGTGAAAAGTATAAGGATAAGGACGATAAATAATAATTTACCTTTGATATGAAGGGGGTAAGATTGAAGTGGAGGAGACTGTGTGGCAGTTCTTGTTAAAAAACAAAAACTGTTCCAGTTGACCTTTCTTCTTACATTTGAAACACGGGGAAATGAGAGTGATTCAACTCTATGGAAGTAGCAAATCATCTCCTAACCTAAGATTATGAGGATGAGGTGGACAGATAGCGATTTATAACCTTAACATGAAGAGGTTAAGAGTGAAGTGTTCAAGGAAAACAACCACGTGAGAGTTTTCTCTCTAACAGATCTTGGGATAAAACTGTTTGAATGCGAAGTTCTTATATTTGGAATATGGGGGAAATGTGCGTGATTCGTCTCCGTGGCAGTGGCACGCTGTTTCATAGCTATAACTATATACACAGCATCATTATTAATTCATCAAATAATTTACAATGGTTTCCGTTTTGAGCATGCATCACTATTTAGGTAAATGTACTCAGCAAAATCTGAGCCGCAGTTTAACCATGGCAACTATTTTTTGCTAATTTTTCAGATGTTTGAAGATATTCTTTGGCAACAGAATAAAGCACAAGCATCGAACTGGTTTTCACATATTCTATCTTGCATAAATTGTCAGATATTTCATATATGTTATTTTTCATACACACACAGACATGCATATATATATACACACACACACACACACAAACACACCTGTATCTATAAAAAATAACGTATAAACAGAAAATGTATTACAATAATTATCAGACTTAGTCCATTTCACAATATACGATGCCACTCGTTTACGTTACGATACGCTTCGAGCAGATATGAGCGTTCGAGAATAATCATGGGAAATTTGTTGTTTAAAGACAGTAATTTGACTTTACTGACCAGACGCTTCCTCAGCAGATACATCGTATAGCATGTCGACAAAATAGACTACCCACAATGCACCACTGACCCGTATATATAAATAGCCGAGAAAAAAAATTCCAGCACTCGTGGCCTGACGATTGCGTCTAGCATAAAACAAACTGTCACCTCTAAGTGTTGACTTCAATGGTCACTTTGATTTTTATATTTATATTTATATACATACACACACACACACACACACACACACACACACACACACACACACACACACACACATACGACTCTTCGACAGAATTGAGTCACTCTCAGTCACTGTGTGTTTATCCGAATCTAAAAATAAACACGCTAAAATTCACCTCCATCCCGTACCGTACGCTGATGGCTTAACGGGTAGAGATTCCGACTGACGAAAAATCAGTCGGGTTTCGATCGTAGCTAGAGGCAACCGGACGTCTAGCCACACTGATGAGCTGTGAAACAGTCTGTCTGTGGATGACAAATATATATATATATATATATATATATATATATATATCTCACACTGTGAAGTATATACACACATACATATATTCATGTTTAATGTAGGCATGCATATATGGGCGTAGTGTGAGATAGACGCGGGTAGCGAATAAATAAATAAAGAAATAGGGACAGAAAAAATATTCTGGCAATTCTTCTAAAGCCTCTTATGTACTAGTCAAAAATAAAAGCCTAACCCTGACTGACTTTGTACCAAACGTGACGAAGCCAAATTAATATTTTAAACCGCGCGTAAATTCAGAATTGCTTTAATGCCAGTCATCTTTATAAATATTCTCTTTCAAAATCACTTTAATTTCATTCGGTAATCTAAACTAAGTCTGGCACAGGACTAAGTTTATTAGAAACAAAACTGATTATTCAATGTCAGCTGCTTGTTTTCAGACTATTGTTCCCCGACCTGTCATTTTCTTTCCATTCTCTCTTTTTATTTATATTTATTTATTTATCGACCTTCTCCTCTTGTCAACGCTGCTATTCTATTCGGATGTCATAGTCATGTTGTTGTTGTCCGAAATCTTCTCTCTTTTTTTATTGTCTTATTTATCTGCGTTTTCTGATGATAGGAATGATCAAAGTAGCCTCGTAACAAAGACGACAATGTCATTCGCAACCATCTGACGATGCCAGTAGCGAATACACACGTTCCATCAACGACTGCGAGGCTTCGTCAGGCGACATGGTTGTTTCCGGACAGAGTTCTCTTTTTGTGTACGTCTTTGCAGGGGTCGCGGTGCTAACAAAAGTGAATAAGACCAAGACTCGGGGGCTGCTCCGTGTGAAGAAAGAGATAGGCACATGACATGCGAGCAAAGACATGGTAACTGGGACGCCGGAGGTGGGGAGAATGTCACGTCGGAATACACAGTGAATACCTAAATTCAGTTTAGCCGCCAATTCGCTTTTATATGTTGACTTACGCAGTACTGAACGGTTAAGTCGTAACTGCAACCAGCGCAGATCGTCGAATCGAGTTCAGATTCCGGACCTTCATACTTGTAATGGCAATAGTAACTTTAATTTCTTATTCTATGTACCGTGTCCCTTCTGGACGTGGGCGATGATGGATTTTATCAACTTCCTGGTTGAGGTAAGGTTTGACCCTTTTCCATCCCGCTTAATCCCCACTCTACTATTCATCGACCAAAATTCAGAAAGTTTATTCACAGTTTCACTTTTTGCCTTAAGTCCTGAGAATGTTATATTTTACAGCACTGCTTTTCTCATAATTTTACCCAGGCATTTCAACTGTCTCCTTCTGAATTTAAGTAAAGTTTCCTTTTAGTCCCCGTATTTTTAAAACATCTACGTTGCTCACGTGTTCTGACGCTTCGGGCCTGTTCTGCATCTAAAAATAAATGTCTTCAATTCACTGTTTTATAGGAGGGCAGATATACCATATCATTTCAGCAGACTTTTATTTGTTGTCTTTGTTTAATACTTTGCATACATTCTTGAAGGCATATTTCCGATGAAATTTCAGATCATTTCTGGAGTGTTACAAGGTACAGATCACTTTCCAGCATTTTGATGATAATATGCGCTTGACATGATCTTTAGAGAGAAATTGAATCCCGGTAGACTTGTGAAAAAGGAGGGTCATTGAGAAAGCAACCATTCGCCTTGGCCAAAGGAAATTAACGGTTTGCTGAAACGTAACTAGCTTAGATAATAATGTAAGCTAGTTACAACCGTCCATATTGAGTAGAGAAAATTCAGTCTGCTCGGTGACCCTGAACTTTCTCCAGTCAAGGTGGTCGATTGCACTCTCAAAGATCAAATCTTATTACATCTCATCGTCATACTGCAGAACATGATGTTTTTCCCCAGTCAAGGTGGACGGTTGCACTCTCAATGATCTAAACTAGTTACATCTCATCGTCACCGAGCAGACGGTGAATTTTCTCCAGTCATGGTGGGTGTTTGCACCTTCAATGATCTAAGGCAATTACGTTTCATCTTCGCCGAACAGATTCTGAATTTTCTCCAGTGAAGGTAGACGGTTGCATTGCAAATGATCCAAGCTCGTTACGTCTCATTGTCACCACGGAGATCGTGAAATGTCTCCAGCCATAATGGACGGTTGATTTTCAGTCATCCAAGCTAGTTACCTTTCATCGTTACTGCTCAGACCATGAATTGTCTCAATTCAAGGTGGGCGGTTTCACTCTCAATGATCCAAACAATTCACGTTTCATCGTCATCGAGGTGTCCGTCTTGTGGCGATGATGCGTATCTTGTTTGGATCATTGAGAGTGACAACGTACACTTTGACTGGAGAAGATGCACGGTCTTCTCGTTAACAATGACACATAACTAGCTTGAGATTTGATGTCATGAAAGTTACAACCCAGTCTTTCCCTCGTGCGTCCGGGGTAAGACGATAAACTACATCCAACAGCAAGGCCTCTGATCAGGAGTTTTTGAGGAGCGTGGAACCATCTCTTAATTGCTGGTCTTCCCAGGTTCACCCTGACCCGGGGTGGTAGCACCTGTTAGGGTCTCAACTATGAGTAACACAGTTAAGCCCCCAAACTGGGTTTAAACACTATGAAAGTGTAAAAATATGTTCCTGCGGTAGACCCGTTGCCATCCAGCATTTACCCATTGCAGGGCGGGGGGGGGAATGGATCCATACCTTTCCCAAGGGTATTAGCACGTAAGTGAATGTAATGAATTCGGTTTGTATTCGAACTCGGCTCTCCGATTCCTCAGTCCGAGCCGCTATACATTACTCCACCGTTCATCACAAATAGACTGCTACTATTAATATAAGTAAGGATAGTATTAATACATTATTTCCTAGAGAAATTTTACCTTTCCCATATGAAATTCAGAGTTTAGTATATAAAAAAATGATCGTATTGTAATACATTTGTGATTATCCTTAACGCTTATCATCAGAATTTCGAAGGTATGTTTTTGCCATAGACACAGATTCATACACTACACACACAAGCATATATATATATATATATATATATATATATATATATATATATATATATATATATGTGTGTGCAATGGGGATTGGCTATCCGTGATAGACCGTGAGATTCTCAAAGAACTAGGTATCACAAACATTGAACATGTTGGAGGCATTAGTCACACAAAAATCGAACCCTATTTTTCATAGATTGTCTTTTGCCTTAATTTCTCAAGGACCAGGTGAATCGGTCCAGCAATTTGTCGTCCACCTCAGAGGTACAGCGCAGGATTGTGACTTTACAATAAGGTTGGAAAGTGTTGCTAGTAATGTCTAGGGTGACGTCCAGAAAATCTACCTGCTTAATGTTAGTTGTAACTGTAGTTTAAGACCTAAATCCTTAAATTCCCTATGAATCATTTTTCTAGTACGGTCTACCCTAATTTTAGTGGAGTTTTTAACAACTAATAAGCCATCATCTCTATATAATCCTACACAATCAGAATCTAGACATTCAAAGGCACTTCAATTGTATAACGGAAATAATACCACCATGTCATAGGCTTCAGCAGAATCCAAAGAACCCATGGAAATGTCGAAATTATCGCTGCAAGACTTTTTGGTCCACTGTTCTTCATTGTAGACCAGAACAGAATTTCGGCATTTCATGATTTTATCCACTTCATTCTCAGAAATATTAGAGTATTCCCGAGTGAAGTCCAAGGCCAAAGTGAACAGATCCTTAGATATGGAGGGATAATAGTCAATAATATCAAACTGTATGAAAGTGCAGTTGTCCTTATTTTGGATGCTAGTAAACCAGTTGATAACATCAGACGTGTTAATCCACTGCAAGCGTCCAAGGGTGTTTTTGTTGGAGAGGTAGATTCTTTCCAAAATGGTTTTACTGATTCTACCAATTTCCGGACTTGTAGGATTAATAAGTCTTGTTGATGGCTTAATTCTGAAATCAGATTTATGGTTTTTTAACAAAACATAATCTTCCTTAGTTTGCAGTTTACTGACACGATCACTTATCTGTAGTTTGTCAGTAATGGATTTACTGACACAGTTAATCCTATCTATTAGGTTAAAATTATTAGCGTCAATTTTCTTGTAGCTTTTGGTCAGGCTATTTTAACTAAGTTATCATAATCCTTAGAGGATAACTTATAAAAAATAGCCTTTTTATCGGATTTGTCATAAATATCACCGAATTTATTAATATCCTTGACAATAACATCAAGATTCTTTTGAAAAGATTTTTTATTTATTTATAGAAGGTTAATCATTTCACGATTTCCAGTAAGTTATTTTCAAAACCAGACAATTCTTTAATTATTGGTGCTGTCTTAAAACTCTTAAAACCATAATTTTCATGTTCATACAAATGATCTTGGTCATGAAGAAAAACATTAAGCTCTACATCGTATTCTTCTGATAAGGTTTTCCGGTTGTAGAGTTAAATGAACGAAATAATCCCGTTTGTTTGTTTCATTCTCCACTGCCCAGATTCTTTCTTCAAATGTACCTACGTTGTCATGAAGTTCAGAACAGCATTGGCTCTTAACGTTTATTCCAACTTAATTTCAATAAAAACAAAATAAATACAAAAACATATGTATTTTTTCCTCGGTTTCTTCTTTAAATAACTTTATAATATTAAACTTGGATAACGGCTTGGATTGAGGAATCGGAGAGCCGAGTTCGAATTCCAGTCGATTCCATTACATTCACTTACGTGCTAATACCCTTGGGAAAGGTATGAATCCTCTTCTTCTCCCTCCAACTATGGGTAAAATAGCAGGACAGACTTTGTTCTATAGCCTTGGATGGCAACTGGTCTAGGAGAAGGACAACTCTGAATTCAAAACCTGCGGAGGCTCGTTTGGGGACCTTGTGGCATCCGTTGCACCAGGTTCCTGTATTCGTCCCTCCAAAAAGTGTGGATGGCCCTGCACAAAGCCTTCACCACTATAATCAAATCCTGTGTGGCTGTCGGGCTTTCAGTTTCTGGGAACTGATCTGTCTGACCCTCATACGTCGAGTTCGACGGGAGAACGATAGTATTAAACTTAATATAGATTAAATTTAAAATTTAAATTTGGTAATTTTAAATTTTATAGTATAATTTAATATTTATTAGTTAGAATGAATTCTACTTTAGTCTAACCCCAACATTAAAGCATTAAATAATTATTATAACCTTAAAGTCCGTTGTCAAGTTCTTTGAATTCTCATATACTTATTTTTGATTGGTCATTCCAGTTCATGCAACAGCGTTGCCCCTTACGAGGGATGTTTGATTGATTTGAATCTTTTAAAACCCTTTATTCTACATTCAACACCATCACTTGATAAGACACCAGAATGTTGAAACAAAATGGCTATTTTTGTAGTGATTCTATAACATGTTTATGTTATAATTTTCGAACAAATAATCATATTTGTTCTACTCTGTATTGAACACTCTTTTAAGAATAGTAGTTGTTGGTTATTGGAATTTATTCCGTATACACCAATCCTATACTTGTATATATATATATATATATATATATATATATATATATATATATATATATATATATATATATACACGAAATATATGATTAAAATTATCCGCACTTTCGCCAAATTTAGTTTTGTTACACTTCGTACTTATAGTTAGTACTAATGGCGGTCACGTGATCGAAGTTTGAGCTTGATCGCACTATTTTTCTACCTCATCGCTGATAACGCAGCGGCTTACCATTCCCATCACTGGATCTTGCCGAATATTCTCATCAGTGATGGAGGTTGACGGGTGTCCTTCTCCTCCTTCAGGCATCACGCTTGTCCGGGCGCTTTTAAACTTCTCGGTTCTAATACCCACTTCTACGCGGTAGTGCACTATCGCCTTATCGTGTTCAGCGCTTCCGATGAAATTTAGTCCCAGACAAACATTCCGACTGACAAATCGGAACTCTACTCTACAGAAGGTAGCGACGGAGAGTGAGAAGAAGGAGCTAAGCATAAACTACAAGAAAACTGAATGTATTGTCATCAGTAAAAGGATGATCTCGAAGTACAATTTTCAGGTGGGTGACACTAAAATCAAGCAGATGCGGAAGTTTAAATATCTGGGAAGCGTTTTGACAGAGGACGGTAAGTGCGACACCGAGACCCGGAAACATAATGGGATTGCGAAGGGCGCATTCCAAAAGCTGGGCAGAGTATTGCGAAACAGGAAGATTTCTTTGGTAACAAAGAAAAGAATACTGAGCTGTTACGTGACATCTGTCCGTCTTTACGACAGCAAATGTTGGACGATTTCCTCAAAGATGAAGAAGAGACTAGAGGCGACGGAGATGTGCTTCCTCAGAAGGATGCTGAGGATATCATGGACTGAGCGTGTGAGCAATGATGAGGTCTTGGAGAGGATGCAAACAAGGAGGAGTGTAACACTAAACATCAGGAAGATGCAGATGAAGGTTCTGGGATACATAATGAGGAAGGAGGGCCTGGAGAATCTGATACTCACAGGTCGAATATTGGGAAAGTGACACAAGGGAAAATAACGCATGACATACCAAGCCGGCTTAAGAAATTGGATGACAGAATCCGGTCTAGGGGTGGTGTCAGAGGGAAGGAACTTGTTGAGAGCTCCAAGGGATAAAGGAATGTGGAGAGCCTTGATCGCCTATGTCTTGAAAGGACATGGCACATAAAAATTGAACGACAAGCCTCCCTGTAAGATGTTTTATCCTTCAAAAGGATTTGATTAAATTAAGATAATACAGAAAGTGCACTTATTTATTACTCACGGGTCAAATAGAGGAAAAGACAGACAAGGGAAAGCAACGATTCACATAACTAGGGGGCTTAAGCAGGGGGATGACAGAATGTGGTCTGGGGGAGGTATCAGAGGGAAGGAACTTGTTGAGAGCTGCGAGTGATAGAAGGTGGTGGAGAGCCATGATCGCCTACGTCCTGAAAGGACAGGGCACATAAAAAAAGAAAGAAGATCTCTTTGGTGCACCTTACTAGTGGAGGGGCCAACCGCAAACTTAGACCACGTAACCACAATTGTGCCAAATATATGCACACGTGAGCAATGTAACAAATCTAAAGATGTAATATGGCGAAAGCACTGTACGCCGTGTCCGCTGATTTCTCTTCTACTTTCTTTGTTTTCTACCCCTTTATCTGTCTACCTCTCCCTCCTCTCTCTCTCTCTCTCACACACACACACACGCGCATATATATATATATATATATATATATATATATATATATATATTACTTAAACGTTATTTTTAGTGGATACGCATATTTGACGTTCCTTTTTGTATTTAAAGAGTACATTTATTACTATCTACTCGCCTGAATATTCGAGAAATCTTATTAAAGAAATAATAAGCCACCACCTCTAGCAGGATTTGAACCGGCTTCCTCCTTGTTAGGAGAAACTGTTGTTAGATCCGATGTGTTTATACCGACTAAGCGACGCAAGGTAATGCCGATCAAGCAAGGATGACAAGTGCCTTTAAGCGAAATCTTCCTTTGCCATAGGTTCTCGAAATTTTATATCCGTTCAGTTTCGTATCTAAACGGAAACATATCAATTTCTAAAGAAGTAGTGGATTTAAAAAAAAAAAAAAATTCCGTCATATTTTTATCATATAAATATATTTTTTAGTGGATATATATATTTTTAGTAGATGCTCCGTTTTTTATTTAATATTGTATCATTAGTTTTATTATCGTCTACCGTGTTGAATATTGGAGAAAACTTATTAAAAAAAAAGATAAGTTTAAGTGACGAAAATCTGTTAGATTAATAAATATAAAATACATTACTTCTTTATATATATATATATATATATATATATATATATATATATATATATAAGGTAACCAAAAAAGTTATGTCCGTATTTTTTATTAGTCATTGAATGAAGTTGAAATGCGTGTAGCAATTGTTTTCAAATTCGGACAGCCGGAAGTAGGAACACAAGACGTTATAAAAGACACGCGCACCGTGCCCGGCCATCAGTTATAAGCCGGACAGCTATGAGAAGGATGGAAGTTGCTTTACGACTTCAAAGTGGGCTTCTCCGCAGCTGCATCAATAGCTGCATATGTCAAGCGTTTGGGGATAGTGCTGTAGATGAACGTATTGCAAGGCGTTGGTTTCGAAAATTCAAATCGGGAGATTTGTCTCTCCATGATGAGCCTCGCAGTGGACGACCACGGGTCTTGAATGACGGAGTCCGGAAGGCGGTCATTGAAAAGGACAGTAGTCTAACGTGTGGTGAACTTGCAAGACAGTTCAACGTTTCCGAGGAAACAGTTAGACTTCACCTGCACCGCCTAGGTAAGACGTACAAACTGAGCAAGTGGGCTCTGCAAACGCTGTTGGAGGTTCACATGGGACAACGAGTGGCAGACTGTGTATTGCTGCTTTCTCGCCACCGTACCGCATCCTTATTCAATCGAGTGCTTACCAGTGATGAAAAGTGGGTCCTATACGAAACTCCCAAGCGTTCCAGACATTGGTTGTCTACTCTGGATGCTGTCCCTCACATCGCAAGACCGCCTATATACCCACGCAAGATTATGCTTTGTGTCTGGTGGACAGGTCTTCAAGTGGTTGATTATGAACTGCTACCAACGGGCCAAACGGTCACTGGAGACCTATACTCGCAACAATTGAAACGTGTTCAACAGGCATTGCGCCAGAAGGAGCCAGCACTGGTGAATCGCAAAGGTGTGCTTTTCCTCCATGACAACGCCAGGCCGCATGTCGCGCGAGTGGTCAGGGATACCATACAACAACTTGGCTGGGAGACTTTGTGCCAGCTACCTTATTCACCTGACCTTGCGCCATCCGATTAGCACACCTTCCACTCCCTGGATAATCATCTTCGTGGGAAATCCTTCACCAATGAAGCAGACTTGCGCAAAGCCCTCACGGACTTCTTTGCGTCACTCCCCACCCAAGTTCTACCGCAAGGGCATTGGACAGCTGGAGACACGTTGGCAGAAGGTGCTGGATGCCGATGGCGATTACTTCGAAGACTAAATATAAGTTACACATACTGTGAAGCGTTTTCTGTTTTTCCTTTAAAAACGGACATAACTTTTTTGGTTACCTTGTAAATAAATTTATATATATATTTTTTGTGCACACACACACACCTATATATATATATATATATATATATAAATATATATATACATACATATATATATATATATATATATATATATATATATACATATATATACATATATATATATATATATATATATATATATATATATATATATATATATATATATATATATGCGTGTGTTTATCTTTTTGAATAGACTTTTTCCGATATTATTATGACTGAAAACTTTTTCTTAATGGATCTAGGTATTTGTTACCACTGTTTTTGTTTTTTGTTGTTGTTGTTTTCTGAAACAGTGAAATTAATGAAAACCGGCCTAGATTGAGAATTCTAAAAAAAGATTGTACCTCCGACAAAAATTGAACCTGTTTCCTCTTTCTCCATCAAGGAAACAGATTATATCGGAGGCCGCGTTGACTCAGAAAATGCACATTTCTCGCTCTGACTTCCATGAATCTGATAGCTTTAGTTTCCTACCCGGAATGGGCTTTTTTCATGTGACATTATTTTTTATTACATTAAACGTTATTTTAGGTAGGTACACGTATTTAATTTTGTATTTAATTTTTTACTCCTGTGGCAGTGGAGACTTCAGGGGTTATTGGCCCTCGTTCGATGGTGTTCCTTCGGAGTATTGGCGCGATTGCGTCTCGATTAAGGAACGAGCCTCGCGAAACGGAGTGGCTCTTGCAGCGTGTCTCACTGGCGACGGTTCGAGGTAATGCTTTCTCCATCATAGCGGCTGGCAGAGGATAGAAAAAAAATTGTTTATAGTTACGTTGTTCTGGAATTGTCATCAATGGTCGACTGAACTTGCTTTGTTTCAATGACTTTTGTTTTGTTATTTTTATATAGTAATATATATTTATATTAGAACATAAAATATAACTCTGTTTCGTGACGAAAAAAATAATTCAGTCTGAAAAAGTGGAAAATTTTAAAAGTTTAAAAGGAGTTAAATCCCTTCTCCTCAGTAGAGAAAGTTATAAAATAAAAATTAATGCAACATTGGAAATTGTAGAAAATGAAAATTTAATAAAAGACGATTTTGTATCTATGTGTTTTTCTTTTCTTTAACTAATATATATATATATATATATATATATATATATATATATATATATATATATGGTTATTCTTAATAACGTTTCCCGTCAGTTCGCCAGACCGCATATCGCGCAATCACGGACATTTCCCACAGTGCTAACCGTCCTTTACTATTTATTATTTGGTTACAGGGACGAAATCACGCATTCAATCAAAAAGAGGTTGAAACGAAGCCCGTAGCCATATCTGTGGCTCAGCAGGGTCCATCTAGCGTTCATATCATTTCAAATGCTTCCCTCGGGATGAGGGAATTAGTCTTCCAGCTGACTCCCCGAGTGCTGACTCGTTGGGTCGGTGAAAAATGATTAAAACACGGTCTTGAATTCTTAATGTTGTTTGCGAAAAGGTCATGTGTCCTGCGGCTACGGTGGCGTTTTGCCCGATGGTCAACTTGAGATTCCGTGGTGTTGGCTGTTTTGAAAACACTGCTTGTTTTTGCATAGCCTTGCCTGCTAACCAAGCATAATGGTCAGGCAGCCTTTGGCCAATGTCCGATTTTCTTGATTACTTTTTACCGCATGCTCCGTTCATAGGGTGATGACGAGATAAAGACTTGCTTTTCTCTCTGGGGTATCGTCGCATGTATCAGAAAAGGTATTTGCAAAGTAGGAATCAATAATGCGATTTCTGAGAGAACGCTTAGGAGTTGGAATTTCCTTCCACATCAAATAAGATACGTTACTGAAACTAATGTTAAAGACTCTTGTGATTTTTGGCTAGTGAGGTTAGGTAACTTTGGATAAATGAAAGACATAAGAATGGTTGTTGGATTATATAATATTTATTAGTTAAAAGTGACAATAAATTAATAGAAAAGTAGACATAGGTCTAGTTTACACGACTGTCAGAATGGTAGACATAGGTTCGGTTTACACGAGAATCAAGAAGTCCGGTTTAAATCAGAATAAAAAAAGTGGTCATAGGTCCGGTTTATATCAGAGTCAACAAAGTAGACACAGGTTCAGTTTAAACTAAATCTAAATTATAGACATAGGTGCGGTTTAAATTAAAGCAGGAAAAGTTAGACATAAGCCCGGTTTAATCGGGATTCATAAAAATAAAACAAAGTTAGGTTTGCAATAAAGAAAAATAATATATATATATATATATATATATATATATATATATATATACAGAAATATAGTCTTAAAGTGTGCTATATTTATGGGGTAAAGTGCTCAATATCAGAGATAGAGCGTGTGTAAATATAAAAGTGGACATGGAAGTCAGCACTTAGAGGTGACAGTCTGTTTCATGCTAGTGCAATCGTCAGGCGACGATTGCACTAGCATGAAACAGACTGTCGCCTCTAAGTGCTGACTTCCATGTCCACTTTTATATATATATATATATATATATATATATATATATATATATTAAAATAGACCCAGAAAAGTAGAAAGGGGTTTCGTGTGACCAGTGAAAGCCTGCAGCAGATTAGGAAAAAATCAATAAATTTTTGCAATAAAGAAAAATAATATATATATATATATATATATATATATATATATATATATATATATATATATATATATATATATTAAAATAGACCCAGAAAAATAGAAAGGGGTTTCGTGTGATCAGTGAAAGCCTGCAGCAGATTAGGAAAAAATCAATAAATTTTTGCGAACGTCAACATCATTGTGCTTGAATTGAGGCTAACTTTTTCAGTGTCATAGAAATCTACGCTTCATTTTCAGTTGGTTGCATACTTTCTGCGCATGCGTATGAGATTGCGCATGCGTATGAGATTGCGCATGCGTATGAGATTGCGCATGCACTGTTATTGGTGATAGTTGTCTGCATAACGCGATCTCTCCAACTCTACGAACAATGCCTCCTAAAAGAACGTAAAAGTGAGGATGAGTGCCGTGCATTTAATGAAGATTGGTTACACAAGTATTTCTTCACCGGTTCTAAGAATAAAGCGATGTGTTTACTGCGCCAGGAGACGGTTGCTGCGTTAGAAAGAGTATAATTTGAAGCGGCACTACCAAACAAAACAGGAGGATTTTAGCCGTATCATAACTGATGAAGAACGAAGAAAAGTCTGTGGAATACTTTGCAAAATTGAACAAGCAACAAACTCTATTTAAAAACAATCATCAATCCTCGATACTGCATAAGAGGCAAGTTTTATTGTGGCATAGCGAATTTCAAGACGTAATAAACCATTCTAAGTTGGCGAGTTAAAAAAACCTGCAAGCTTTCACTGGCCACATGTTATGGGGAAACACACCTATGCTATAGTTATTAGACTCTCCCACCTAATATAAGTAGGAGTAGTACGAGGAACGAGGGCCAGTCGATGTCGGACGACAGTAGTCGACAGTTAGTCGAATACGAAAGTAGTCAGCGACCACAACAAGATTACTCTGCGTACTACCTATTATATCAAGTTCGTAACGTTTGGTACGTCGAACTTATTTAGGACCGATTTTAGTACAAATACAAGCCTCAACTGCGAAATAACTCCACAAAAACTTTGGCGACGAGGATTCGCACTCATACGGAGGAAGAAAAAATTCTCTCGCCACAATAACTTCGGTGACAAAGTCTCGGATACACACTTAAAAAAAAAAACAAAAAAAAACAAAAAAAAAGTTGTCGCTAGCCAAGACGTGAACTTAGTGACGAAAAAATCTGTCGAGAAAAGAAATATTTTTCTCGATAATACAGTTTGCTCAAATAGGTCACGAATTGCAAATTCGTAGGACACCCCCTCTACAGTATTTAGACATTGTGTAAACTTTTTGCGAAGATGGAGGAATGCAAATGTTTATTCCGGGAATTCTTTAAGTTCCAGTCGGAACAACAGACGAAAATATTAGAGCAACAAACAACATTCCAGATGCAGCTACAGGAGGAAACTTTCAACAGACAAATGCAATTCCAACAAAAAATGGAACAGATGCATAAGGAGTTTCAAAACAAAATTCTGGAACTAACTGAGAAGAGGAAAGCAAAAAATCTACAAAATGATTCTTTACCAGAGAATACAATATGGAATTCAATTGAAATATTCACGTACAGTCCAGATGAAGAGATAACTTTTGCGGAGTATTATAAAAAATATACGGACGTGTATAACGAGGACTGCCACTTGTGGTCTGAAGGAAAGAAGGTTAGGCTTCTTTTAAGCAAATTAGGAACTGCTGAGCATAACAAATTGGTAAACTACATTTTACGGAAAAAAACTAGCGAGTTGATATTTACCGAGGCGGTAAATATATTAAGTGAATTATTTAGTCAAAAGACATCTCTGTTCCACAAGAGGTGGACATGTTTGAATCTGATGAAAGATGATGAACAACACTATATAACGTACGCAGCCAATGTGAATAAGCATTGTGAAGAATTCAAGCTGGCAGAGTCAAGCGCAGACAATTTTAAGTGCTTGGTGTTTGTTCAGAGGCTGGTATCGGAAAGAGACGCAGAGTTGAGAAAATTAGTACTGGCAAAATTGGAAAGCGATCCAAGTATTACGGTACAGAAATTAGCAGAAGACTGCACAAGATATATTAGCGTAAAGAAAGATTAAAAAAAGATAGAACAGTCTGGCATTTCGCATGTAAGGAAAATATGCTACAAAGAAGAAAGTCAGTCTACCAAAAAGAATTCTAAAATTGCGGATTATGAAGCAAAAAGTGAAATACCAGAGAAAAATAAACAAAAACTCCCGATGCCATGTTTTGCTTGCGGTGAACTACACTGGTACAGATATTGCGATTTTAGGAATAAAAAATGTTTCAACTGTAAAAGAGTGGGACATAAAAGGACACATTGCAGGTCAAAAAATAAAGACAATAAATTAAGAAAATTAAAGTCCAACGAGGTAAAAGATGGAATAACCAGAAAATTTGTTACCGTCGAAATAAGTAATAAAAATATAAAAATGCAACTTGACACTGGTTCGGATCTATCTATAATAAATTTGCATACGTGGAAGAAGTTGGGGAAACCAACTTTAATGAAGACGAGGAAAATCACGAGGTCAGTGACGGGAGAAAAAATACAATTTATTGGAGAATTTGTTACTGATGTCACGTTAAATAAAAAAACGCGAAAATCTAAACTATTTTTCATAGAAAATACCACGAACTTACTGGGTACGAATTGGATAACAGAATTCCAATTATGGGATCTACCGATGAATTCTTTCTGTTACAAAGTAGAAAGTTTAAACACCGAAGCCCAAAAATGAATAAAGAAACTTAAGGTAACATTTCCTATTGTTTTTTCTCTAGGGTTGGGAACGTGTACCAAGATGGAGGAAAAATTCCAGCTAAAAGAAAACGCTCAGGCGGTATTCAAAAAGAAAAGGAATATGCCGTTTGCCTCAATTGAACAGATAGATAAAGAATTGGACAGATTAGAGAAAACCGGTGTACTTAAAAAAGTTGAGTATAGTGAATGGGAAACACCGAGGGTATACGTGAAAAAAAGTCTAAAGAAATCCGTGTTTGTGCTGATTTCTCGACGGGTTTAAACGCGGCACTCAAATCCTATAATTATCCTCTACCAACAGCGGAAGAAATATTTACGAAGCTTAATGGAGGCACAATATTTTCGAAGATAGACCTCAGCGACGCATATCTGCAAATACCGGTAGAAAAAGAAATGTCAAAACTTTTGTGTATAAACACACATCGGGGTGTGTATAAATTTAACAGACTACCTTTTGGGATTAAGGTCGCACCGGCCATTTCCCAACATTTAATGCATTCGATGTTGGATGATCTAGATTTTGCCGTAACGTATCTGGACAGCATCTTCATGAGAAGTACAAGTATAGCAGAACACGTGGAACATGTAAATGCAGTAGCTTGAAAAATACAGGATTTTGGATTTAAACTCAAGGAAAGCAAATGCGAGATTTTATGGAGAATGTAAAATATCTGGGGTAGATCATCGATAAGAATGGTAGAAGGCCAGACCCAGAGCGAGCAGCGGCTATAAAAGACATGCCGTCTCCGAATGATATTACCGCATTACAAAGTTTTTTTAGATTAGCTAATTAATACCAAATATACATTCCTAAAATGTATGATCTGCGGGCACCATTAAATGAACTACTGAAGAAAGGAAACCCCTGAAAATGGACTAATGAATGCCAGAAAGCATTTGAAAAGATAAAGGAAGTGTTAACCTAGGAATTATTTTTAACTCATTACAACCCGGATTTAGAGATCATAGTAGCTTTCGACGCAAGTGTGTATCGTTTAGGAGCATGCATCTTACACAAAATGACAGATGGTCAAGTAAAACCAATTACTCATGCTTCTAGAGCACTACTTCCGGCTGAGAAGAATTACTCTCAGATAGAGAAAGAGGCGCTAGGAATAATATTTGCTGTAGCGAAATTTCAACGTTTTGTCCATGGTCGATATTTTAAGCTACAAACTGATCATAAGCCTCTAATTTCGATTTTTGGATCGAAAAAGGGTTTGCCAACGCATACAGCCAACCGACTACAGAGATGGTTACAATTCTGTTAAATTATAACTTCAGCATGGAGTACATACCATCGAATAAATTTGGTTCCGCTGATGGGCTGTCCAGGTTAATTCCTAAAATGAGCGAACCATTAGAAGACACGGTAATTGCTTCACTGAAGTCAGAAGAAGAGCTGAAATTTACTGTATGTAATGCAGTTCGGGAACTTCCGGTAACTCTATAAAAAATAAATAAGCCACCAGGGACAAGTATATCTTGAAAATAAAAGAAAAATAGCCGAGAGGGACCAGTACACAACAAATGTTTTTTCGCTTTGCGATACAGTATTGTTATACAGAGAACGTGTGGTGATTCCATACACACTGCAAAAGCAAATACTAAGGGATTTTCATACTGGTCATCCGGGCAGCATTATGATGAAGAGCCTAATGCAAAGTTTTGTATATTGGCCGAATATGGACAGGCACATTGAGAACGCAGTGGCAAAATGTGAAGGCCGTGATTTAGCTGCAAAGTCACCCCCAATAAAATTTAATCCCTGACCAAAAACAGACCTACCATGGTCTAGGTTACATGTGGATTATGCAGGTCGACTGAATGGATACCATTACATCATAGTAGTGGATAGTTTCTCGAAATGGCCTGAGATATAAAGGATAAGAAAACCGACGACGCAAAGTACTAAAAACTTCCTGCTGGAATTGTTCGCAAGGTTTGGTGTAGTAGATACAATTGTGACGGACAACAGAAGTCAATTTACGTCGGAACAATTTAAAGATTTCTGCAAGGAATATAACGTCGAACATGTTACCACATCTCCATATCACCCAAGATCGAACGGGTTAGCTGAAAAAATTTGTGGAGACCCTAAAACGAGCTCTAAAGAAAGCTAGGGAAATACCTGTAGATGAAGCCCTACAGAAGTTTCTATAGGTATACAGAATTACCCCAAATAACGGAACACCAGCCTCACAATCGCCAGCTGAGGTGATGTTTGCACGTCGGGTAAGATCTGTTTTCGACAAATTACTACCAAAAAAGACAAAGCCAAGTAGAGAAAAATTTATTCAAGTAAAAAATACAATCCTGGTGAAAAAGTATACTTTAAGGTCTATAAGCAGAATAAATCATTCTGGGAGATTGGAAAAATAGAAAAGCGGATTGGCAACATGATGTACTTAGTGAAAGGCGAAAAATTCACTTGCAGACGGCACATTAACCAGATCAGACGACGCTCTTCAGACGTGGTTGACAGCGATCCCGCAGAAGAAATGCCTATGGAGATGATTTTCGATACGTTTGATTTAACAACGCCAGCAACAATTTTACCTGAGGTACGCCGATCCAGGAGAAAAAGAAAGGCAACTGATCATTTAAAAGTGGATCGAAAACGTAGGAGATACGTTACGAAGTTGCTAAAAAAATGAAGTTTTTTTTTTAGTTTGTTTTTTCTTCATATTTCCCGTAAAAAATAAAAAATAAAGAAAACTGTTTTACTCATACGGAGGAAAGTTTGAAGAGGGGGGTGTTATGGTTAGACACACCTATTCTATAGTTATTTGACTCTCCCACCTAACATAAGTAGTAGTAAGAAGAACGAGGGTCAGTCGATGTCGGACGACAGTAGTCGACAGTTAGTCGAATACGAAAGTAGTCAGCGACCACAACAAGATTACTTTGCGTACTACCTATTATATCAAGTTCCTAACGTTTGCTACGTCGAACTTATTTAGGACCGATTTTAGTACAAATACAAGCCGCCACTGCGAAATAACTCCACAACACCACACAAAACTCTGTAGAGGGCCGCATATATACGCAACCGAGATTGGATTTTAAGAATTTTTGGGGGGAAACAATTCTTACTATTTAATCCATACTTGGAAATTGAAGAGGTGAATTCATACCTTTCGCAAGGGCACTTTCACGTAAATGAATTTAATGAACCCGATTGGAATTCGAACTCGTTTCTCCGATTTCTCATTGCGAGACTTTGTTCATTACACCATCCGCACATCCAAGCTTACATCATCTGGTATTGCTGAACGGTCACGAGGTTCAACGTTGCATAATTTCGGTGATCAAACGAGAACTGATTTTTCAATGTGGTGATTCTACTATACGTTTAGTGAGTCTTGATAAAATTTGCAATATTATTGGTCTTGACCTGGCATCTCTGTTTCAGTCACTTTCCTACTGCTGTAACGTAGCTTTCCCTTGTCCTTACTATAAATATGTTCGTGGTAATTGTTCTGATGAACTTTTCTCTATGGTAATTAGATTTTATGTATTCAAGCGCAGTGCCAGATTGGCGGCAAGGTCTCATCAGTTTACAGTTAAAATGGCCCGGATGTAAGTTCTATGCTAACAGTTCCTTCTGTTGCACTTCTCGCTTGTGGAACTCTCTTCTGGCTTCTGGCTTCCCTGTCAACTTTGAATGTTCGAAGATTTAAATGCAATGTCAGTCTTTACCATGTTTTCTAAATTTTTGCTCTTTTATTGTTCTCTCTCTTTAATAGTATTTTCTCATTTTCTCTAAGACTCAGTAAACCCGTGGATTTATTGCCGTGCTTGGAGTTAAATGCTAAAAAAAAAAAAAATGCCGTAAACCTCTTTAAAAGTCAGTGATCGATTTCATATTTTATGTATGTTATGAATACGAATTCACTTCCAAAACCAATATTTTCTTGTCTGAATAATGTGGAAGGTAATGTATTGGATGCCAATCCGCAAAAATTGTTCCCGCAAAAAATTCCTCCTGTTTTATTTATTTTTTTTGCTTTTACGATCGTAGTTAATTTAAGTCATGCTGAGTTCAGAAATTAGACTGTATGTGCCCCAGGAAATCCTTATACAACTACTAGGGAAATCTATAAACGATTCATTAAAACAAAATATAAATAGGTCATAAGGAAGGTGGTACAAAAATAAAAAGAAAGAATTATGGAATATTCCGTTACAAGTCTGCAGAGTTTAACAATTCTGTAAAAGAAAGAATCGTTACTAACAGACGGATGCAACTTATTCAGAAACCATCCGAAAATTTCAGTCATTCCGACGATACACTAAGCGAGAAAAGAGTATATTTGATATTTAGCGTCCCAAAGCCAAGCTTATATCTGACCTACTGTTTCTCTTGACACATTTTCATCTCCTTATAAAGACAGTGTCATCGAGGACGGATCGCTCAATTTTAAGCATATTCTAATATGTGCAGAATCGTGACCAGCAAAATAAGATCTGTTCCTGATATATTCAAAGGACACATTGAACACTTCGTCGTTGTTTAATAGTTAACAAGCTTGTCTTGCTAGATCAATTATGATTGAATAGTGAGTTTTTAGAGTGAGTGGCCATTGATAAATGTAAATAAATGGCCGAACATCAAACGGAATTGACAAAGTTTTTAATAAACAGCAAGAAAAATCAAAGGGTAAAAATAATATAAAGCAAGCAAACAATATATGCAAGGCAAATTAAGAGTAAAAACACAAAACAATTGTAATATGTCAAAAATTCACAAACTGGGAATTGGCGTCAACACATAAAAACAAGTGTGGACAAGCGATCATAGCGTTCTAACATCAAGGTAAGACAGACCGGGACTAAGTTGGTTGAAACCGAGAACCGGCCTGAATCTATGAAGATTCAAAGTTGACAAGGAAGAAAGAAGCCAGAAGACAGTTCCACAAGCGATAAATGCAGCAGAAGAAACTGTTAGCATAGAACTTACGATTACATTGGATAGAAAATAATACCAGCATGTATTTTTATGGTTCTGCCTATAAATTGAGAAGGGAAAAGTATTTGGAAGTCATTTCGTACGGAGATTAGATGATCCTCAATAGGTGCTACTTAATCACATCCTTGTGTCAAACTTAGCTATGCTTAGTAATTTACTATTCAAAGCGCAGATCAATCTTGAACGAAAATAAAGAGCTTGAATGAAAACAAAAAGCTTGAATGAAAATAAAGAGCTTGAATGAAAATAAAGAGCTTGAATGAAAATAAAAAGCTTGAATGAAAATAAAGAGCTTGAATGAAAATAAAGAATGTAAACTATTCGTGAAAATCCTCAGTAATAAATAGAATCGGGGGGAGTAATAAATGTGAGGAAAATATTAGAAATTGTAATAAAAGGAGATTAAAAAATGTGTTGACGTTTTTTTCACATTGATTTGAATCGTTTGCAAACTTGTTTTAGTTATTATTTCTTATGCAAGCGAGATTTCAATGACTTTTCAATTTTTGCTGCACATTTAATTTAAAATATTTCCCAAATAGTAACGTTTCTGTATTTGTTGACTCTGACATCTCCACTGTCCACCGCACATCATGGGACGTCCCTTCCGGTAACATCAATACATTCTGTCCTCTTTGTGCATTGAATAGGCTCATAAATTTCTGAACGCATATTTACTCTACGGTCATCCAATACACAGTGAGGGGAAACAAATATTCGTACAAAGAGAAATTTTTAATTTATTGTGTTTCCAATTAATGAATAATCACACATATAATTAAATGTACACAGATGGATTATAACTAAATATGTATAGAAACAGGATAAAATTGATTTAATCGGAATAAATCCCATTAAAATATTTTAATGGGATTTAATCGGAATAAATCCCATTAAAATGTTTTAATGGGGGGGATTATTATGTTCAGCAATACCAGATGATGATAGCTAAGTGGTGAATGCTCATTGGTCTCTTTTATTTCTCTCCCCACTTTCTTTAGTTTAATTCCCCCTCCCCCATTAGGTGACAAAGATGTCAGTTCTCTGGTAGATGCTCGGTGCTTTTCGTTTCTCGAGTATTTCGCATCTGTTTTGTGTCTGGGTGAGTTTGTATTTGAGTGAGTATTTGGTCGAATAATTGTTCGCTTTAATTTTGTCCAGTTAACTGATTTTACTGTCACAATTAAGAATTCTGTGTGTGGGTGGTATTAATAACAGTATTTCTTTTATTTCTTTTTTTTTAGTGTTTAGTTTAGTTTTTTGTATATCAATTGTATTCATTGTAAATATTCTCATTTTTAAATGTTATTTTTATTCCCCGACAGACAAATTGTACATATGTAAGAATATGTTGTTTTAGTGTAAGGAATACTGTGATATCTTTAGGTCAGTAATCGTGGCTAGCTAATTTTAAGCTAAGGCAGACTGAAGGCAGGCCTTCGCCTATCCCCACTTTTGCCTTTGTGCTACATTGTTGCAGTACAACAAAATAAATGTTACTTTCCTTTGTGGTACCTAGACTGTCTGAATTTAAGCTCAGTATTAGTATTCCATCCTTAATAATGTTTTTTTTTCTTATATTTTTAGCACTCAATAACCCCTTGTGTCTCAGTGACTTTAATGGCTTGCTTGAGATGAAATGATTTGAAAATTAAAAAAAAAATAGATGAAGAGATTTCTATGGAACTAATGGATTTAAATTTTTATTACTAAATTGTGTGTGCTATAGCTCCAAACGTTATTTTAGTGGATAATCATATATGTTTTTTTAACAGAGGTAATTACGTCTACCGGCCTGGGCATTCGAGAAACCTAAAGAAAACGTGTTCTCCATCAGGGTTCTACGTAAATTCGAACCCTGCTGTAGAATGCATTTCTCGAATGCGCAAGCCAGTATATATAATTCACACAGTTATAAAAATACAAACGTAAAAAAATAATAAAAAATCAACAAAAGGGTGTTTACATTTTACATTTTTGGTATTTTGTTTTAGCTTGCCTAACATTATACTTGGCTATATTTTTCATTCTTTCACAGGTTAATCCTTCAGTCTTTCTTGTTCTCCTGTGATCCACTCTGTTCATTGGGATTATATTCCGTTGTGTCGTTCCAAATGTCCTCCTAGAACTTTTGTACTTTAAAAGACGGTGACTTTTTGAATTCTATATTTTCTAAATTCCCTGAAAAAATTCTTGAATTTCTTTTTGGAATATCTTATTTTGGCGATAGAATATACAACGCTTATCATATCGTCTTTTTCTCTGTGTCTTTAATTGCACTTTCTGTTTAAGTATTTAACTGATTGGTAGAATTACATTTACTACTTTAATTTTGTATTTCCGATTGATCTTTTTGCTTTTTCATGTTCAAACATTTGCAGTTCTTGAAATCTCATGTAGTATCGAAACTCACATCTGATTTGCTCAATTTCTTGCTTTGATTTTGCCTTCCAAGTAGCCTCTTTTTTATCTGCAGTTTAATTTTTTATTTGTCTTCATAGTAAATTTATCAGTAGCTGGCAAAGCCGTTACATGACTGACATTATTCACTTCAGTTATGTTTTCTAGGGTGCTGTCCATTTAGAATGTTTGTAAAGCTATGTTATATGTTTGTCTCATATGTTTACATAATATGTTTATTGGACTTTGGCATTTGCGCTTTTGGAACACGGTATCTTTCTGACATTTGTATGCAAGTTACTTTGTTGATTATTTGAATGATGTGGTTTTTCGCTTCAGTTATTTCACCTCTGTTGTTTTCAATGAATTCTGCTTTAATGTCGTTTGATTCATCTTCATCAATGACAGAATCTGAATCAGTGTATTATTATTATTACTACTACTATTATTACTACTACTACTACTACTATTATTATTATTATTATTATTACTAATATTAATATTATTATTATTATTATTGCATATAAAATAAAATTCTTCTAGCTAGAAGATTACTCGTAATTGGTAAAAGATGCACACAACCTTCAATTTATACGCGATTCCTCGAAGTACACATGGTGACACCAATATTTTGTCCTTTAGTATATATATATATATATATATATATATATATATATATACAGGGTGAGTTGGAAAATTTGTCACCAATATTTTGGCCTTTAGTATATATATATATATATATATATATATATATATATACAGGGTGAGTTGGACAAATTGTCGCCATTTTATATTATTCATTTCGTGCAGACGCCTTGTGTGTTTTTGATATTGTCGACTGCACATTATAGTAAGGTCCTTTAGGCAGTCTGTGAGGAAAAGAGCACCATAACACAATTCATTCCCCCAGAAATTTGTAAATGGTATGCTGTACTGCTTGGCATTCGCACTGGAAGCTCCAATGCGAAGATTTCACAGTGTTTGGGCGCCAATATGAGGCCATTGCAGAGGATTCGGAAATTGTTGGATGAGTGTAGTGGTGATTACAAAAGTAATCGTTCTGATAAGAAAAGTACTCCCGAAAGTGTTGGTGAGAGCCTCAGACTCAACTCGCAGGCCTACATCCTGGCCCGAAGATGTAGCACTCTGATGGATTAAGAGGATGGTTGCTGGAAGACCCCAAGTCTGGCAACATGACTCAGCACCATACTACACAGGCAGGATAACCCAGTCATGGCTGTCAGACACTTTCTGCGATTACATCACTTATTAAATTTGACCATCTAACTCCGCAGACCGCAAAACTCAGGATTATTATGTGTGAGTGCAGTTGAGCGAGAGACCAACCAAATTCCTTGTAACATCAAAGATGTGTGTGTGTGTGTGTGTGTGTGGCGGGTGTGTGTGTGGCGTGATTGTTCATGTGTGCAAAATTTGCATTTAAAATCTATTGTGGGGCATGAGTGTATCTCTAGATAGTTTATAGATGTACACACAGATTAGGAATAGATTGTGTGAGAAAATCGTTAACATTCGATTTCTGGTATCTTCAATGCCTCTTTCGCTTTGTTCCCATCAAACACACCGCAGGAGCACACACGAATTAATAAACACACACGCACTTAAGCACACACAAAAACACACGCACATAAAGGGATTTACTAAGCGCAGCTTTGATGCAAGCGAATGCCGAAAGTATAGTGCACCCAGTGAGAATCATACTCAGTTGTAATCGATCGAGCTATAGATTTAGTGAGACAAACTTGTTAATCATTACATCACGTCGAAGTGACCAAGCATATATGGTGCTTATATTGTTCGAAAGGAATTGTTATCCAATGAAGTTCGAACTCACTATCCAGTAGTAATTCTCAGTAAGACAGGGAAGGCTAAACATCACATCCAGGCAAAACGCCTTCCCGCTATATATATATATATATATATATATATATATATATATTATAATTTTTATATAATATATATATATATATATATATATATATATATATATATATATATATATATATATATTATAATTTTTATATACGGACAAAAACAACTTATTCGCTACAAAGATGCATTCTTGTTTCAATGCGGCTGCATCTCGACTGGTGAGGTCCAAAAATGTAATTATTGCTTACTCAAGCTGTGAACGTTACAATTTATATTATTTTTGTTCTCATTACATTCGGATATATATATATATATATATATATATATATATATATATATATATATATATATATATATATATATATATATATATATATATTTCCTCTGTATATATTTATATATATATGTGTGCGTGTGTGTGTGCGCACGCGCGTGAAATTTAATTCTGTTCGTATCTATCTATGTATTCTGATTATTTTTATGTCGTTTTCCCTCTCTCTCTCTATCTCATTTTGTTTATGTATCTCTCAATCTACATCTATCTATCTATCTATCTATCTATCTATCTATCTATCTATCTTTTTTTTTTAAATCAGTTTACTCCAAAGCAAGTCAGGAATGCTACTAGTACACAGGGGCTTGCAAGGAGTGAAAGAGAAAACTGAGAAGGTGGGGGAATGAGGAAAGGACAAAAGATGAACGGGATTCAAGAAGACAGAACATGTTGCATTTAAATTGTTGAAGATTTTAGTTATCAGGGAAGGAAGTAAACGCAAATGATTTCTACATGTGGGAAGTGCGAGAAAAGAATCTGTTGAAGTAGAAGTGGCGGTTGAATTTAGCTATTTCAGCAGCAAACGAGTGGGATATCTATCTATCTATTTATCTATCTATCTATCTAATTGTGTTTAATTCGCTATCTATCTATCTATCTATCTATCTATCTATCTATCTATCTATCTATCTAATTCTGTTTACTTCGCTATCTATCTATCTATCTAGCTATCTATCTATCTAGCTAGCTAGCTAGATAGATAGATAACTATTTAAATAATTTTGTATATCTATATATTTTTCTATTTATCTAGTTAGTTTCTGGAGTTTTGAAACATTACCTTACGAATGATTGAATGATTGTCTTTCCACGTCAAACATGAATTGTCAGTTCGGATCCACTTATTTTTCGTATTCAGTTCAGTTGGAACACTTTATTGTCTGAGATAAAAAAAAATAGGGTGTTCAAAGCTATATAGCTAAACTTATTTCCTTTTAAGGCAATATAAAATTTAACAGAGAATAAAACATAAAACAGATGTGATGGAAATTTAAAATGAACGGAAAGAGTAAACACACTCTCGTGTACACACACACACACACACACATATATATATATATACACACATATATATATATATACATATATATATATAGATAGATAGATAATACTTTCATAATATATATATATATATATAATATTTTCATATTATATATATATATATATATATATATATATATATATATATATATATATATATATATATAGACAAACAGTGCGTATATGTGCATGCAAGTCTTATATATAAATATATATATATATATATATATATATATATATAAACAAACACATATATACTGTGTCTATGTGCATGTCGGTCTTGAGTTTTGCTTCTATTTATATGTGAACCGTTGTTATTACAAAAAAGAATTAATGGTAGCGAGACGAAAACAAAGTTAGAATAAGAAGATTGGTTAAGAATGGTGCTACAGAAAAAGCGAACAGAATTTAATTGGATGATATTTACGCATTGAGGCTACTTCTTAACTGTTACTTATAAGTTGAAAATACATTTAAATAAACAAATCAACAATCCAGTAAAGAATAGCGAATAAAAAAGTAAGAAATCTTCACTTATAAGTATCTGAACTTGGGGAAAAGGTAGGCTAAATCTAATTGGTTTGTATTGAGGCATTAAAGAGACTACTTAAATGTTCCCCCAAAAGGATGAACTCATCAGTAAATAAATAAATATATAAAAGTTAGAGACGACCATGTCTGAAGACCCAGCTTTAATCCGTTGAGTGAAATAGGAACAATTTAAAAGCTTTTGGTCAGGCATTTTTGGTTCCCTGGGTGCGAGTACATTTGAGAGCGTGCAAATATAGCTGTGACGGGCTGGTTGCGTCAGCTAGAATATTAAAAATGCATACTGTTAAACAGACTTTTAAAACAAAAATAACTTCACTCCAAGCAAAGCGATAATGCCACTAAGACGCAAGGGGCTACTAGGATTGAAAAGAGAATAAGAAGACTTTAGTGAGAAGAAAGGACAACAAAAGAACAGGTTTCAGAAATAAAGAAGATTGCGATTGACGTTTCATTTAAATTTCTGTGACCCAGAAGCACAAAACAGGAATCGAGTATCGCAAGTTTGAGAAAAGGAACTATTCGAATAGGACTTGCGGTTCTAACTAGCTATTTCAACAGTTAAACGATGAGACCTTGTTAACAATCTTGTAGTACGCTTAAATCCATGCGATCGAGATAATAAGGATAGCACTTTAGAATAATTTGTGTTTGCTATGTTTAACGGCACATCAACTGCTTATGGGTCATTTAATACTGAAATTTCATTTTTTTGCTAATGCTGGCAATTTTTCTCTGGTGTATTTTTAAATTTTCACGTTTTGATCCCAGTTTGGGTGTCCACTATTTTACTATAGAAGGAACCTTAATAGGTCCACCTTCCCAGGTCCATCCTGACCCACTTTGAGTCAGGGTGGACCTGAAAGTAACAGCAATTAAGAGGTGATTCCAGGCTCCTCAAACCCTCACGGTCAAAAACCTTGCTGTCGGATTTAGTTTATTGTGACACACAGGAGAATCTTTAAAACAACTGTCATTAACTATTTATAGAAAAGACATAGGGAAGCCACGTCGTAATGGCGGTTGACAAGTGATTGAAGTTGAAATATTAGGTCAGGACGGATAAAGTTACAGG
This sequence comes from Acanthosepion esculentum, assembly GCA_964036315.1. NCBI lineage: Eukaryota > Metazoa > Mollusca > Cephalopoda > Sepiida > Sepiidae > Acanthosepion > Acanthosepion esculentum. The sequence goes on along the minus strand of OZ038483.1, from coordinate 34,525,777 downwards.
CCCTTTGAACTTTGTCGAGAATCTCTGGATTGAAGATATGGCAGAAATATTCAATGTACGTAAGAATGGCAGATCTATAAATGTACAAGGTGGGTTTTATCGAGAAAAATCTTCTGGCTAGACAGAGTGAAACAACTTTTCTAGCAGTTGATACATAATATTCTCGACTTCAAGCTATACTTAGAAAACATTGTGCTTTCTAAGTATATCTGGGAAATTAAAAGCAAAACGCTAATCACACGAAAAATATAATGGAAAATAAGGAAAAGATCATCAGTCTCCAACAATCAATCCAAAACCTGCAAACTTTGCTTGGAAGAAAAATAGCTATTATTACCTTCCCAGACCAAAATAAATTACTAAATAAACGTTCTGAGCTCATCTCAAAATGCAGACACGGAAGCAAATTTTTACTATGTTACTTAAAAGTCGAAAACTGAAAAGAATAAATAAAAATAAACAAAATAATATAAAAAGAAACAAGTAAAGTAAATTAACCCAATCAAATAATAAACAAATTAACAAACTACTTCCATTAGAATAGACGAAATAGAACAAATAAAAAATAATAAATAAATACATAAAATACAAGTAAAAATAATCAATTCAAATAAATAAATAAAGTAAACAATAAACAAATTAACAAGCCAATCACGCCAAAATAGCCGTTAGAATATACTACAATAATCAATCCAAAAATTGGACGGGAAAATAGCTATAACTGCTATATAACGTTAAGAAAATTGACTACGTTATTCAAAAATCGAAAACCGAATAGAATAAATAAAAATATACAAAATAAAAATAAGCAAATAAATAAGAAAAACTAAATAAAAATTAATCCTAATGAATAAATAAATGAACAAATTAACAAACCGCTCCCGCTAAAATAACCGTCGGAACTAATAAAAATAAACATAAATAAGCAAAAACATGTAAAAATAATCAATCGAAATAAATAAATAAATAAAATAATAAACAAATTAAAAACTCTCCCCCTCGAAAATAGCAGAATAGACTACGGCAATCAATGCAAAAATGGGACGAATAAATAGCTTTATCATCCCAGATTAAAACAAACTATTAAGTAAACGACCTACCCAATTTTTTTACTACATTAAAAAACATCGAAAATTGAAAAGCATAAATAAATATATAAAAGAAAAAAAGAAAAGGAAGCCTGGTTGAAAACCACTGATCTAGATTAAGGATAATTGAGCGTGCTGGTCTTGTTCAAATTGTTGATCACGCTAGATAACACGCTCTTTTCCAGCATAGTTGCAGTATAAACCACAGGTTGGCTCTGTGGGTGTTGAATAAACACAAATGCGCCTGAGCAAGCATCTGCAATAGGAATTGGCTAGCCGCCCTAGTAGACAGGTATCCTCGAATACTACTCGCCAGCTATACATACATACATCACAATCAAATACTTTCTAATTATAAACCGGATGAAAATATCCTAAAAATAATAAATACTAATATTTCCACCTCAGATGCCAGTAAAAATAAAATATTTATACAATATACTAAATTAAATATATCCAATTTAATCATTAATAATGATTCCTTCCCACCAGTTAACGTGTTGCAGAAAACATTCATTATATATAAGTTAAAATATCCGTTGACGATTGTAAATAATATTTATTTTGGTCACACTACAACTATTTTGTCTCGGATGTTGATTTTTCATTTCAATGACGGATCTAAGATTTCCAAACATATACAACAGCTTGCCTTTCCACGTTCAGAGTTTAGAAAAATTCTTGTTGAAAATATATCTATACTTTTTCATGTAAATATTAAACGTATACTAAAATTCTTGAAGCTATCTATATTAAAATATTCAAACCGACCCTATATAAAATTAATTATGAATACTGCACAAATGTTTTAAAATGTTTACAGTAGATAGTTTAAAAATGTCTAGGTTTTACTAATAGCTCTAAATAGTTTTAAAAAATAGATTGATATCTCAAATAACTCTGTTACCTCTCTTGACATTACTGTACGAGTAGGCTTATATCATAAATCGTACAATATATAAGTTTAACGTTTTTCACTCAACAAATAGAAGAATAATTTTCAGATAAACACAAAAAATTTGTCTTAGATAAAAGAACACTTTGATAAAACTAAACCTTGAAGATGACATTTTTATAAAGTCGAAAGTACTCGGAATAAATGATATGCATCAATATGGAAACATTCTTCCTTTAATAAGGATACTAAGAAGCTTGTCCGTGGATATGATATGAACATATTCTAAATAATTGAGAAAATTTGTAATTTTTTTAATGAAACATGTCTCACTGTTTAATAATTAATTAGATATGGGGGTCTATTTCAAATACAAACGTCCGCTAGAATAATGTTTGAAGTAAACAATCCGCTAGATTTAGTTGTGTAACTCTACCGAGTGAAGATAGCTCTGGCTGACACCAAATTAGTTGCTTTTCAATCCTGGCTTGAGGCATTCGGAAGTCTAGTCGCACTGAGGAGCTGTGATACAGCGAAACAGTACTATCTGTGAATGACATAATATATATATATATATATATATATATATTCACACATACACGGACACACACACATATATATATATATATATATATATGTGTGTGTGTGTGTGTGTGTGTGTGTGTGTGTGTGTGTGTGTGTGTGTGTATATGAGTTATCCTAATCTACACATGCCTTATATATAAATTTGATTCTCTATATCCAGTACACCTGAATAAATTTTATCTCTAAATAAATCACAAAACTATAAACAAGAGAAACCTATTTGTTCAACACCGTATTCCAAATACTTGACTAAATTATTTTAGTCCTTGGCATATTAATGTTGTTCTCTTGCTATTCTGAAATTCATCATCAACTTTTCAATCATTGATTTTGTTAACTTTTCTAGCCGTTCCAATTGAACATTATTGTGTCTGTTTTTATTGCTTTCCAAAAATCTTCATTGCTTCAATGTAATTTTCCATTCTCATTAATATCTAGACAGACTAGTTTCCATTGCATTAATTTTGTGTCTTTGGAACTGTTTTTTCTTTCTTTGGGTAAGTTGGTCGATAATCAGCTTTGCAGAATGTGGTGGAACATTGTTTTGCATGAATACAGTCTGGAGCATGAAGCTTCAATACTGTATAATGTAACTCTTAAACGTTTCATTCACGAAATAACTATCATTCCCTACGTTTGTATTGACGCAATCATCAAACTTGAAAGGACTTATAATTTTATTATCGAAAATACGACTTTAAAAATTTACTTCCAACCCTACCTCTAATAATGTTTGAGAATTTCCATGAAAGCCACAAACTGTAGGAGATCATTAAGTTTCGCAGTTGAGTCATCAGTTTCAATGTAGTGCAACTTATATGTTACTAATTGCGACGTTTACTTCAAGTTGGTAGTTTTTTTTTCTTTGCTTTTTCAGGCTTTGGCTAACGTTCTTAAATTTCTGTGTCTTTTCATTCCGCTTACACTGATAGCACCAGTTTCTTATATATTCTAAGGTCAATTTACATTTTTTCCTTTTTAATTATTCTCAAAGCTATTTTTGTGATTTTTGTTAAATCACTATCTTTGTTCTTAATTTGCTGATGCTTTCAATATCTGTTTTAGCACACTATTTACATTAATCGGACTATTGTCCTCATCTTTGTCGCCATATTTATCACAAAGTTTCGGCCTTTGTATGCTCCGGCCTTCTTCAGGTGGTTGGAATGTCGAACTGAACCCTTTATTTCGCTCACTGGCGTAGACTTGTCCTAGTTTCACGTGCCATGTTTAATGGATGCCAGTTATCAGTTATCTCCTGTTAATTCCCCTCTCCAAGTTCTCCACTGCCTTAACCGGGTTCTGAACTCACACTCTTTGGGTCCTATCACTGGATCTAACCAATGCCTTTATCCACTATGCCATATGTCCTTCAGTTCGACATCCCAACCACTTGAAGAAGGCCGGAGCGTACAACGGCCGAAACCTTGTGATAAACATGGCGACAAATATTAGGACAATAGTCCGAGTAATGTAAATAATGTACATACCTCATCTCAGAAATATAGACAGATCTGTTTTAGCATTTTCACAATTACTAATGCTACAGTTTCATCAACAACAGTGCAATATGTTGTTTCTTAATTGAGGTTATATCTTTTTTATAACACATTGTAATATTTATATATCAGCCGCAAAAATAAATAGCATTAATACTTCTATTATATATCCGTATACTCAGGTATCTTGCGACCTTCGAAGACTTGATTAATTTTCTGATTTTGTCAGCTTTAATTTTTGTGGAATCTTTCACTAACATAAGGCCATCATCTTTATATAATACTATATTATCAATGTTAATATCATCGTAGTTATATCTTATATAAGGTAAATAAACCAACAATATCGGCAGAATCTAACGATCCCACGGAAATATCAAATTGATCAACAGAATTGTCTTTAATACACAGTTCTTTGTTATGGATGAGAACAAATCTTCTGCTGAAGAAAATTAACACATAGAGAATTTAAAAGTCTCAACTTTAAATTTAAAATCAATGCTAATTTAAAGAAAATAGATTTCCATCATGTTACATTAGACCTAGTTAATAATGTATTCCAACCCTACATGAAAACAAATGTATTCCAACCCTACATGAAAACAAATGCCAATCCAATATGCATCCAACCGAATTCTAGCTACCCTCCATCCGTAATCAAACCCATACACTGTTCTATAAAATATAGGATTAGCAAAAACAATTCCAGTTCAGATGTCTTTTACAAGCATAGTAAAGTTTACAACACTGCCTTAAAAATAGTGACCTTGAGTGCACTGGTATCAAATATATAAAACATAACAACAGCGATCGTAGGAATGAGAATAGAAGCACGGAAGTCATTTGTTACACACCATCATTTAACCAAATGGTTAGCACTAAGTTACGGCAGAAGTTCATCAGTTTAATTGGCAAACTCTTCCCCAGAAATAATCCCCTCAGTAAAATTTTAAACAGAAATACACTAAAACTAAGCTATAGCTGTACAGATAATATTGAAAAAATTATGAAAAACATAATAAGCAAATTTTAAACCAATACAACAATCTGAGTAATAATAGCCATTCCAAAACGACAA
>OZ038483.1:34513132-34515632 GCA_964036315.1 Acanthosepion esculentum | reverse complement strand
AAGAAAAAGATTAAAACATTACATTGTGATCTTCTCGCCGACCTTTGGTGGCGGCAGAAATGCGTTCTGTCGGCTACAATAAAGCTACACTGAACCCTGGTGGGGAAGGAGACAAAAATGAAAGAGCTGGGTCGGATGGGATTCGGATCTGATGGGTAGGTGGTGCTAAGGGTGTGAAGAGGGAAGGGCCCAATTTTGCCAGCGTTGGCGCGTTCAACCAGCACGTGATAGGTCAGACTACCAATCATTGGTCACTGGTTTCTCTGGAGTTAATACAAGCCTTTATATTCTTTGTCTGCAATTGTTGTCTTTGTTTGTTTACAGACTTGTATATTAACGATATATATATATATATATATATATATATATATATATATATATATATATATATGAATTAGATGAAATTTGTGAAGTAACACGTGCGGGGGGCAATATCTTTTTGCTTACTTGCCAGCGTCTGATGAATAACTTACTAGCTATTCAGAATCTGGTGTGGGCTCTACAAAAAGTAAGCGCTTGTTGAACAGAATAAATAATGGACAACTCGAAAGTGTTGGTTTTCTCGTTTTGAAATAACCAGAAATATTTGAAGGCAATGTTGAAAGATATAGAAGAAAGAGGCAGCACTAAAGTGTGACGCACAGAAAAGGAGAATGAGAGAATGAGAGAGAGGAAAGAGAGAGTGAGAGAAAAAGATTGAATGAGAGAGTGAGAGAGAAAGAGAGTTTGAGAGAAAGAAAGAGAGAGAAAGTAAGAGAGTGTGGGAGAGAGAAAGAAAGAAAGAGTGAGAGTGAGAAAGAGAGATTGAGAGAAAGAGAGAGTGAGAGAGAAAGATATTCAGTGACAGAGTGACAGAGACCGAGAGAATGAGAAAGAGTGAGAGCGAGAAAGAGAGAGTGTGAGAGAGAGGGAAAGAGACAGTGAAAGTGAGAGTGAGAAAAAAGAGATAGTGAGAGAGACAAAGAGAGAATATGTATTTTTCAGTCAAATGAACGACAGAGCGAAAAGACAGCAAGGGAATGAAACAGTAGCAGAAACGGAAAAAGAAAAGATGAAAGAGAACACACACTTGACAGGAGGTTGAATTATTTTTTACAGATTATCAACCTTATTCATGTTATTTAAAGCCAGAAAATATTCTTGGATTGTCGGAATTTTTAGGAGCTAATAATGATTTACGTATATAAATCCTACTAATTAATCCAGGAGAAGGAGAGAAGATCTGGATTCAAACTTGTCTCAAGTGTTTTCCCGCGTAAGTGAATAACGTAACCGACTTGAATTGAAACTCGGCTCTTTGTTTTCCAGTCCAGAGTCGTTGTCCATTAAACAACCCACACATCCAGGCTTACAGCACCCGGTATTCCCAAGCGGTCTCCCATCTAGGTACTGACCAGGTTTGAAGTTGTTTAACTTCGGCTAACGTAGGAGATCCTGTGTTTCAACGTCAGGTGATCGTAAGCCTAAGCAAAGAGAAAGGGTGTACTTAGGGAAAAATAAAAGGTAATCGAAAAAGAAGGAGTAATAAATCAAGAGAAAGAGAGCTGGCTAAATATAAGAGAGGGAGGAGGCGTTAAAGGGAGAAAGCGAATGAATGAGAAAGATAACAGAAAAGAAAGAGAAATAGAGAGAGACAACGCAGGATATAAAAGAGTGAGAAAGAAAGAAAAAAATGATAGAGATGGAACAAAAGAGAAAGGAAAAAAAAGAAAGAGAACCAAAGAGAAAGAGAAATGGATGCAGAGAGAGAGAGAGAGAGAGAGAGAAAGCGAATAAAAGAGACTTAGTTTATGAGTGTAATAGAAAAGGAAAGCTTAAAAAAGATCTAGAGCGAGAAAATTTAGGAAGATAGTGAAATAGAAGGGGAAATAGAGAGACAAAAAAGCCAAATAGAGCCAATGCTTGATAGAAAAGAGATGAAAGAAAGAAGGTGAAAGAGAGAGAAACGAAGAGAAAAATAAAGAAAGAGAAAAGTAGAAAGAAAAGGAAATGAAAAAAGAAAGAAGGAAGAGGGATACTGATTTATACTTTCTATGTTTTCCTGGTTTCGTTTTATTCTTAACTATTTTTTCATCTGTGTTATTGGTAAGAATTTAACGGATTTCTTGTATTTTTGCTGGTTTGGTTGGTTAATTGGTTATATACGATTCATTAGATAAAAATGGAAGCATGTTTTTAACCCCCCCCCAAGCAAGGCAATAAAGCCACTGCCACGCATAAGAATCAAACAACCAACATTAATAAAATGCTATCATATTTAGCAGCAAATATACTTAAGACGTTTTATTAAAGAAAACTATATCAGGATATCTCATTTGACGACGCAAAGATTGGTTGATAGATTTTGTTTAGCGGCATATCAACATCTCTGTGGGTTATTTAATGCCGAAATCTAAATATTTTAACGAAAGTTTATTCCTTCAGCTGCAGATAAAATGTAGTGTTGGCCATTCTCCTATAGAATGTATTGTTGCTAATTTTGTTTAAAGAATCTACTTTG
>OZ038483.1:34465632-34508132 GCA_964036315.1 Acanthosepion esculentum | reverse complement strand
TATATATATATGGTTCGATGGGAAAATTGTCGCCATTTTGTATTTTTCATTTTCGCACATGCGCATTGTTTGTTTTTGATTTTCTCGATAGTAGTGACAGTTGTGTACCGTCTATGATTCAAAGTGCGTCATGACGCAATTCACTCCGCCAGACATTTGGAAATGGTATGGTGTACTGCGTGGCATTTGCACCGGAGGCTCTAGTATGAACATTTCACAGTGTTTGTGTGTCAATCTGAGGATGGTGCGGAGGATTTGGAAAGAGTTGGATGAGTCTAATTGTTATTACGAAGGTACGGCAGCTCGAGAAACACACTCTGATCGTTCCGATAAGAAAAGAACACTTGAATTTATTAGTGAGGCTCTCAAAATCACTACAGAGGACTACATCAAGTGCGCTGAGGAGTTAGTGCTGCCCTGCGTCAAGAGTGTGGCTGCTGGCGCGCCTATATCTTGCAACCGGACATGCTATCCAAGCAGGAGAACCCAGTTTGTGCTGTTAGACAATTTCTGGGACCACGTCATACCTTACATCTGACCTCCTAACTACCCAGACTGTAACCCCTTTGATTATTATGTGTGGAACAAAGTTGAGCGAGGCACCAACAAAACTCCTTGTAACACCAAAGATGATCTGAATGCAAGGATTATGGCAGCATTCACCAAATTAATGTAAATGATTATCCTTTGTTTTCTGTTTAGGATTGGGTTTCCCATTCTTTCTCCGAAAGTTTTCTCATTTCTCTTTCACTCCCAGTAAGCGCCTTGATTCGTATTATCACCTTCCGTTGTGTAAACGGATTTTTAAAAAAAAGAAGAAGAAAGAAATATAAGGAACGTTTCCTCCGCATCAGGGTGTGCTGAAAGTTCCCGAACTTGAATTTGGAGTTTAAATCAAAAACGAGACTGTCCCGACCCCGGCAATTTTCTGATACTGAGGATAGTACTAGAAATTTGAAAATAACTTTTTGACACTTAGTATACACCGATAACAACTTGAGCGAACATAAAAATGCACGAAAATTAATATTTCCTATCAAATGCGATATGAACCTCATGAAAACAAACAATAGTAAGAATTCTGGAACAGGTTATTCTAGAAAATAAAAGAGTACTATAGTCTGGGACTTTTAGATATTTTTAGATTCATGCAGGAATAAATGGATCTAGTTGTACGAGTGTGACATTCTGATTAGGAACTACACATAGGAGGGAACACGTTGTGCTGCTTTTACTCATTTGTATGCATTCCGTGTTTTATGACCAGATCTGTGAGCCGGGGGGGTCTGTGGGTAAAGGTTCTCAAAATTAGCCACTCACTTGCTCAAGAGTGAATGAAATAATTGACAAAAACCGCATGTTAAAGTCTTTCGTTTGCAGGCTTATATTAGCACACGCAGATGGCATTGAAGTCATACCGATTTGTCCTTTTACTGGTGCACGCAGACCGCCGAGGTAGAGTTGCCAGCTGCGCGTCGTGGTGTAGATTGTTTGTTTGTGTTTTACGGCCTATCAACTTCGTTGGGTTATTTAATGCCAATAATAGATATCCGGGCCTTGATAACTAGATATACAGCTTGTCATTCATACTTCGATATAAAGATATATATATGTTGATAGTTACACCTTGTCAATCAGATAGATAACTTGATAGTCACACTTCGACATATAGATAGATATTCTGATATTCCGGCCTTAGAGGCTCTTGCAAGTACTTTAACATAAGCTTAATCGTGACATTGGGTTAAGTTACAAAAAGGAAAAAAGAAATTATGGATACCAAGAGAGATGCGCAGAGAGTTGGTAGGAGAGCGTTAGATTTCACGCTGGTTGAGGGGAATAGCTGAGCTGTGAGAGGTAGCCGCAATTGTCCAAAATTGTCACCTACCTACTTACCAAGTTTACTACCTACCTAACTAGCTCTGATTTTTATGGCAAAGTCAACACCGTCGTCACAGCTTTGGTTTACCTTTTCAGAAGAAATTATAACCAGACACTATTTCAGTTTAATGATCTTTGTCATTTTGTCGAGTTTCAGAGAGTGCGCCAATAGCAATCTTATATCTAGTAAGCAACGGTTCCGGTACGATGTTCAGGTCTACCTGACACTTTGCGATCAAGAAGTGTCCGAATGTTCCAAAAACTGATCAAGACTCATTTTGGTAAATTCCATGTTTTTCTCCTGCCATAAAAGGTTAGATGTCAACCGCATGATGCTGACCAATTATATAAAAAAGAGGCATTTGTTTAAGTCAACTTTTCCAGCGTCCTAAGTATGACGATAAATTACATCCGCGTCCTGGGTATGACGATAAACTACATCCGCGTCCTGCGTATAACGATAAATTACATCTGCGTCCTGGGTATGACGATAAACTACGTCCAACAGCAAGGCCTCTGATAATACGTTTTCGAAAAAATAATGTTGCCAGCCGTACGTTTTTGAATAAATAATATTATCAGCTATACGTTTTTGAAGAAATATTATTATCAACTATACGTTTTGGAAAAATAATATTACCAGCTATACGTTTTTGAGGAAACAAAATATTAACAGAAATAGATTTTTGACAAAACAAAAATATTACCAAAAAAAAAAAAAGTTGTCGACATTAAATGACCCATTGAGGTTGATGTGCCGTAAAACAAAACAATCCAAACAAACCAATCAATTTTTCCAGACCCATCCCAAATTAACGGCTGAGTCGTGCATCCCTAGATAAAGCTGCTCAGACGCTAAGGTCTCTGCCGAAGCATCTTGCTATTTGATCATCAAAATCAGCGACGTCCATCTACATACCTGCATACCTACATATATAATTACCTATATACCTACTTAAATAGACCGTGAAAGAGAATAGCTAAAATAAAAACAATATATATATTGGAAACTGGACTCGAGTCATTGTTTCTCACAGTGGCGTTTATTGTCACTTTTCCCGCCTTCGTGAGTGTCCAGCGGGCATTTGCCGTTTTCTGTACACTGTCCCGAATTTCATTGTCCGTTTTGTGAAAAACCGTAAGAGTTCCTCGATATAGGTTTACACGAGTTCACTGCCAGCTCAGGAACAGATCCACCCGCAGTATGCCTCAAGACGAAGATGAAGAAAACAAACAAATGAAAGTACCAGGACCTCACCCAGAAACGGAAGAGGCTGACTGATAGTTGTACCTAACCTAACCGCATCATTTAGAAACGTACTAGAGACGTTGAAAGTAAGCTTGGGGAAATAGGAAAAAAGGGGTTTGGATTGAAATTATCTAGAGCAAAATGTCACTTGACCTCGAGAATACAAAACAATTTGTTGTCAGTCGATAGGCAACTCTATGAAAGGTTAAATAATAAAAAAGTGTTAAAAAAAAATGAACAAATTTGATAAAGAAAGAATGAATGAACGATAAAGAAAGTCGTTTGAATATGAAGTCAGCAAAGAGAGAAAAGTATGAATAAAGAAAATAAAGTAGAAAAGAAATACATAATATAGAAGAATGAATGAAGATGTATAGCGCCGGGAAGCATAACTAAATGAAAAAAATCGTAAAAGGGGGAAAAAAAGTACAAACGTTGATATTTGGTGAATGAAAAAAAATCGTAAAAAGAAATAAGTCGTTGCTGATTAATGATTTTGGAAAAAAAATGCAGCTGACACTTTTGAAGTATTTTACTTCAGGCGCTCCAATAACCGCCATTTTAATTAGGAGTAAACACCGCACCCAGGTATTCATTCGTACGGATAACAATTATTAAGAACATCGACTAAAAAATTGATTTCCCAAGAGTTTAGTTCAGTATGATACATTTTCTTCTGTCTTTTGTGGCATACTATTTATATGCGATGACAGGACCGAAATATGGTATTTAAAAGGCGGACAACGTGTTAACTTACGTATGTGATTTGTAAGACAGCAACCGATTAATAAGAACGTCAATTATCTCATTTTGTCTATGAGGTTATAGTAAAGGGAAGGCAGCGTATAAAAAAAGAGTATATCATTCAGCATATGTGAACTGGTTTTGAAGCAAGAACTGCGTGAATACACGTCTTTGAGAGACACCAATGTGTTGCTATTTGTAGTGTTGTATTCTCTTTATTATTATCTTGGCATTAGAACTTGATGTTTAATGTTAAGAAAGACGGGATTAAATCCAGAGGGACTCACAATAATATTAGTCTTCGAAAAATAAATTAAAAAAAAACAAACAAACAGACAGAAACTGCATCTGTATGAAAAGAGACAAGATAGAAGGTAATATGGGGTTCCTTTTTATGTACTTACAAAGCTGTTTCGGAAAATTCCGGAACTAGGGTGGCATAGAAGATTCCATATCTGATTCCAATGATAGGAAAAAGCTGATTCATTTGTCGTCAGTGGTTCTCGTTGATAAATACATCAAATATATATATATATATATATATATATATATATATATATATATATTATAAATTACCACCCGTTGTCTGGATGAGTGGATTTCTCTGTATCTTTGGAAACGGCGAATTATGTATTTCTGCCGTGCCTTTAAAACTCAGTAAATTTAAAAATAAGTTACTCCAAAATTCGCTTGAGGATGAAATGGAACTAATGTTTTTAATTTAATTACAAAATTAAATTCGAAGCTTTTAGCTTCCATTTTTGAAACATGGTTATTACTGTGTAGCGAAACAACCATATTTTAAATCAGTTAATTTATAATATTAATGCTCTGTAAATTTACATTGAGCACCTTTTTGTAAAAATAAAAATATCTATAAGAACACCGGATTATATATCTTACTGTTCTATATATATATATATATCTTTTTTCGAAATTTTCTGACATTTTTCGCTCTGAACTCTCATAATCCCAGAATCAACACTCAACCGACCTTGAAACGGACGTCCTTCTGTTCGACTAAAACAATGCTCGGGAGTCACAGTAGCGGATTAGCCGAGCTTCAGTACTAAATTAATATACAAGAGCCACTCAAGTTAAAGGCTTACCGAATGCCGTTTGGGATATGAATGTAATAGGAAGTTGCAGGAATGGAAGATTATGAGAATAACGATAATAAATAACGTATGACCCTTCACGTTAAAATTATTTCGTCCAGGGAAACAACGTTGCGTATGATATACAGTGCTGTTCGATAAAAGTGACTCACCTGATTTTTTTTTACTAAATGTTCTCTTCTCCGATGAAACGAAAGTTGAGCTAAATTCAAAGGATAAGCGATCTAAAATCCGAAGAAGCTTTGAAAGCTCTCTTTGAATTTAGCAGTAAGTACTGTCAAGCATCCGTTCAGTATAATGTTCTGGGGATGCTTTTCTTTTTATGGAACTGGTTTCTTAAAACCTATTGAAAAGACCCTCAGGAGCGAGCAGTAGAAGAGAATTTCAGAGTCTTGTCTGCTCCCTTCTGTTGAAAGGGTGCAAATCGACCCCACCAAGCTCATTTTTATGCAGGATAATGCTCCCTGTCACAAATCAAAATTGAAGAAGGAATACTTTGATGAGAAGCAGGTGAGTGTTATGACATGGCCGCTCCAATCTCCTGACCTCAACCCCATAGAAAACTTATGGAGCATTATAAAGTACAGGCTCTCGAGAAAGCAGTTGAGCAACAAAGAGGATTTGATTGTGAATTTCATATCTGAATGGAATTCAATGCTTGGAGACGAGATTTGCCAGAACCTAATCAAGTCAATGCCAAAAAGGGTTGAAAAGGTTATTCAAAATAAAGGAGGACCCATAGATTATCAAATATTTCGAACTATATTACCTATTATAAATAAATTATACCTCTATTATTCTTTATTTAAAGCTGTTCGGTTACGTTTCTATTGATTACTAGTTGCAGGAAATAAGTGAGTCACTATTTTGGCATAGATTTTTTCCCTAAATCTCATTTATATCCAACATTATAATTATCAATAGAATAGCTTAGGGTGAGTAAACTTTTTTTACTAGGTGGTCGGGAAGGGTCTTTATATTAGTAAGGTTAAAAATTAGTTTGACCCCAAAAACTATAGGCGAAAACATTTTTAGTTAAAAAAAATCAGGTGAGTCACTTTTATCGAACAGCACTGTATACTGCTACGATCTGTCCGCTATTTTAATTATTGCAGAACCGTGCCAACACAACGTTCATGAACATCGCGTAATGATTAAACCCGAAATCTATCGACAGACTGACTTAGTAGGCTGGGTACAAATAGTTATTAGTTAATTTCTGTTGATTGATACAAGGGTGATATTCTGGTCCTTAAAGAATTCTCTTAATGAAAAACTTATCAATTCTATGGAAGCCTAGAAAAGGTAACAACGAGGATTCTTTGCTGATGATGAGAAAAGAACATGAAAGGAAGATGGAATTATAATGTTCCTTGAAATACGGCAGGAGATTTGAGAGGAAAGCGGGCAATATTTTGTTTCAGAATGTTAACCCGCGCAAAAACACGTCTTATTTCTAGTTAATAAACTAAAAAAAAGCCAAAATTAAAAGAAGTTAAGCAATTTAATAGTGAAGCCACTACATCAAAAATCAATACCTGCATCTACTGCAAGGAAAGTTGGGTCATTGTGTCGTATCGGTAGATTTTTCACGCCAGAATCTTGCACGTTTACAAATCTACCATTCATCCGTGTATTGAATAGTGTTGCCATATCTGGTCTAGTGCTCCTGCTGTATATCTCGAGATTCTTGACGAAATCCAGCGAAGGATCTGCAATGTAATCGATCTTGACCAGGCATCTCGACTTCAGTCACTTTCTTACCGAGGTAACTAGGCTTCTCTCTGTCTTTTCTACAAATATTTTCATGGTAACTACTCCCACGAGTTTTTTTTTCCACGTTGCCCCAAATAGATGAATTTAAGCCTGCTATTAAAATAGCATCTAGGTCCGACCGTTTTACTGTTGAAATAGCTAAATGCATCAGCTACTTCTGCTCCAACAGTTTCTTTTCTCGCCCATCTCACCTGTGGAACTTCCTTCCGTGTACTTGCTTCACTGATAAGTACAATCTTCCAAAATTTCAATCCGTCATCAATCGCCATATTGCGTTTTCTTGAATGCCGTTGATCCTCCCTATTCTCAGTCTTTTCTTTCACTTTCATTTTCACTGCCTGTGATCCACGGGGCACTAGTGATATCCCCGCCTTGCTTGGAATGCAATGATTAAAAAAACAAAAAAGAAAACAGAGTAGAATTATAAGCACGCCTGATAAGGCAATCAGTCTCCTGCCATAAATATGAATTGGATAGTGAAACCAGGAAACGTGAAAATCCAACGAAAACCGTCTATGGAAGGAGATATGAGTTCAATGGGGTCTGGTCGGAGTTAACTAATTTCTTGGATAAATGAAATTCCTAGTCTGTTATGTTAATCATGGAGACGTTTCTCCGTTGAAACCACAGCATCACCACGTTATGTCTTGCCGCTATGGTTTCCGTAGAAAGTAAGCTTTTTTTTATTAAACGGAGTGGAGGTGTTAGCTCCACGGCCAACCGCCTTTGAATTTAGAATTGTTCTTCACAAAGACGAGTTTCCTAAACAAAGCTAGAGAGAGCAATCTAGCATACTATTATCCCGTAATTTGCGGAAGTGTATATGTATGAAAGTAAAAACAACGTGACTTGTTTGGAATTTGAATTCGACACGCCAATTTCAACTCCTGTGCCAAATAGGACTACGCCACGCACACACACACGTCTTCAGCGATGAATGAAAAATTATTCTTGTGAAATAGTTACACCATCAGATGACTGTATAAATTTAATAGTGCTACATGATTGGCAGTTAGGTCTCATTGTTTTCCTTTAGAAATAGCTAAAGGTAACCGTATGTTCTATTCTAACAACTATTTTATTCCCGCCTGTTGAACTCTCTTGCAGTTTTTTGAATTCTTGCGATCTACGATCTTCAAAAACTTAATCAGAAACGTCAATCTCAATAGTCAGTCCTGCTGAAACTTACTCTTTAATATCCGTTTCTATAATTAAAGGTTTCTCATTCTCTTTCATTCTCAATAATCCTATAAGTATTAGTATATTACTATTGCCTCTTCCTAATATTAAGTATAAGCTGCTTCCTTGTTTGCAATCTCTCTAAGACCACATCATTGCTCAAACCCTCGGTCCATGATATCCTTAGCATCCTACTGTAGAACCACATCTCCGTCGCCTCGAGTCTCTACTTCATCTTTGAGGAAATCGTCCAACATTCGCTATTCTCAAATACACCAAAATATACATGTTGAAACGAAAGTTATCAGATTATAATAAAGAGATTGGACTTTAAAACAGAACAACTACTGGAGTCATCACTCAAAAAACAAAACGAAAAAAAACGAACCTTTTGTTTGGTTTGGTTTTGTTTGGTTTTGTTTTGATTGGTTTGGTTTGTTTTATATCATATCAACCTCAATGAGTTACTTAATTCCGACAGAATTTTATTGCTGTTAATATTTTTTATTGGTTTTGTTTTGTTTTGTTTGGTTTGTTTTATATCATATCAACCTCAATGAGTTACTTAATGCCGACAGAATTATATTGCTGTTAATATTTTTTATTGGTTTTGTTTGGTTTTGTTTTGTTTGGTTTGTTTTATATCATATCAACCTCAATGAGTTACTTAATGCCGACAGAATTTTATTGCTGTTAATATTTTTTATTGTATAGCTGGTAATTTTTTTTTCAATAATGTATAGTTGGTAATACTTTTTTTTCAAAATTGTATAGATGGTAATAATGTATTGCTGGTAATAAATTTTACAAAGTATTTCTGGTAATAAAACCGGTTTTTACACTTTTATAATGCTTTTTACCTCAGTTTTGTGGTTAACTTTTTGCCCATAGCTGAGACCCTAACAGGGGCTACCACCCCGGGTCAGGGTGGACTTGGGAACACCGGCAATTAAGCGGTGGTTCCACGCGCCTCAAATCTTCCTGATCAGAGGCCTTGCTGTCGGACGTAGTTTATCGTCTTACCCAGGACGGTCAGGAGGATTGTATCTATTACTTCACAGAAACCATACTCCTCGTGAAAAGACGGCTGATTTGACTTTCATTAAGAAAGAGATTACGATTTTAGTGTATTGGCCTAATGGCAGACAAGCGCACCGGCGCAACTGATACGGAACATGACAGACCAACGGCTTTAATCGCCAAACGCCAGTTCCAACCTCATATGACGTGGATATAGTTTAACGCCATACCCAAGACGGCGGACCTTTTGGCTACGAACATTATTTCCTCTAAATTCGATCTGTTAAGATGAGGAAGAGGACCATCTAGAAAAGATTTTCTGGATAGTTTATTTGGCGATTGAAAACAACAGACGCATGTTCGGTAAGATTCATATGACGAGATTGACTTGGCCATGAGAAGCGTATTAATCGACCCTCTCTTTCTTTATACATTTGTCTACTTATCTTCTCAATGTAATTTTTAAGAATAGATCAAGAAATAAAACGCATATTACCTCCTCTAACTTCTATATGAAGAAGAAATTTCAGACCAACTTAAGATCACACCAGAATAACACACGCAGTCTCACATACACATACATATCCATCTATCTATCTATCTATCGATATATATATATATATATATATATATATATATATATATATATATATATATATATATTTGTCATCCACAGACAGACTGTTTCGCTGTTTGACAGCTCATCAGTCCGAACTTCTACCCGCTAAGCCATCAGCGTACGGTACGGAATGAAGGTGAATTTTAGCGTGTTTATTTTTAGATTCGGATAAACACACAGTGACTGAGAGTGACTATATATACATGCACACGTACACACACACACACACACACACACACACACACACACACACACACACACACACACACACACACACACACACACATATATATTTATATATATATATATATATATATATATATATATATATGTCTCCCTATATTTCAAACGATTGTTTATAACATTTTGGAGTTGGTGGTTATTATCTGGGTGAAAGATTAAACAAATGGAGAAGAATAAAATAATGATGAATGGATTGCTTTAACGTCAAGCGAGAAGAAAGATATCAAAATCTAAAATAAATAGAAAAAAAACAGGTAGAAATAAAACTTTTCCACCGTTTTGTAATTTAGAAGGAACCGTAAAAAGCAATCTGCGGGAAAATCTTCCTCCAATTCCGAAATTGCTTTCCAAGATTCTCCATTTAGAATTGGAAGCGAAATAAAACAAATATGTCAATTTTATGTTGTTTGGTGCTATACTTTCATTCACTAATCAGTTTTTTGTGTCTGGTTTAATTTCGAAATATATTAAATCTCGACTCAGAGAAAAAGTTATTCTACAGAGTGTAGTCAGTCGATTAACCTACACCTACACACACACACACACACACGCACACACACACACACATATATATATATATAAACCTACAAACATTACTGCACACAACTTACACTTAGATAAACGTAAGTAGTACATTTTACTGTGAATGGACAGGTACAGTACATTACATAAGTACATTGTTATCTATCTATCTATCTATCTATCTTATTGACATTTGGAAAAACGTTCATGAAGGTAAATTTCGAAAAAATAATATCTGAATATTATTTTTCGAAACATACTTTCATGAAAGTTTTTCCAAATATCAATAACTTATAACTTTGTTGGGATTGCATATCCAAATTTATTGCATTCTATCTATCTATCTATCTATCTATCTATCTATCTATCTATCTATCTATCTATCTATCTGTCTGACTGATTGTCTGTCTGTCTATCTAAGATCAATGCTTAAAAAAGGCTTTGACAAAGAAAAGCCTGAGGCTTTTGTCAAAGATCTTGGACTGATGTTACAGATTCAGGAACAAAGAACTGTGTCAAGTGCCCCATCACTTGTGGATTACCAATAAGAGCAGCAACTGAAATAGATAGAACACGTATCCAATGCCATAATCAAAATGTTCACATTTCATACAACTATGAATAACATGTGAAGAAGAAAAATCCGGTCAATACTGAAAAGAGCGATAACAGCTACTGGATTTGAAATAATTTGTTTTCGGAAAAGTCGCTTTAAGAAAAACATTTAAAAACTTTAAATGAGAAACAGTACTAGCAGCTCGGTCAATGAATGCACAAAGTTTCCTAGTTTGCTTGTTCGGAAACGCTTAATACTATCATTACCATCTATATCAAGTCTGCTTATATAAATATATATATCTATCAATATATATATATATATATATATATATATATATATATATATATGTGTGTGTGTGTGTGTGTGTGTGTGTGTGTGTGTGTGTTTTCGCCTCAATTACATGTTCTTAGTTCTTTCTTTTTTATCCCTTATTTTTCATTGGGTATTGGCTTGTTCATTTACAAGCCAAAACACCTAAGGTTTTTCCAGACTAGTATAATTACTTATATATATATATATATATATATATATGTAAAGAGAGAGGGGTAGATAGATAGATAGATAGATAGATAGATAGACAGACTTGCAGGCAGGCAGGCATGCAGGCACACAGGCAGATAGATAGATAGATAGATAGATAGATAGATAGATAGATAGATAGATAGATAGATAGATAGAAATATGGCCTGGGATAAAGTCGTATGTATAACACAGGAATAATGTTTTGTTTCATATTCCAAGCTTTGAAGACTATTCCGCTATTATATAGGTAACTTTCTCAAACCATTGACAAACTATATACATAAATAATGTGTGTGTATGATAAAAGCAGATAGATAGATAGATAGATAGATAGATAGATAGATAGATACATAAAGGTTTGTATTCAATATGTCATATATAATATACACACGTACATACACGTATATATATATATATATATATATATATATATATATATATATATATATATATATATATATATATATATATATATATGTATATTACATATATTAGGCAAGCATATACGATTGTATTTTTATAATATATATATATTGTGTATAAATATATAGACACAGCTCCCCATGTGGCTAGACGTCCGATTACTTCAAGCCGAAATCCGACTGATTTGACATCAGCCAGATATCTTAGGTCTAGGCCATCGTCGCACGGTACAAGGAAGGCAATTTCTGTTGCTATCGTCATTTTTGTCTTTCTTAATAACGTGAATCCTACTAAAGAAAGATTGTAACTAGGGACGGAGTCGAAACTTTATCCCCCCATTTTTTAGCGGGGAAACCACTTCTGTAGATCCTTTACCGATTTTTCCACCAAGAGCGAGATGATAAAGCAAGATCTGAATTACATATTTAAAGAAAGCATATTTCTCGTTGGGGGATTTCTATGGATGTAAATCTGCTAGTTTCAGTTTCCTACCCGAAGTGTAAGCAACACTAATAATGTCCGAGAAAAACCCATTCAAAAATGTTCATTGATATGTTTTTTGCATCATATGTATTTGTATCGCATTCACTATATATATATATATATTTTTATATATATATATATATATATATATATATATATATATATATAATAAAGAAAAAGCAACTGAAAAGGTGTAAAATAAAAAATTTGAATGTTTTTTGTGAAAGTATTTATTTATATTTTTTTATACATATATATTTGATATTTCAGATCGGCCCCGATCTTTCATCAGAAATGGCTGTTTTCAGAAGTTTGTTTACATTAAGTAGCATCCGTCGCGAGACGCGGACGTCACGTGATATGGAATGCAACTGTGTTTGAATTTTTCTAACGTAAATCTAACTGTAGTAATATTTTAGATGTTGCTTAAAAATTTTTTTAACTATATCTAAAAAAAATTTTTTTGTTTAACTATTGAAATATTTATAAAGATTTAAAATACCCAAGTCTTTATTTAACCCTAGTTTATATGTATTTAATTTTAAAATCCAGTATTTTCCTTTTTTTTCTGCGTGTGTATGTGGATCTGAAATCAGAATCTATCAATACACATTTACAGTTTTCTGATGAGTGCCCTGATTGATTAAAATGTTCATTTATGGGGGAATATTGGTGTTAAGTACAGAAAATACACTATCTGTTCCCAACACCAATATCAAGATACACCCACCTCGCCTCACCTGTGATAGCCATAACACAATCTACTATTTATTCTGCACACGATGTTCCAATAGTGAATATATTGTTGAATCTGGAAATAATTTTAGATTTCGCTTCAACAATCATAAACTAACCATACGCCCAAACAATCCTTATTGTTATTTAAGGTTATTTAAAGCCAGAAAATATTTTTAAATTGGGAGAATATTTTTATATAAATATTTGTTTAGTTTTATTATATCGCGTTTAAGCGTGTCTTTCTTAGGTTTAAATGCAAATGTTAGAATACTTATGTTATCGCCTTCAAAGCGGTATTTTGTATGTTGTTTAAAAATGATAGTTAAGCATGTTTTGAAATATGGATCAAAGAATGATTTACAATCGCAATGCCTAACTCCTATGGGTACCTCCCTATTTTATTGAACGGGAATGAATTTAACCGTTGATTGATTTGTTTTTTACGGATTATCAACCCAATTCAGATTATTTAAAGTCAGAAAATATTTTTATATTGTAAGAATATTGTTTGTGTGTAAATAATGGTTTAACGATACAAATCTTACTAATTAATCCATATCTGGGGGAGAAGAGGCGGGCCAAAAATCCTTCCATTACAACCCACGCACATTCAGTCTTACGGTACCTGGTATGCCTAAACAGTTATCCATTTAGGTACTGACCAGGTTCGACGTTGCTTAACTTCGGTGATCGTACGGGAACCGTTGTTTCTACGTAATGAATAAGTAAATCAAGTTCTGTACAAAACATTTAAATTTCGACATTAAATAACCCACAGAGGTTGATATAGCGTCAAACAAAAGCAACCACCCAACTCAACGACACTTATGTATGGAAAGATATTTGAAGACATAGAAAACTATACATTTTATAGGATGAAAAAAAAATCAAAATATACTCAGTCGCCATACACAATATATAAGAAAATCAGCAATATAATGCTTGTTGTCTCAATTCAAAATTGGTCATAAATTATTTACTTTTACTAAATTTGCCTGTGCCAGTTTCTTGAGTTGAATATTTTTTTAAAAATTGCTAGAATATGTAAAGAGGAAAGTGAAAATAAACGACCAAAGACTATTGATCAGTTTTGGGAGAGAACGAAGACTGAATGGATCACTGGTCGATCCTTTATTTTCTATTTATATTACAAACCATCAAAAATATTTTAGGCTGTAATAAAGTAATTTTTACATTAAGTGTTTTAAGCAATCAGGCGTTATAAACTCAATGAGAGATGACACGTGTTGTCGAAGCTCCTAAAAATTAACGGATTTTAAGTTATACATTGCTATTATAATATATCGTTATTTTAAAAGCAGTAATAAAATAATATAATTTGCAATTATTATTTATTTTATTATTTTTTATTTATTATATATACATATATATATATATATATATTACACATATATATATATTACATATATATATATTACATATATATATATATTACACACACACACACATATATATATATATATATATATATATATATATATATATAAAACAAGTGAAAGTTGCAAATTAAAAAAAAATAGAAATTTTTTTTAAAGTATTTATTTATATTTTATATATATATATATCTGATATTAATTTGCAACTTTTCATATTTGCAACTTTATATATATATATATAGTTGTTTTTTCTATATTATATACATATTCAGAAAGTATACATGGCTTCTCATTATGCTATATATATATATATATATATATATATATATATATATATATATATATATATATATATATATTGATTACTATATTTATATAAAGTTATTCCTTTGAACTTTTTCTAAAGTTAATGGAATTTTCTGTATAGGTATATTTTTTATAGGTATTATAGGTATTTGTTATTGTACAATTAACCTCAATACTATTTGTCTCATTTTTACTTTTAGTTTTTACTTACCTAAATTTATATTTATCAACTTTGCATTTTCTCCCCCTCCTCCGTACTTTTTCTATCAAGAGATAGTTTAGTTGTTAGTACTGTAAAAAAATATTTAATGTATGTAAAATAATGACTTCATCATCCGGGAATAGTTTAGGTTTAAATCCTGAATTTTTTTTTTTCATTTTTTATTACAGCTACTTTTTGTGGAGGCACGTGGAGTAATGGATAGCGGCTTGGATTAAGGAATCGGAGAGCCGAGTTCGAATTCCAGTAATCCATATTACTTAGAAAGGTACGATTCCTCTTCTTCTGCCCTAAGCTATGACTAAATAGCAGCACAGACCGGGTTCTGCTTTATCACAGAAATAAAAAAGCTGCCTCGTCATCTATGATCGTCTAAGCGCGCATAGATGACTGATCTTTTTTTATTATTAAATTAACAAAATGTTCGATGTTAGTGTTTGTTTATTTATACATTATTTCGTATTCTGTCTTGCTTTCTAGTGTTTTGTTTACTTAACGTTTAAAATATATATATATATATATATATATATATATATATATATATTTAGTTTACGAAAAACTAGGTAATCCGTATGGATAGACCTAAGGAGGATAAAATTCAGAGAGCTCAATGTAAATCAGAGCTAATAATTTAAATAAAAACAGACCACTTTAAGGTTCCATGTAATAAATTATTTCACCACAGCCGTTTTAAAGGACCGCGGATCATCAGACCTTACTTCCAAAGGTTGAAAAATGCATTTTTCGTTTCAACCTTTGGAAGTAAAATCTGCTGTTCCGCGCTCCTTTAAAAGGGCTGTGCTGAAATAATTTATTATATGGAACATTATATATATATATATATATATATATATATATATATATATATATATATATATATATATATATATAACAGTTAAGTTCTTAGGAGCTTCCAAAACACTTAATGTATATAAATGTTTATATATGTACATTATTTTCCAAATGTTTTCATAGCCCAGTTGGATAACAGGAACAAGCTATTACTGACTATAAAACGCATGCACCTCTGATAACTAAATCCAGCTCCAAGCCGGACAAACTGGCGCCTCATACCCAGCAGCTTCGGGTAGATGGAGCTCGACAGCCCAAGAAGTCAGTCCATCTAGAGGAAGGAAAATGCTGATTTCCTTCTTTATTCCTTCCTTCATTCATTTATCCAGTTAGCGCATTTTGTACCGCTGTGGTTACCCGTCCCCTCAATCTTACAATTGTGGTTCATGTTGACATTCAAGGCAAAATAGTGCAATGGTTTGCCGGTTCCTTTTCCTACCTGGGATAATGAGGTTATAGCATCCCGCTCTCAGAGCTTAAAGGGGCAAGACCTATAAGTAGGCAGGTGGTTTGAATTCAGAGTTTTCGTTCTCCTAGACTGGCGATGGTATATAGAGACTGCACGCTGCCCAAACTACATGCACTCCCCTTCTCGGCATTACCGACAAGATCCAAATGAATACAGAGAATTGCATTTCGGTACGGGTTGACTGCAGGAGTTGCCGGAAAATTGTTAGTGCTAACAGCCAACGGTCGTCCGGCTCCAATTAGGTTTTTCTGTCTGGATTTACTTTCATGGCCTTTTCTGTGTTTCGGATATAACCGCAGTGAAAATGAGGCTCGATATACGCTAACTGAATGAATAAATAAATGAATGAAGGAATAAAGAAGGAAACACTAAAAAGTATTTATTATATAATTATAATGTGTATTCTTTTTATAATCATATTAATTTGATTTTCATTACTTATTATTAAAAATTGCCTAAAATATTTACTGGATAACAATGTGTAGTTCTTTTTAAAAATCTGTATTATATTAAAGATAAAGTTTTTTTTAAAAATTAATATGTTATTTTTTTGTTTATCTCTGTTTAAATTTTGAATTAAAATTAAGATCCCGATTTTATCTCTGAATTTCTGAGATGAAGAACTAATATTATTTACCTTAATTACATAGGGACTATTTCCTCTTTGTTGGTGTTATCACAACATTCCGACCCTTGTGACGTCCGACATTCATCAGGTACTTGTCGATATTGTTAAGATATTTCGAACTCAACGCTTTATTTAATCCACGGGTAACCTTCAGAGTGTTCGAAATGAGAACAATTGATCTTCATAGATTAAATAAACACAGAACAACGCTCTCAAATATCACAATCACAAAAGAAAATACAAAATTAACATCGAAATAAAGACAAAAAACAGCTTAGAACAACAATACAACATTTCTGTAAAGATGAAACAGTGTTAATAATATATCCAGAACTTCTTGTGTCCTCAGTACAATACAAGAGTTGATTTCAAATTGCAGACACGAAAAACGTTCCTGTTATGCTACCTGCAAACATACCAATACTCAAACGACTAAAATAATGTCATAACGTAAATCTAATAAATAAATCTATTTCTAATACCAAAACTGAGAAACGAAGGAATTTTTCAACATAAATAAATAAATAATAATTAGAATAATACATTGGATTAGAACAAAAATCCATGGCCTTTTTAAAGTAAGTTTCAGAGGTCCATTCATATCTGACATTTTCATCTGCTATCTTTCGTCATTTTTTAAAAAACAGTTTCATGGTTCTATTTCCACAGAATGTGTCATTTTTCTCTGTGATGAATGGTTTTTACAGACTACCAGAAAACGTGTTCTTCCAATTAAGATAATTTTCTAGCAAATGATAATCAGAAATTGCGAGGTCACGTGGGTAGGCGAAGTGTTGTAGAAGATACCAACCAAGCTGTACCAGGTTTGCAAAGAGAGGTAAGATCTGGCGTTGTCCTTATGAAAGACGGCGCTCGTCCGACTAGCTAAATCCGAACAATTTTTATCGATTGCTCTCTTAAACCGGTACAATAAAGAAATAGTACTTCTTTGTATTCAACATATGATTTTGCTGAAGGACCTCGTAATAATCATAGAACTTCCTAAAACATTAGATATACACTATCATCTTGTTTGCATCCAGACTGGTTTTTCGAGTCGATCGTCGCTGATTCATTTTGATTTCCTTAAAATCCTTTTTGCTCCACATTGTTGGAAACAATCAACTTCTCACTGCTTATGATGATTCATTTCAAATAATGGGTCGTGTTGGGTATTTGACCTGAAACCGCATTCAGTCCGTTGTCTTAAAACTGTGAGGCATCCAAACTTCTTAGTGATTCACGTAAATGTTTTGCAAATACCGACAAAGACTTATCTAAAATATATGTAATAACTCGGAGGTGTTCAGTGTCGTGTGACATGGATTATTTTTAATGGCCGTTTCGATTTGGTCATTATCAACGCTGCAGACTTGCCGGAACTTTCTTTCAGATCAAAAGTTCGACTTCTGAGCTTAGCAAATTACGAACACTACTCTCAGTTATGGCACCTTCTTTATAAATGACCCACATATATTTTCATATGTCGTCATAATTTCGGGTAACGTTAGCCATTATCAAATCTCAGGCATGAGAAAATACATTTTCAAATATGAAATTTAAATCTCAAACAAAATAATCAGGAATATTGATAAAATAATTGAGAAAATTGACAAGAAGTTTTCGTTGATATAAATGGATCATTGATACCAAAATTCAGCGAATATATCTGTGTGCTAGCAGAGTATAACTTTACATTGACTTAGATTTATTCTGGGGACATGTGTGTCCTAAAGTCGTTTATGGGTCAATAAAGCTGATGAAAATGACGCAGTAATTATAGATATATGTCAAGAAGAGTTACAAATAATAAATTTGAACAGGCAAATAAAGAAGGAAGTGTGTCTGTATTTTATAGATTATGAAAAAGCCTGTGATAAAGTACGTCACAATGAGCTGTTGGAAATGCTAGTTAACTTATTTGGGAAGGATATTAGACTGAAAAAAAAAAATGAGTTCAGTAAATATTCAAAGGAGGCGCGGTGGATAGCGGCTCGGATTGAGGAATTGGAGAGCCGAGTTCGAATTCCAGTGAAATCCATTACATTCACTTACGTGCTAATACCCATTAGAATGGTATTAATCCACTTCTTCTCCGCCCCCCAGCTATGAATAAATAGCAGCTATGGGTCTACCACAGAAAGAAATGGCAACCTACCGCGGAAAAAAAAATGCCTCGTCAGTCGAAAAGATACATGATCACCTAAGTGTGTATCACGCATGGTACATAACTGAAATATACAAAAATAAAAAGTGGTGTATGACATGTATTTGTCATTTCATCAGATTTATTCAACCAATACAGTGAGGCGATTCTAAGAGAATTTAAAGTCCTACCGGGCGTTGTTATTGGCGGCAGGATATTGACAACATATGCAGATCTCACAATGTTCATAGATAATACAGAAAGTTAACTGGAGGAACACCTACAGAAGCCAATGAAGGAAAGAGGGAAGAAAGGACGAAACATTAATTGCAAGAAAACTGAATGCATGGTTGTTCGCAAAACGAAGAGCCCAACGTGCAAATTACAAATTGGGGATACCTAAATCAAACAAGTACAACAATTAAAATTCCCAGGAAGTATTTTAACAGCGTACGGTAAGGGTGACACTGAAATCTAAAGGCGAATTGGAATAGTGAAAGATGCCTTCCAGAAGCAAAGCAGAGAGAAACATTTCGTTAGAAACAAAGAAAAGACAACTGAACTGTTACGTAATATCAATCATCTAATATGAACAGTGAATTCTCGACAATCCCTTCATAAATTAAGAAGAGACTGAAGAAATGTGATTCTACACCAGGATGCTGAGAATACTGTAGACCGAACAAATGAGCAACAGTTCTAGGGAAAATAGAAGCAAAAAGGACATTTATAATTAACATGAGGAAGAGACAGCTGAAATTTCTAGGGAACATAATGAGGAAAGAGGGCTTGGAAAATCTGATACTCACAGAACAGATTGAAGTCAAGAGGGACAGATGAAAATAATGCATAACATCTGGCGAACTTGAGTGAATGGATGAAGAAAAAATATTTAGAGCTACAAAGGTCGGGAAGGTGTGCAGAGCTATGATCGCCAACGTCCTGAAGGGACACAACATTTAGAAGATCGATTAGATTATATAGGACTGTAATGGGCGAGACTGAGATTGAGAAATTTCAAAGAAATTCAATCCGCATTTTCAGAAAAGGAAAACGAATTTCAACACGCGGAGCCATTTTTACGCATAATTGAACCAGAGAGAAATAGCTGAATCAAGGAAGAAAACCGTTTATATGCTTTTCTGTTAGAACATGTATATGTGTGCGTTCGCACGCGCGCACGTGTGTGTGTGTGTGCGTGTGTGTGTGTGTGTGTGTGTGTGTGTGTGTGTGTGTGTGTGTGTGTGATGCATCACATGGCTAGCAGAAATTAAAGAAGACTGTCCGACCAGGGGAAGAAATATTCCCCGGTGGAGAGACAGATGTCCTGAATGTCCTGCTATGTGGTATAATATTCTGGACTATAAAAGAACGGATTAATAAAATCTCTTCCTCTTTTGCAGCCATGACTTTCTGCGTTCTGATCTATCGGATTCAATTTTCAATTGAGCTGCTAATTTTCACTTGGTTATTCACTGGCTTTCTCTAATTTCTTTTGTTCGATTTAGTAATTCTGTTAATGTTTTTTCCTATTGAAAACGCTCTCAGCATCAGCATCCTTGACGATTGCACACGGACATATTCTTGCGATATCTTGATAATTTCCATCCTCTTTTTTAAACACATTCTACGTATTTTGAAACTTAAATCAACTCCCTCCTATGAAATGCAAGTTGAAGGCTTCGGGATTCATGCAATATATCTTTCATCATTTTACCATGAGAAATTTGCAAGCGTGTGTTAATATTAAATAGCATAAAATCGTTCATAACTTTGACATGCACTATTTTCTGTATCCCAATGCGTTCAGTTCTGTACGTCTTCTCGTACACGGTGCATGCGAACGTGACAACTCGCATTACTCTTTGGAATTGTCATAAATACTACTCCTGAATATACAGTCTATAACAGTTAAAACATTTTGGTCAATATTAACAAATTGAAATTTTTTAACTAGATGGCTTAGTTTTTTTCTGTTCGCCATTGTATGTGCTACCTTTTATATTTTTCTGAGCGTAGGCCTTAACGTATATAAACATACATTTGAGATGGAAATTTTCATTTTCTCTCTATTAAATGAAGGATTTTAAGGTTAGCTCTGGCATATTTAAATTGCCAGCAACACAAACCATGCGATTTGGGAGTATTTAGATGAAAAACGTATTATTTTTTCTGTTTTTTTTTTTTACAAGTAACTGAAACTACAAGTAGAATCGCGAATGAGGAGAGCCCTGTAGACAAATGTACTAATAATTGCTCTACTGGGTAGAACAACTTGCCCGTGTAATACTAGTGTCTAAGCACGTTCCGAAAAATATTAGGGTGAGTTAGGAAGAATTTTTTTAGTTTATCAACTTGATTCTTCCGAAACTAAAGTAGAATTGCATTTTATTCGATCAGACATTCGCCATTATTTGAAATTACGTGTTGCCACTTATCAGGCAGATCTACAAACCCCCTTGAGTCGCTGTCTTTGTCGTCCTGTTGTTAATCTTTTTATTCCGAGAGATATTTCCATTTCACAGTTATATTAAAAACATATAAATATGGAATAATATTGAGCAAAAAGCATTTGATATAATACTAGGTGTAATCAATGAATCATCAATACCATTGAACGTTTAAAAAATATAAAGGGAACGGATTAATTAAACGGTGAATTGGTAACCTAATTTAGTTGTAAATTCTTTACCTCCATTTTATTAGATCTCAATAGATTGTTTCAATATTTTTCTTTCATTGTATCTCACTATTAAAACTTTCTAACAATCGTTATCATTATTGACGTACACTAGTTTATTCTTAAAGGCTGCATAGGTTTAGTAGTTAGAATGATACATACATTACTAAAATTGATTTCCAAGATCAGAAATTACTTATGACTAAACCTACAATATACAGTTTGAATTTAATATAAATCATATTGATATGCATTAATATACGCCTTAATTATAAACGGAAATGCTATTATTTTTAATTAGAACATTATCTATTAAAAAGACAAAAAAGGGACGTGTTGTATATTATATCATCATTATAAAACAGTGAACCTTATGAGGAATAGACTTTTCTTCCTTTGTTCTTTGTTTCGACAAATTTGTTGCAGGTTAAGCCTGCCGTACACCTATAGAAGCGTAAGCATCAATGTATTCCTCACCCCCCACCGCACACTAAAAACTCTGGAGGGAGCTTCGTTTATATATTCACTCCGCAAGCGAGCGTCTCATCAAATGAGAGTTGATGAACATGATTCTTGATCGAAAAGTTAAGGCCTTGCAGTTATTTCCGCGTCTAGTCAACCTGTCTAATGACTGGCTCATACCAAAGCTAACCTAATGGCGGTCTTTTATTAGCACCTCCCAACTCGCATCGTAAACTTTTTCTCTTCCCTCCCTCTCTCTCTTTCTCTCTATCTCTGTCACCCACTCTTCAATTCCTAATTGCTTTCTTTATCCTTTTTTTCTCTCCAGGGAAAAGAAAGGAGAAAAAGTTCCTGGGAACTTCTTGGAAGCCGGCAGGGATTCTAGTGAAGAAGCCAATTTTCAGACAAATGCCCTCGTTTCTCTAAAGCAAAGATTCGACTTGCCCGACTCGCCCACCCACTGCAATGTTTTGGAGAAGAATGTTAAACGCATAATAACGACTTCTCTGGGCTGAGTCTGCAAATCTTGCTGAAACTTGGGTGTGTTTCTGCTTTTGAAATTGGCGAAATTGGAAGAAGCTGAATTCGAAACGAGCCTAATCAACTATTTTCTCCAGACGTTAGTCTGGATGGGAGAAAGTCAGACTGATATCTATTCGTATTAAGTTTAGTATGGCACAAGTCCTTAAATTTAGAGCGCCCTACGAATTCAGAATTTACAGTATTTTTATTCTTTCATCGATTACACAAAAGCATTTACTAAATAAGCACGCATTAAAAACATTTAAAGTAGAAAAGTGTTATACAGTGTAACCCGGATATAAGAAAGTTGTCGGGACCGGAGAATAAGTCTCTTATATTCGGGTTTCTCTTATATCCGGGTTTGGTCTATTTTGTTTAGGTAAGTAAGGCTCTAATTTGGGACCAGAGAACATCTCTCTTATATCCGGGTCTCTTATACCCGGGTTACACTGTACAGAAAAAACACCCTTGTATTTTATTTGTAATTCCATGTTCTAACAGCTTTCTCTATCTTGGTGACGCAATACAAACCAATCTGATCATATGGCATACTCTGTAGGGAACAGTGAACATTATATATTGTTTTCTGCTGTTTAAGGGATGTCAGTTATCAGTTATCTTCTGTTAATTTTCCCTCTGAAAGTTCTCCACTGCCTTAAGCGGGTATTGAACTCACACTCTTTGGGTCCTGTCACTGGATCTAATCAACGCCTTTATCCACTGTGCCATGTGTCCTTGAGGACAGTCGATAAAGGCGTTGGTTAGATCCAGTGACAGGACCCAAAGAGTGTGAGTTCAATACCCGCTTAAGGCAGTGGAGAACTTTCAGAGGGAAAATTAACAGGAGATAACTGATAACTGACATCCATTAAAACATGGCACGTGGAACTAGGACAGTCTACCCCAGTGAGCGAAATAAAGGGTTCAGTTCGACATTCCAACCACCTGAAGAAGGCCGGAGCGTACAACGGCCGAAACATTGTAATAAATATGGCGACAAAGATGAGGACAATAGTCCGAATAATGTAAATATTATATGGACTTGATGAACAAATTCAAGTTGAAACAAATTAGCTCTAATATAGCATTTTGAAATATTAAGAAAAATTCACACACGAGAAAAATGTCTTCCGCATGAACTTATAGAAAGGAATATTAATTAACATTTAAACGCATGTTTCTCTTTTTACTTGATAAAGATGAAGGAACTTTTGAACAAGTTAAGAAAAATGGATTTATTTGAAAGATTGAAGACGGAGAAAATTGTCTGAACCAAACAGGCTTCGATCTAAACAGAATTTATATGAAAAATAAAATGTCATTCCTTATATTTAAATGGAATATTTATTATTCGGATTTGGGGAAAATTTGATATAGAAAATAATTAATTTGTTTGAACGATGCATTGAAACCGAAAAGACTTTTGTTAGGTACAATGTATCTTCAAGTTGAGACGCAAGTACTACCTTACTTGATTCCTCCTCCACCTCTGAAAGAAAATATCTTGTTAGGTATTTACCCAATGTTTCTCAACCTTTTTAAGCAACGACACACCTAGGAAATTTTTGCTAAGTGTTCCGTGATATTTTCATTTACATGAAAATATCACGGCACACTTAGCAAAGATTTTAAGAGATATACATTTAAATGATATGAAATAAGACCACATATATTTTTTAAAAATACACACAAATATGAACTTACTTTATTTCAATGTTTCTATTCGAATAGTTGTACAGCTTATTTAGTGTAAAAGATGTGCCTGGTGTTTTTCGCGATTTCTTCAAATTAAAAAATATATAAAATACTTGTAAAAATGAATATTAAATCAAAGTATTAAAAAAAACATAAAAAAAGAATTAATTGAAAAAAGTTCAATACTTGTTCATTTATTCAAATACTAACGCTGTGCCATTACTACTTCCACCTACACATATATATGTATGTCGTGACAATATCTCTCGGCTAATTTAAAAGTATCGACGGCACACCAACGTGCAGCAGCACGGCGGTTGATAATCACTTAAATATGCAATGTCATCGTATTCTTAATTTGGATTCTAATTCTTGTGTTGTAATATCAAATAAATCTATTTGACAGCTTAACAGGTTTATCTGAATACTTTTTAAAAAGTATATCTGCTGAGTTTCAAAGATCTTTACAAATTAACCGGCATTTATTCTATACTACCTGATGCCATTGCTTTTATTAGTCTCAATTGTATGATATTCACATCTGACACCGGCATGATTCTACGCCTGATTGCACAGCGCAATACGGATGAAGCCACGTTGTGTTTATTGTTCTCTAGCAGTATTCCCATGACAAATGTTCAAATGTGATCCTTTTCTTTCATTGTGTCCCTTCAGCTAGAACGCGACATGCTACTTACACGGACTCAAATCAACCCCATTTCCACCGTATCCCAAATTTAAAACGAATGTTCCTCTCAGTTTTTATTTACCCAAGAACTGCTTACTTTGAGGAACAAATCCTCGCGTGGGTGTTTCCTTGATCTCTTCAAAACAAGACTCGATACTTATCTATCCTCGTCATCTTCATAAGTTTCAGTTGGCCCCACTTTCTTTTTCATTATTACCACACATCTCATTTATCATAACCGATTTAAAAGTAACCCGTTACCAGGAATGATCCCCTCGCCTTTTATTCTGAGAAACATACTAACGTTTATAGATGGGTAGAAGGTGTGTTACAATTGTTGTACTTATTGCAAGGAGAGTTTGATAATTAAAAAATGCCGCTGGAATTATTCGCTTCTTTTAACGAACTAAGTTCATACGGGTATTTCTATTAATCAATGCTATTGTAGCAGAACGAATCAGCAGGGTTAATGTAATGAATCCTAGGATCAAATAAGGGCAGGGTAAGCCAAGATGTGCCTAAGGCTTTTGTGGATGGCATCCAAGTTTCGTTGTTCTGTATTCTCTTTGATCATTTCCGCATATGGACTGAGCTCCTGGACGACACTGAAATACCTTGCCAAGTAATTGTCCATAGCCTTTTCGGTTGGACTTCTTTGGGCTGTGAAGTGATGCAAGGTTTTCTTGTTTATATTTTGCTATTATGAATTTGTTTCTGATTTTTTAAAAAATGAGCTGAGCAAAATAGACACGGAAATATACATTGAATAGGTATATAGAAAACTAAATTAGATAGGTAGATATAAAAATGATATCAATGGAAGTTAATAGTTATGAAACGATTAGCATAAACAAATAAAGCAATCACATGTCTTTAAATCAAGAAGATCTATGTATTAAGTTTAGAAAAAATATGGTTTCCGTTTTAATAAATAATGTATTGAATGAAACTGAAGAAATAGAGAATCGTGTGGAAAATTATATTGAAATTAATGACAGGTATATAAACTAAATGAAATGAAATGGATGTGATAGATCTATAGAAATATAGGTAATGTATAGATTGTAATATATATATATATATTTATTTATTTATTATAATTTTATCATATAGAAAAACCATTTTACTCACTACAAAGATGCTCTACTATCTGTATCGAGCTCTTTTTTGAATTAACGCTGCGAACGTTGGAATTTATATATTACTTTCGTTCTCATTGCATCGTATATATATATATATATATATATATATATATATATATATATATATATATATATGTATGTATATATATATGTATGTATATATATATATATATATATATATATATATATATATATATATATATATATGTATATATATATATATATATATATATATATATATATATATATATATATATATATATATATATATATAAGAGTTATGGTCCAGGTTAGGACCGGAAGAACAACACGAACACAAGAGTAGAAATAACGAAGATATATTACACGGAATAATAATACAAGATGTGGAAGTTCACTCTAAACCAGACTGACAGTCATACTAACGTATGACTGTCAGTCTGGTTTGGAGTGAACTAATATCGCTTCGACTCGACTCGATTCGTCTCTCTCTCTCTCTTGAGAGGCGTAGTTTACATAGTGTTAGGAAGAGTTCATTCTGTAGTCATAGGTAAGGACCCATAAAAACCCCTCCCATGCTTTTACCTCGCAGGGTTCTTTAATATTTTTCCTCTTCGGATTAATAATCAAGGGCTCTGTAAATTTTCTTTTTTTCCTTGATTTCCGCGGTTCCGAAATTGCTTGAGGCCTTTGCATATTGAATGTTTCAAATATTGTATCCATTACTTTCTCCTTTTCCTGATTCTAACAATTCTCTAACAATAAGCTTGTATAAATAGAATAATATGTAGATATTTAAACCATTCTCTTTTATGCTTGGAAATGTGATTCGAGGAACCAAGAAAAGAAATTCCTGGGGAAATAAAACATAATCTATGGACGCTTAAGCTTGTCTATTTTTTTTAATTTAACTTATATATATATATATATATATATATATATATATATATATATATATATATATATATATATATCATAATATATATATATTTTATTATATATATATTATAATATATATATATATTATAATATATATATTATAGTATATATATATTATAATATATATATATATATATATATATATATATATATATATATATATTTTTTTGTCATCCACACTCTATATATATATTATAATATTTTAATATTATAATATTGTGCTCTTCGTTGTATCGAGCACTTAAAAAAAATGCTAAAGAACTGTGGATTTTAAACCTGACTGTTCTTTCTCTTTATTTACATATATATATATATATATATATATATATATATATATATATATATATATATATATATATATATATATATATATATATATATATATAAGATAGGTTAGTAGGTTAGTTAACAAAACAAGTACAACAGAAACGATATCAATATAATCCGTACATTAAACATTTATTAAATATTAATTATTAATCATATGGCAGAAATAAAACATGGAGAGAAAGGTTTATTGTTCGGAATTTTCGGACCCGCCTGTGACCTTCATCAACGGGCCGAGGAATGAACAGAGAAATCGGAATTACTCACCGCCAGGTGTTTTTTTTGTTGATGGTCTATTTTCCAATATTCTTAGGAAAAACCCGACCTCTCTCTCACTGATTTATCGATGTGCGAAACCTTTTATGAAAATAAACATAAATTTAAAATTTTGATCGGTGTAAAAGCTTTAGAAAGGTCTGTAATTACCTGTGTGCGCCATGGGGATGGGAATGAGATTGTAAACATCGATGAAGAGAGTTATATCTTGGGGAGGATGAAAAATGTCTCGCGTGGAGCAAGTTGTAGCAAATATTGTCGAACCAAGTTCTCAAGTGTAGAAAGATGGGCTTTGGTTAGAATATGATGTGATAAACAACAAGGAGGAGAAAATGGAATACATAATAATAAAATATTAAATAAAATGAAATGAAAAGAAAAAGTGAAGGAACAAAAAATGGGTAAAAATTTGTATAAAAATTTCGAAATCTATTGTTAACAAAAAAGTGGGTACAGAAAAAGAAAAGAAAAGAAAAATGCTAGGAAAAGCGTATGCATATATAGATGCACAGGCGTACATAAGTGCCGATAACTGTGTAAATATGCACAAGCCACGACACAAACATTTCTGTCATTTCTGTCATATGGTTAATAATTAATATTTAATAAATGTGTATGTACTTATTATAGTGATACTCTTTCGCTTGTACTTGTTTAGTTAACTAACCTATCTATTTTACATAGTATAAGAAGCACATGTGGATCTTAATCATATATACAGTGTTGTTCGATAAAAGTGACTCACCTGATTTTTTTTACATAAAATTTTTTTCGCTTATAGTTTTTGGGGTCAAACTAATTTTTAATCTTACGAATATAAAGATCACTTCTCGACCACCTAGGAAAAAAGTATACTCAAACTAAGGTATTCTATTGATAATTATAATTTTGCATATAAATGAGATTTAGGGAAAAACTCTATGCCAAAAAAGTGACTCACTTATTTCCTGCAACTAGTAATCAATAGAAACATAACCGAACAGCTTTAAATGAAGAATAATAGAGGTATTTATTTATAATAGGTAATATAATTCGAAATATTTAACAATCTATGGGTCCTCCTTCATTTTGAATAAACTTTCCAACCCTTTTTGGCATTGACTTGATTAGGTTCTGGCAAATCTCATCTCCAAGCATTGAATTCCGTTCGGATATGAAATTCAGAATCAAATCCTCTTTGTTGCTCAACTGCTTTCTCGAGAGCCTGTACTTTATAATGCGCCATAAGTTTTCTATGGGGTTGAGGTCAGCAGATTGGGGCGGCCATGTCATAACACTCACTTGCTTCTCATCAAAGTATTCCTTCTTCAATTTTGATTTGTGACAGGGAGCATTATCCTGCATAAAAATGAGCTTGATGGGGTCGATTTGCACCCTTTCAACAGAAGGGAGCAGACAAGACTCTAAAATTCTCTTGTACTGCTCGGTCCTGAGGGTCTTGAAACCAGTTCCATGAAAAGGAAAGCATCCCCAGAACATTATACTGAATGGATGCTTGACAGTATTTACTGCTAAATTTAAAGAATTTCAAAGCTTCTTCTTCGGATTTTAGATCGCTTATCCTTTGCTTTTAACTCAACATATATATATATATATATATATATATATATATATATATATATATATATATATATATATGTGTGTGTGTGTGTGTGTGTGTGTGTGTGTGTGTATGTGTGTATGTGTGTGTGTGTGTAGAAAGTGAGAGAGATAATGAATAGACTGTTATAGATAGATAGATAGATAGATAGAATATTATTTTTAGGGGATACCGCTATTTGAGTAGTTGCTTTTCTTTTACAGTGTTTATTTCGTGTACCGGCTTGCGCACCCGAGAAAACTTAATAAATCGTCTACTCAAACACGGGTATCAACTATAAATAACGTTTAACCTTATAAAAATATGTCGGATTAAAACATAAAAACCAGTTAATTCTTTAGAAAAAAATATATTGGGAAAGAGACAGATAATAAAAAGTCTGATATATATACACACACACATATATATATATATATATATATATATATATATATATATATATATATATATATATATATATATATATATATATATAATTAAATTAAATAATGAATAGAATGTGATAGGCAAATATGAAGATACTGAGATCGACAGACAGATAGATATGAAGCAACTGAAATAGACATGAAGAAACTGAGATAGATAGATAGATAGATAGATAGATAGATAGATAGATAGATAGATAGATAGATAGATAGATAGATAGATAGATACTGAGAAGCAAAAAGGCTCGGGCTTTCCAAACGAGTTTATCATGTATGAATAGGTCTATTAATGCAAAAAAGGATGTGAATAAATCTCACAGAAAATATAAAAATAAATATGTTATTCAATGTAGTTTTCACTATTTTCAATTCCAGCATTAACACAATATCGAAAAACCGGGCAACACTTAATTCTTCAGTCCATGGACATCTTGCCACAATTCGCCTTGCTAGCTCTATTGAGGGTTTTTATGCTCTGGAGTGCAGGATCTCGTTGGATGTCTGTTCCAAAAAATAGGAAAATAGCGCAAAAAATACTTGTTGAGCTTAAATAAATTGATGGCGAAAATGAGTTTAGGAGAAATAACAAAAAAAAATTTGTTAAGAGCTACAAAGGACAGGAAAATGTGGAGATCCATGATCGCCTACGTTCCAAGGATATAGAATACATAAAGAAAAAGAAGTATTTTATGTATGGATTTTTATGTATGGATGTTGTTCTATTTCTTAAAGCCGGCTCGTTTATCATGTAAAAAAAAATAATGAATACATGAAATACTTTGTAGAGCGTTCTACCAACCAGCAGTCTTCAAATATCTGCCATATACTTCCACCTTCTATGTATTAAGGACTGAACACTTTATTCCTGCCACAGGGGTAGATTATTCCTTTTTGCCTAGTGGCGGTTCTTGTATTCTTCAACTGTTCCTCTCTCTAGCCTTTTGATGACGCTTTTCTTTGTGTTCTAGGAAATGCAAAGTATAGCTGTAGTCAAGTTCGAAAGCAAACGACTTGGATCTGGTGAGTTCTCCAAAATCTCTAATCAAATTCTCCAAAGAGGCAAAGCGCCAGTACCTACTATAAAAGTGATAGTGAAGTTATCTCATCCTCGTCAGATAAAGGAAAGTTCTTTGCTTTGATCACATGTTAGCTGACAAGAACCACCCTGTTCCCAACTTTCCCGCTCACACCGAGAAGAAACATAGTAATATTTCTATCACAATATTGCTGTCTCAAAATCTATCAAAAGCATATCCTCCATATTCCAAAAGTAAGAAAAAAAGTTCGACTCAGCATCCCGGGACTGCGATTTTACGGTACTGACTCCTGTGTAAATGCTTCCCTGAACACAAAAATGGCAAAAGTCAATCCTTATCTGTTCTCATTATCTTCATCATTTTCTTTTTCTTCTACTTACATTCATATCGCATACCTCATTTCGTAACCGTTTAGGCTCTTGAGCCTTGTACTGGGTGAAATTAAATATCCGAATTAAAAAAGAATCTTCTACTTGAGCGCCATACTGAATATTTCTAGTGGAATCAAGATAAGTGGAAATGTACAGGGTACAACACTCAAAAACCTATAATGAATTGACAGAGAGAAAAAGAGAAGACAGGTCTAAAAGAATCCATATGTACTTGTAACGACATCTTATTTTAAAGATCAGGCAATAATAATAATAAATACATGGTTTAGAGAAGATTATATTGAAGTAATGATAGCATTTTATATTGCTACGATAAATCCGACAACTACAACAATGACCAAAGCTGCCGATAATATCTGTCGAGAAAACCATCCCTCAAATCGACCGAACATCGATGGCAATAATCTAGCCAATGTTAGGAGAGATATCCTCAGAAAAAAACAAGATAACCTGACATAGAACTCGAAAGCACCCGAAAAAACATCAAAAATAGATTAAACATTAACATTGAGGGGGCTAAATGCTAACAACACAGAGGAGACACACGCAGAAGAACAAATAGAAACAAGTTGTAATAATCCCCCTGAGGTACACAAGCAAACAGAGGAAGATAGTGACGAATATGGGAGCGAAACGGAGATGACAAAAAACATCCGATATAAATGGAAGAATGTAAAGGAAATGTCTTTCGAGGAAAGGCCGACAATTCCAAAAGTAAGAAAGAACCGTCAAGTGAAGGTAATCATCAACCTCGCCAACCAAGCAATTAGAAAAAATAAGGTACGAAATGGAAAGACAGATGAATCTGAAAGAAATGAATCATCTTATATACGCGACCTCGGAAAGCGATCGCAGAAACAATAGGTGAAATGATAGGTGTAAAAGTAAAAATACAACATAAACGGAAAAGAAAAATACCAGTTTAGAAATAAAAAAATAGAAACCGAAATAAATAAACTACGAGGAAAATTGTCACTTCTAAGTGAAGTAAACAAGGCATAAAGAATACGATTGAAGTGTCGTTGCAGAACTACAAAAGTTTGCTTTAAGCGGAACTGCACATATCAAAAACAAAACCCACTCCATCTTAACGAAACGTCCTACAGTGCCATTTTTATTGATAGACCATGGAGAGGATTTGGTACTTAAGCACATAAAAACACTCTCTGGCATGATTATGCTACAAATAATAATAATAATAATAATAATAATAATAATAAGAGTGGGCCAATATATGCGCTGGAAAATTTGCAACTCCTACGGGAAGGAAACTGAAAGAAACTGGTACGAACACCACCCAAACCCGGTTACGGAGATAGGACCTGTTACAATTCTATGGGACTACACAATACACACTGACAGAAAAATCAAAGCCAAACACCCAGACATTGTTATTAAAGACCACAAACAAAATAAGTGCCTCCTATATTGATATGGCAGTCCCTGCAGACTGCAATGTATCTTTGAATATATTCGAAAAGCAGTCAAAATACAAGGACCTTAAAATCGAAATCTCAAAAATGTGACACATGGGGCCATCAACAATCCCCGTTGTAGTTGGAGCCTTAGGATTGGTTGGAAAAGATTCCAGTAGACTAATTGAAGGGATCCCTGGAAGTCCATGCTTCAAAGAGATACAAAAAATTGTTCTGACAAGTACAGCCCACACTTTACGAAGGGCTTTATCTATGTAATTATTTTTATTTTTATTTATTTTTTTTGCAGTGGAAAGTGTCATGATACCATTTCTAACCTTAGGTGCCTGGGCGGGACCCGAAAAGAAATGTGTAAACGCCAGATATCAAAGAAAATAAAAATAAAAATAATTAATATCTGCGCTGTAAATTTTGCAACAATGAAGGGAACATGAAAGAAAACTGAACAGAATTTGGTACGAACGCCACCCAGATCTAGGACCTGTAACAATTTAATGGGAATTTACAATATACACAACCGCCCACATATATTGCCTAAAAACTAAAAAAAAACAGAATGTAGTATCTTATTGACTATAATATATCTTTGGAGATCTTAAAAACTATCAAAGTACAAAGATCATGACGTGAAAAAAAATGAGTCACTTGAAGGCATCTATAAAGTTTGTATTTAGGGAACGGATTTCATTTGAAATGGTTTTGGCCGCCCCTGTCCTAATGAAGTACAAAACATTCTTTTTAAAAGCACAATTCACATCCTACGAAAGTGTTTATAAATATGTATATCTTGTATGAGTTTGAATTTTTTTTTCATGTGCAATGGATAATGTCATGCTGTCATTTCTGAAGTTCGGTTCCTGGTTGGCACCGCGAAGGCAATGGTCTATAATAGAAATCAAAGGAAATAATAATCACGTTAATTACTTGCGTTTAGTCACTAATGAACTCGGGACTATGAATGACTAATTCCCGCACCATTTTCTAGGTACTTAACCTCTACATCAGATGAAATAGGGAACAATTCTATAGCAAGATTTGTTTACACGGATTGTCATTTCTAACAAAAGAAGGCGACATTTTGTTTGTCCGCCATCATTGAATCTATCGTCCATATCACAATAAATAATTGCTAAATAGGAAAAAGAGATTTATTAGATAATAATGAACCGTTTTTCATAATTCCCGATTTATAAACACTGGCAGCTTTATCATAGTTGTACATGACCGTATTCAACAACAGAAAGAATGCATTTTAATTGTTAAAAAAATGACTAAATCAGAAGAGCCGATTTAATTTTATCTATCATTGACAGGGTCATGTCATGCCGTGGTTTCTAAAACGAAGATTTAAGAAGAAATACTGCGTTTATTACAGTCCCGTCGTGAACCGGCGAAGCTATACGAGAAAGACATTTTATTTTTTCACATCAGCTTTGGGAGAAAATCTTGCAGCAGGAATGAGGTTTTACAGGTTTGCCTTTTGCTTATACCTTTGTCTTGAAGCCTCACTGTGGCAGGTCATCTGTTTCTACAAATGAAGATAAAGACAGATTGATGCTCTCATTGCAGATGAAAGTAGAATTACTACTGAAAAAGTATGTGAAACGATTCAAGTAAGCTATGT
The DNA here is from genome assembly GCA_964036315.1 of Acanthosepion esculentum. NCBI lineage: Eukaryota > Metazoa > Mollusca > Cephalopoda > Sepiida > Sepiidae > Acanthosepion > Acanthosepion esculentum. The sequence continues at coordinate 34,473,814 of OZ038483.1, read as the reverse complement.
TAATACGTGAAGTTTAGTGCAAACTTTTGGCTACTCAAAAGTCTCTAAATTCCCAGAAAGTTAGTCAGTTTCCTGCTACTTAGCCTCTACATCAGATGAAATAGGAAACACTTCTATAACAGGATTGGTTTACATGAGTTGGCATTTCTAATCATGAAGGCGGCATCTTAGTTTTTCGCCATCATTGAATCCATCGTCCTTGTCACAAGAGATAAAGACTAAATAGAAAAACGAGATTTATTAGATAATAAAAAACCATTCTTCATAATTCCCGACTTATAGACAATGGCAGCTTTATCATAGTTGTACATGACCGTATTTAACAACAGAAAGAATGCATTTTAATTGTAAAAAAAATCACTAAATCAGAAGAGCCGATTTAATTTTACCTATCATTAACATTCACATGTCATACCTTGTCTTCCAAAACGACGATTTAGGCAGAGATTCCGCTTCCATTGCAGTTCCGCAGTGGGCCCGCGAAACAACACAAGACAAATTTTTCCACACCAGTCTCAGGAGAAAAGAAGCTCCGGTTTGGAGTTTTGACCTTTTCTCTGCCTTTGTCTAGAAGACAATATGTCACCATATGTAAAAGTATCTATCGAAATTTGAGCCTAGCACATACTTGTTAATTCATGGCAGAACTTAAAATAAGTCCAATAAAGCCTTATAATGGAAAAGTTCATTTCTCTCTATTTTTTATTTCTTGCCTTAGACTATTATTTGGCGTTGTTTGCGATGTCCTATATTTTGGAGCCATCCACTGACAGTTCTTACTCACATGATTTAGAAGAACACGCAAAGAACACATTTTCTGACCCCAGGCTTGTTTCGCAGCTTGAGGTCGCGAACTTTGTAAAACCACGAACCGGCAGATTCTAAACGACATTTTCCTTATAATTGCGACGTTTCCATTTTCTCATTTCTGACAAAAGGTGTTTTCTGCAAAACAGTACAGAATTATTATTATTATTATTATTATTATTATTATTATTATTATTATTATTATTATTATTTTAAAATTCTTCTTTAGATACATTTATTTCATAATCGCATGCCGGGTCATAACCAATGACAAGCGAATGATATGAATTTTTGTTATTTCCAATTAATTAGACAAATGACAAACAAATTAAGAAAAAAATATATGGGAAAAGCTCTTCACAGGTTATGGGCTAGGTTTGTTAGAACTATTTCTTGGATTTCTTGGAGAGATGTTGCACCAGGGATTTTGTTGATTTGTTGTTGAGTTTCTTTCTTTATCAGATCCAAATCTCAAACCATAACAGGAACATTTCTAGTTTTTAAGAGCCACATTTTTTTCTATTTCCGTCTCTAGGTCTTTACATTGGCTATTTTCTTTTTTCAAAATACTTCGCAGATTTGCTTTTGTCACTTGGTACGCCCATACCAATCTGTGATTAGTGTGTAAGGATTTCATTTGCTCTCTAGTTGGTTTGCTTGTACTGTCCGATATGTTTTCATAGAAAATTCTCAGGGGATGGTAACATTTTCTCCCTCAGCTACACATTCAGGATGATGTTCATACCAGTTTTCAGCTGTTTTTATTCCAGTGCCGATATTGACCTAACCTGTCATTACGGGTTTTTTATTCGTTGGTGTACAACGGCTAAAACATCGTGAACATAGTAATAAAGATGAGGGCAACATTCCTAACGATGTAAATAGTGTATACAGATATATTTTTTAATTGATACGTTCTTTTACGGATTATCACTCCTTTGCACGTTATTTAAAGCTAGAAGATATGTTTTTTAGACTATAAAAATCTTTTTTTTTAGAAAATTATTTAATGATACAAGTTTTGCTAATTAATCTATAGCTGGGGGAGAAGATGTGGATTCATACCTTTCCCAAGGGTATTTGAATATAACGAACCCAACGGGAGTTGGAACTCGGCTCTCCGATTAACAATCCATTATCCATCAAACCATCCAAGCTTACAGCACCTGGTTTTCCCAAGCGGTCACCCATCTAGGTACTGATCAGTATTGACATTGCTTAACTTTGGTGGTCGTACGGCAACCGGTGTTTCAAAGTGATATGGCCGTCAGCAGATATTTTGTACTTAATTTTATACTTTCAGAGTAAATGTTTTATAGATATCTGGTTAGTAGATACTCTCTTGTGGGTGTTATATGTTTTAGTATAAACCTATTTCTTTAAGGCAGGGCATTATGTTGACGGTTTCCGTCTTTTCAAGTAGATTTCTCATGTTGTTTTCCCTTTAGTATTTATGTCTTAGGGCACCACGAGGTGGTGTAATGGTTAGCAAGCTTGTCTCGCGAGAACAATTACGACTGAGTAGTGAGTTCAATCCTCACTGGGCGCCCCTTACTTTCGACCTTGCGCCACATTCAAGCTACGCTTGGAAAATCACTAGTGTGTAAAGTACACTTTCGAGTAGTTTGTAACACATCTATTTATCATCTCTCAGTTGCGTCTGTCTTTGGGCAGAGCGCACTCAGGAGCGACTCCGTCAAAGGACAGAGTCGCAACTGAGGAAAATTATACTAAGAAGGGCCCAACCCTGGGGAACAGCTGCCCGAGGCCGCGCCCGCTAATTGCACCAGAGAGTGGGATCGTTGCTAGCATAGAGGTCAGCACAACCGACGGTTGCGGGAGCTCCGGGCAATTTTTGTTTCTACCTCGGGTGTACGCGCTCGGGTAAAAAAAGACCTTGTGTCACAACTCGTTTTAGAGGGGAGACAGAGTAAATACCTAATATTTATGTCTTACTAATTGAGTACAATCAGTTTAAAGTGCTTTTCACCCTGAGGAAAGGTGGTGATTAAACGAATTATATCTGTGCAAGAATAATGAGGAAAGAGGATTTGGAGAATTTGACTCACACAGGAAACATGGAAACCAAACGGGGGAAACACTTTAGGCAACAGAGGGGAGGCCCCAGCGAAGAATTTCGACAATAACATGTATGGAATATGTGAACAACAAGCAAGTATTAATTAAAATGGGAACGAATAGTGTATAATATTGTTTTGGTAATTTACCTACGCAAGCATGGACTCTCCCAGCTATGAATAGGAGCAGGTACTGCCTTTTGGAGATGGAAATTTCCAGCAGTCAGCTCTGACAGTCAGATCGAACATTATTCTGATAATCAGAAAGAGACAATCCAATTTCCAATAATGAGGAAAGGGGGAGTGGAGAATTTGACACTCACAGAACATATACTGAAAGCAAGAAGAACAGCAGAAAATAGCGAGTTGCCTACATGACGATTTTGTGTAAATGAATACCGGAACAGGAACTTCGAGGGATAGAAACAAACATTGCTTAAATCTAAGAATGACAGGATATTGTGGAGAGCCATGATCATTTGTATCCTGAACAGACACGATACATCAAAGAAAATGTCCGTTCATTTCCTAAGATTAAAACGCAGAATAAAAAAAACCTTTAGAAGCATAATTTAATCATTAAATATATATGTAGCGAGAGACAAAACATAGAATTGTTTTTTTAATTTTTAATTTGTACATATATTTTTATAAATCTGTGACGTACGCTATTAATTGAAATGTAAAACTTCAAAGAAAAAAATAACAATAAAACTTAAAATAAATAAATGAAAAGTGTATAATAAGAACCAGTGCTATAGAAAGAAAGAAAGAAAGAAAGAAAGAAAGAAAGAAGCGCGTTAGTGATTTTTACTAATTTGCTGACGATCTTCTGCCTGCTCAGGATGGAAGCACAAGTGGGAGACCTGAAAAAGGAAACGAAAGAAACACTATAGTATCAAACATCTCGTAATAAGGAAGCAAATAAAAGAGAGGACAAAAATGAAAGACTTAATTACTTAATAAATCATAGAAGGAAGCAAATAAAACAGATTCAGCTCGCCAAAGAAAATAAAAGAAATAAATTAATCTAATCAAAATCTAAGTATAGAAAAAAAATTATTACTGATCAATAAAAAAAAAAAATCTCATTGGTTGTGGTTCGTCATCAACGTATGGAAGGTCAAAAGGGAAATTATTGAAGAAGTACTTTGGATTAAAATAATAGAAAAAAAATGTATATATATGGGATTGGAAATTCGATGGTGTTTACATTGATTTCTCAGGAAAGTGTTCAGAATTGATGTCTTTTCTATTTTTGCTTCGCCTATGGCAAAGGAGAATAAATGGAATTCAGTTCGATGAGCGGTGATTTTCGTAACTCAAAGATCGAACCGGAAGTAAACGACGGAGAAATAATTAGTGTGTGTACCTATACGTGTATGGGTGCAGTGGAGGGTATATATGAATGATAAAAAATGGAGACAGTGTGGACATGAACGGGAGGTAGGTATTGAGCTAGAGGTGCTGGGAGAAGAATAATTGGAAAGAAAGAAAGAAAGAAAGAGAAAATAAGTACAAGAAGAATATGACTGATTTGAATTGTTATAAAAAGTTCAGAAATAAAAAAAAAAACTCACTTCAAACAAAATTGTTTATGATTATTTTCTTAACCATACATTATTGCTTACGTACGTCGATTATCTATCTATCTATCTATCTATCTATCTATCTATCTCAGTATATTCATATCTGTCAATCTATTTACATTGTTCGGACTGTTGTCCTCAACTTTATTACCATACTATCAGTATAAGCCGTCTCCGTTTCATTACTGGGAATTTTTGCCGTTCAGTTGGAGCAGCTTAAGTTTAAAGTCAGCCCACCCGAAAATCATTAGTAGCAACAACAATTGGGTGGAACTGAGGCACATCCCCAAATAGGGGTGGGGGTAACAATTTGAATGGATATGGCCCAGGAAAGAGCCGTTTTTATGTTCTCTATCTTGTAAAGAAGGAACCTCTTCCATGGACCGTCATAATAATAATATACGATAATTTTTATTTATAATTTTTTTTTTTATAATTCTAATAATCTTTTGCGTTAGATTTCAACTTTCTAAATTGTTTGTACCCTGTTTTTTACAGACATTAATTTTTGCCTTTGATTTTTGCGCAAAATGTAAAAAATCAGTTTTTTCGCTTTTTTACTTTCAAGATTGTAAATTTTTTTTCTGCCAATTTGACTCGAAACCGGCACTGAAGAATTGTCTACCAAACACAAAAAAATTCATTGAAATCGGAAGAGAAATGTGCAAACGCTTAAAGATCACCCGATCACGCACACACACAAACATTTTAAGAATTATAGATATAGATTCATTACGCATTGGCCGTTGTACGCTCCGACCTTTTTCTGGTGATATGAGTTGGGGTAGATTGATTCTAGGTCCCAACTAACATGCCTTTTCTGGATATCTAGTTTTAATGTATTATATAGTTTTAATTATGGCCCTTTAGTAACTAAACTATGTCTTTGTTCTGTGGCCAGGTATTGAACTCACAACTCTTTGGGTCAAGTCACTGGATTATTTCAACCAATGCGTTATTCCACTCGGCCATGTATCTTTGGAAAAACAAACCGACAAACAAACAACCGTTTGCTACAAAATCTTCGTATCAAATCGCTTAAAATTCTCATCACATTTGGAAGAAAGTGTTAAGGTAGAAATATTGACCTTAACAGATGCCATATTTATATTAATCATTTTACCTCAAGAAGGGCAAAAAAGCACCGAAGACAGTTACTGAGAGTGAAACAATATGAGAAAAAGAAAAGCATTATTAAGAAGAGAGAACAAGAAGAGAATATTAACAATTAAGAAAACAGAAAGTAACGATTGACATTGCCATTAAAGGGGAGTTTCACCAGCAAACAAATGAGAGAGAAGAAACTGTTGGCATAAGATTTAGGGTTAAATCGCGCCATTTCAGCTGTAAAAAATGGGACCTAATTGCCAATCTAGTACTGCCCTTAAAATCGTAAACAAGGTACCAACGAAGAATACAATATTTATTTTGATTAATACAACAAGCTTATCAGAATATATTTACAGAAAAATATATCTATGTGTGATAAAAATATTTTAAAATTAATGTATATTTTATCCGACATTATTTCATATTATTATGAACATCATATATATATATATATATATATATATATATATATATATATATATATATATATATATATATATATATATATATATCTTCACACACACACACGCACACACACACATATATATAATGGACTCGCACGTCGGTTTCGACGTATGAGGATCTGACAACTTAACCAATTGATTCAGTTATGAAATTTTGTGCGACAATCTTAAGTGGCACTTAAGACCCGGTAGAGATTTACAAAGGAGGCCACATATGAAATAAAAGGGAGGATTAGGGGGATGAGATCACTTTTAGATTGGCTGATCTTTTAGATCGTGCTCTCGCTTTTTGAAGACGATCCACACTAGCAGATTGAAAACGGCTGAGTTCACTAAAACACGTTGATCTCCATTCTACCTGCTCCAAGTCTAAGCGCTCGAGGGTGTTATGAGGTATATTGACAGCTGTTTTCTTTCTGCTGTGTTCGAAAGTACTAGTGCAGATAATGTGCTTCCTAATAGGAATCTTATCTGTATAATGCCAAGTTTTAATTCAAAAGGTAATACTCTTTCGATTCCTGTCGGCCACAACATTTTCTTCAATAAAACATCTCGTGTTCTAGGCAGTTAAAGATGGGTTTGACTGTTTATAAAACAGTAGTATCTACTGAATAGCGTTTACCCTTTAAATGTAACGTTTACAGTAATATCTATGTATGTATGTGTGTGTGAATGTATGAATCTATCCCCTCTCCCTCTCATTCGATATATATATATATATATATATATATATATATATATATATATATATATATATATATATATATATATATATATACCCACACGCAAGACGGTCGTAGACCGCTGGAGAGCCGCCGATGGTAACGCTGGCGGTCATCTGGTGGGAACTACAGGCCGGCCACTGGCGAGCCAACGGTGGGCCACTAGCGGTTCGCGCGAAGTAACATTGCCGAAACGAATACGCAGACGGTCCGACCGCGGGCCACCACTGTTAAACGCTAGTGGCATGCCACCCGTGGCAGATTTGTGGGTTGTGTAGGGTATATATATATATATATATATATATATATATATATATATATATATATATATATATATATATATATATATAAAAAGAAATGTCTAGGGCCCATAACGTGGAAAGAGATCTTGGAAAATCTAATGCTCACAGGACAGATTGAATACAACAGGGACAGATGAAAGCAACACATAAAATACTTAGTGAGCTTGAGTAAATGAATGAATGAACAAGGTTTAGGAGAAATAACAAGGATACAACATTTATTAAGAGCTACGGACGGCAGGGAATTGTGGAGAGCCATGATCGCCTACGTCCTTGATGTATACGGCACATAAAGAAAGAGAAGAATGAGGTGGCTTCAATTCTTTCATTTTCAGAGGCAAGTAATCATTTTCACATCAAAGAAAGAAACTTCAAATGTTCCAAATTTAATTACTGCAAGCCAATTTATTGAAGACGTTCTTGGATATTTCTGATTCGGCAAATTAATCGTTTTTATTCCAGTGAATAGAAGAATAAAAAGGGTTGCTTGGCTCTCGGCCACATATCTCTCGCATAACATCAACTCTAAGTCAGTATCTAAGCCTTCAATGACAGTTGTACAAACTGAGCAGGAGATTTAAAACTCCTGAATCGTATATTGGCACCCGGGAGATTTGGGATAATTGTTTTTGTCCTGCTTCGTCATAATATTCATCGTTATCTCTTTCTTTCTCCTGGGCTTCACCCTCATTCTTTTTTCCTCTTGGATTATTTCTTCACATTTCTTTTATCGTACTTTTTCTTTCTTCCTATCATTGCATATTCATGCTTTCATTCTTCCTTCTTTACTTGCGATCTTCCTTCTTTATTCCAGTTGTCTTATATTGCTTGTCTTGTTTTTTTTTGTTTTTTTCATTGATTTTCGGTTTTCTTTCTTCTTTTCTTGAATAATTGATTATTCTGATTAATACTATTTTCTTTCTTTTTTCTTTCTTTCATTCATTCTTTCTTTCTTTTTTCTTAAATATTTTATTATTCTGGATTTAACCCATTCTTTCTTTCTTTCTTTCTTTCTTACTTTCTTTCTTTCTCAAACATTTCATTATTCCGGTTATAACTGTTTTATTTCCTTCCTTCCTTCTTTATTTCTTTCCTTTTAAATTTTATAAT
>OZ038483.1:34433132-34463132 GCA_964036315.1 Acanthosepion esculentum | reverse complement strand
TATATATATATATATATATATATATATATATTCAAACATATATTATTAAATATAACAGACAATGAATGTCTATTATGTCTGATCATGAGCCGTTCTAAAGTTCGGATGTTTGCTTTAATTTCTGGTGAAAACAAAGACAAAAAGGAGAAGGAAAACTTTGAATTCAAACCACTTGCTGCCTCGTTGTGCTGCCTTGCAGTACTGTTTCTAACTCCCGAGAGAAGGAACGGGGTAAACTCAAAACCCCAGGGCAAAAGTAACCGGAAGTCATTGCACTACTTTGCCTTGCATGTCACATGGCCAACAATTGTGAGATGGAGGAGAGTCGTGACCACAGCATCGGCGCCAACACCCTTGCTGAATGGCAAAGCAATAGTTCTTAATATTTTTTCTTCATCACTCTTTTTTTCCGGCTTTAGACCAACGCAACTTCATATTAAAAATGCTCAAATGGAACATCACCGAATGTTGTTCAGGCGACTGGGGAATGGGGTGGAGTTTTTTCTTTTTTTTAATCGAGCCGCCAACCTTAGACATTTTGTCAAACAAGGCTGAAGAAATTCCATTAGTTTGAAGTAAAAGTTTACCTAGTTCTAGACTGGTTACCAACCATGTTTAGCGTGTCCGGTCATCTCTGATGTTTAACTTATAGGGATTTTCCAAGTGTAGCTTAGATGTGGAACAAGGCCGAAAGTATGGGGCACCCAGTGAGGATCGAACTCACTACTAATTCGTAATTGTGCTAACGAGATAAGCTTGCTAACCATTACACCGCCTCGAGGTGCTCTACACCGCCTCGATAGCTGCGGGAAAAGTTATGGATTCTTACGTTTCCATAAGCTGTTTGCGTGAAAGAAAACGTAATTAATTTAACCGGAAAGCGAATTCCTCTTCGAGGTTTCTCTTTCCAAGTTATTAAACATCCCACTAATTTCACATCCGGTATTAATATGACAGCTAAATATATTCTCTGTAAGTCCGTAACTTTGCATAGTTTTCATCTTTGTGATTTTATCCGACCGCTTCCCTTACATGAACCCGGATTAAAGCGGTTCCATGAATAAATTCTACCAGATTCCGTCCTATGATTTCCGCAACCACATCAATCGCCCGGAAAAGCTCTTGAAATTAATTTATTTCTCTGTTAACCAAATTTGTAGTCGGTCTGTTACGAAAGAATATAATAAATCAATAACTTGCTTGTAAAAAAAGTCTACCTCAAATATCGACCTCAGACCAAAAAGCCAACCGCATCGACCGATTCTCCGCTTATGCCTGTTTGGGTACAATTATTCAACTTCGGTTAACCTACTAGTGTAGAATGTTGATATTTCTTGTCAGTGACTAACAAGATTTGTGCTATGCATATTTTCTCCCTCCGATAAAACTGTTCTTGCATCTCTATACATGGAATATATTTAAAGGGTCTCGGACATAGATATTTAGATATGGTGGTTTTCTAAGCGTAGCTTAGATTTGGCACAAGGCCGAAAGTATGAGGAACACAGTATAGCTCGAACTCACTAATCAGTGGTAATTATTCTACCGAGACAATCTTGCTAAACATTGCACATCTTTGGAATGCCCCATAGATAATTAGCTATGAATAGAGATAAATAATGGAAAAAAGGTCATAGGCATATAAGATTTAGAGAAAATACTGTAGATAGATACAGATCAACTCCTTATCTATTTAATGTTGAAATTTATTTTCCTTGGGAGTAATAAAAATATGTCATTTGTTATTCTGCTTTCACAATTGAATACATGGTAGATGATACTCAGATTTTGTGCATATACATGTTTGTGCGGCCATAAATACTAGAGGCGTTCATATGTTAGTTTTATGTTGTAGTTTTCTTGAAGTTATATTTTGGAATACAGTTTGATTAATTTAAGAAATTGTATGATATTATATGGATTAATGTCAGGGAAGAGTTCTGTCATGTTGGTTGTTTGGCCGTATTTTAATAGACCAGGGCAAAGTCGCTACAATTTATTAGTATGTGCGTATTGCTGGTAGATTTTTTTTTTTTTTATATAAAAATGGATTTTTGGTATTTCACTATAAAATTTTTTATACTTTCATAGTGATTTGTTTCTGTTGCGGCGGTTCACTATTTGTCGTTAGCTAGGGACCCTAATAGACTACCACCCGTGGTCGTGGTGTACCTGGGAAGAAAACCAATTGAGAGGTGGCTACACGCTTCCAAAAACCTCCAAGCTCCCGATTAGAGGCCTTGTTGCTGGACGTAGTTCATCGTCATACACAGGACTAAACACATAACAGAGTAATATATATATATATATATATATATATATATATATATATATATATATATATATATATATATATATATATATATATATATACACTCTATCTTTGATATTGAGCGCATCATCCCAGGAATTAATAACACCTTAAAATTATATTTCTTCACACACCCACACACGCACTTATATATATATATATATATATATATATATATATATGTATGTGTGTGTGTATATGCGTGTTAAGAAATATACACACACACATATATATATATATATATATGTGTGTATATATATACATATATATATATATATATATATATATATATATATATATATATATATATATATATATATATATATATATATATAGAAATATAATATGGATAAAACAACTGAAAAAAATTGGGTGTTTTTTTGCGAAAGTGTTTATTTATATGTTTTTACATATATTTAATATTTCAGACCACCTCGGTCCTTCCTCAGAAAATAATTGAATTACTGTATTACTGTATTTGGCAGTTTGTTTACACTTTACAGCGGTCGTCGTTAGACGCGGACGTCACGTGATGTGGAATGCAACTATGTTTGAATTTTCTAACGTAAATCTAACGATCGTATTTTAGATGTTGCTCAAAAAGGGTTTTTAACTATAGCTAAAGAAATTTTTTAACTATTGAAATATTTATACAGATTTAAAATACCCAAGTCTTTGTTTAACCCTAGTTTATATGTGTATAATTTTAAAATCCAGTATTTCTCTTTTTTTCTTCGTGTGCATGTTGTACTAAAACCTGAGTCTATCAATATACACCCAATTTTTTTTCAGTTGTTTTATCCATATTATATACATATCAAGAAAGTATACGTGGCTTCTCATTATGCTATGTATATATATATATATATATATATATATATATATATATATATAGAGAGAGAGAGAGAGAGAGAGAGGGGGTATAGATAGAAAGAGTAACTGAATGATCAAATCTATCTCTCTATGGAAGAAAATGGTATATAATTCTTTTTATAGCCGAGCAGTATTAGTGAATTTAATAACAAAGTGCAAAGAATTGTTCTAAAAAAATACTACATTAATTAAAAGAGAAAACAATTTAGTAAGATGTAAGTGAAGATGATGAGGCAAGGTCGTTTTTTCTCACACATAGTTTTGTCTTTCTTTCATTTTAACCCGTGTAAGAGAGAGAGAGAGAGAGAGAGAGAGAGAGAGAGAGAGAGAGAGAGAGAGAGAGAGAGCGCGCGCGCGCTTACGCACTCCGGCAAAACGTGTCGTTAATAAAATGTTCCACTTTGTCTTATCATCTCTGCTTTCGTTCCGGATACTATTATATATCCTACAAACACACATCCTAAGACGAAAGTGTCTAGAAAGTGTTTTAAACGCTAAATGATACACAGGAAATTTGCGTCCAGGTTCTTTCAACATTTCACCATTCGTGACAGATCTATTATCACAATGTGCGACTAATGGCTGAAAGAAATAGACCAGTTAAACATCTAGATACATCAGGCATTATATACAGCAGAGTGATATATATATCTATATATCTCTATATATATATGTATATAACAAAGGCGAATAGATTTTAAAATGAGTCAATTTGAGAAATGGCTTACGGCCATGTAACGTTATATTTAACGAAAAACGTAGGTCGTATGTGGCACAAGGCCGGTTTATTGTGGTTTCTCCAAGTCCGTAGGCTCGGCCAAAAATATTCCCTTTGAACCCATATAAACGGGTTCAGGGCTAGTCTACCTCCCAGGACGAAACTTTGCCCTTCGGCAAAACTTCGTCCGGGTTACTCTCTACCGAGGCGGAGAGTTCGACAGTAATGAATGGTGTATATCACAGCCATATAACGTTGAAACACCGGTTCTCGTACGACCGTCTTGTCATTACCAAGATGGGTAACCGCTTGGGGAAACTATTTACTGTAAGCTTGGCTGTACGAGTGATGTAATGGCAAACGGCTCGGAATTATTGATAAGAGAGCCGGGTTCCAATTCCAGTCGGTTTCGTCATGTTCATTTCTGCTTAAATACCTTGGGGAGTGGTGTGAATCAACCTCTTCTCCCCACCACCTATGGGTTAATTAGTATGACTTGTAACAATAAATCCTTATTACGAAATTCTCAAAATCTAAAAATGTTTTTCTGGCTTTGAATAACCTGCAAAGTGTTAAAGAAAATCAAATTAATTAATCAGTTTGAGACACGGGCATACACAGAGATGAAAATAAATCTTACGAATATACAACGATAGATAATGTCTTGAGATTGACATGGAGATAAAAGCAGAAAAAGACAGACATTAACAGGCTGAGGCAAACTGAAAAGGAAATCTATATATTGAAACAGAGTCTCAGAGACAGGTAATCTTAGATCCGTAAGTGGTCACTATTAGTTAACTGATACAATAGGTTCTTTGATGACGTAATTTATTTGACTCCCAACGAGGGACACAATGTCAGGTTTCATTTGGCATCGCACACGCATTCTGCGGATAAAGGTACACTTTCTTAATCCCGAAAGCTTTGGTCGCAGGTGCCATTGCGTATACCTGACCCTAGCACGTTATTGCGTTTGGGAGGTGTTAATTAGGAGACAAATCTTCAGAGACCGGGCAAACTTCATTTATGTAATCTCTCTAGTACCACTAAGACGTAATGGCGCCCCGCAAATTTCTCTTCTAACTGTCATTGGCAGGCGCAACCCCGCGGTTGGAATCCCGTCAGCCAGACTCGGTTCATTCGTACCTTGTCACGACTGAAGACGAAAAACTTCTTTTATATGTTGTGTCACTTCAGAACGTGAGTGATTGTGGCTCTCCACCAATTCTTGTTCTAAACAACTTTTGAATATTCAACATCTCGCTTCCTCCTCCGATTTGACGTCCATTCATTATGGAAGTTACTCGATGCTTTTCCTCTGGGCTATCTGGTACGATATATCATGCTACGGCTTATATGAGGATAAGTAAAAAAAATGATCCGCACTCTTGCCATAACTCATCTGTGGTATGAATGCGGAGAATGTTTGACTTTCGCTTAGATGTCGGGCAGATTTTAACAGCCTATTTCTGGTTTAATTATAAGTATCTTTTCAGTTCTCCTTTTCTTAAAAACTTCTCATCAAGGTCAAGGAATCTAAATCCAGATCAAGGAATCTAAACACCCATCTATACGAACACAGGCCCGTTGCTTCGTGGCTCTTCTTCACCCGCGAGGAAGTTGTCCAGCATTTACTATAGGACGCTAAGCAAAGAGGTCGGGAAGCGATGAAATTTATTCATTCATCTGCAGTGATATGATGCGGCTCAAGATATTTTTTAGTGTGGAAACACACAATCATTAATGTGTTCATTGGTCCAGTAATAATACCATAATAAATCGAATAATAATCTTTTGAGAAGAGCATGAAATCCATATCCCAGGTTGGCAAAATATTTGTGAATAACATTAGCTTGTTGAACCTGTTTAGAAACTGTCGATAATCCTTCGAGCACGAAGCCACTGGTCATCTTGACAGAGGGTTTGAGTTTACTGACTTTGTTCTACTACTAATCTCGTCAAATAATGTGCTCTCCCCCAGAACCTGTAACTTAGGGTCAGTTTAGCATTATGTTAGAATAAAACATAGGTTAGAATCTGTGGGTAATGAAGAAGGCATCTGAAAAAGGCATTAGGTAGGAATCACCGTAGACTACATAGTTGGCGGAGACTAACAGACGCTCTCTCTCAGACACACTCTTGCACACAGACACACACACACACACAAACAAACATACGCAAACACAGTTGAGCTGACTAGATGTAACCGTAAGTTCTATGCTAACAGTTTCTTTTCTTGCACTTCTCGCTTGTGAAACTCCCTTGCAGTTCCATGCTTGCCAGCTAACTTTAATCTTCAAAAATTTAAATGTAGTATCAATCGCTATCTATGTCCTCCTGATTACTCTTTTCTCTTTTCCCTCATTACTAATGATTCTGTTTCTAATTCTTCCACATCAAGTAACCACTCGTGTCTTAGTGGCTTTACTGCCTTGCATGGGATAAAATCAATAAAAAATGTATACGCCCTCGTCCATCGAAATCAACGATAGGGCCCATCATATTTATATATGACGTCAATTTAAACGGGAAGAATTCATTTTACCAAGTTTATTTCAAGCGAATTTATATTCTTAGAATTTCCTGTTAGATGTTGCATATGTAAAATAAAATTATAGATAAACTGTCGAATGGACAGAAAGATGAAATTCGGAGAGTTTATTTAGAATTTTAATTATGGCAGACAATTACAATTTCGGGAATTGGAACGAATATAAGACAATTTAGACCGACTGATACTGTTGGGTTAATTTTACCAAACATGTTCATATAATTTAGAAATCCTTGATAAAACCCAAAGAAGAATCAGAAATATTATTGATCTTGTCCTGGAGTCTCGGCTTCAGTGACTTTTCCACGCCGTGAAATTGCCTCTATTTGCGTTTTCTATATATACTTCCATTGTAATTGTTTGGATGAGCTTTTCGCTATGGTACCAAGATTTTATGAATTTAAGTGCAGTACTAGACTGGCGTCGAGTTCTCAACAAATTAAATTCGTGTTGGCAAGATGTAACCGTAAGTTCTATGCTGACAATTTCTTTTCTCGCACTCCTCTCTTGTAGAACTCTATTCCGGCTTCGATACTTTCCAAGTCAATTTATAATCTTCAAAAAAATAAAATGAAATTTCAAATGCTACCTACTGTCTTTCTGTATACTTTTCCCGCACCTTACCGATGTTCGTTTTTTTTAAAATATTCACACTAGACAACCCTTTGTGTCTTCATGGCTTTACTGTCTTGCTTCGAGTGATATCAATTAACATATATATATATATATATATATATATATATATATATATATATATATGTGTGTGTGTGCGTGCGTGTGTGTGTGTGTGTAAATGTGGATATAAACCAAATAGATATTAGTAGCTGTATATGCGTGTATATACGTGCCTACACAGATAAGCGAATAACTATATACTTAATTGAATATAAGGTGCAAACAGTGCTCAATGTAGTTAGACAGAGCTAAAAAGTATATATTAATAAATGTACATATAACTACGTTCGAATTGCAAGTTACAGTTTCATGGTTTTACCAACTCATCAGGCACGAACTGGTGAATGAATGCCTATTATGGTTGCTTTTTTTTAAATACTGGATCTTATAGGAGGGAGGCTAATTAAAAGCAGATTCAAAGCTCAATATATGACAATATAAACTTTATATATAATTGAGGCGTAGATTCAAAATGTAAAGTATAGGTAGGGAGCTACTGTAAAAAAAAATATGCAAGATTAAGTTTAAATTAGAAAAGAGGAACGCCGTGTAGCTCGTTAAGTATAAATAGATGCTTAAATGCTTAAGTTGGGGGTAATCAATATGTAACCTAAAATATGTAAAGGGCATGTGATATTTATGATATCTATCCAGAATAAAAATATTTAAGAGAGTTTTTTTTATGATTACAAGCTAACATAAGTTCATGAGTTGCACTACGAACGTAAGTATGTATATACATTAATATATATATATATATATATATATATATATATATATATATATATATATATATATATATATATATATATATTTGTGTATTTAGGCAGCAATCCTTCTTTCATGCACATTTCATTAAAAACGACTGACAAGGTGCTTTCTTTAGTTTTTTTATATAATTTCTCGTGCGATCTAATAATGTTTTTCTTTTCAGAAGATAAATTATATAAAAACTGTCCGAATGTTCTTTTTATCCGAGCGCTTTCGGCTATACATTTAGCCATATTCAAGGATTATATTTTTCAACTGTTAGAATTAGAAGTAGTTTGTTATATGTATGTTTTATAAAATGTTTTTATATAATTTATCTTCTGAAAAGAAAAACATTATTAGATCGCACGAGAAATTATATAAAAAAACTAAATAAAAGCACCTTGTCAGTCGTTTTTAATGAAATGTGCATATAAATATATATATATATATATATATATATATATATATATATATATATATATATATATATATATATATATATATATATATATATATATATATATGAATAAAAACAGACAAGAGGAAAAATATTCTTAACCGACGTATTTCGTCCTCTGAAGAATATTATCAAGGCAATGTAGAATTTATTTTATTGCTCGTGTTAATATACAAAAGCGTGGATGTCATTTGTTTATCAAGGATTTAAATTCGAGAGGTTCATGAATGTTAATCAGGTGGTTGAAAGGTCAGTCAAAACCTGTGGAGGACACAAAATGTCCTAATTCAAAGTCTAGCTAAAAGTAAGTGAGTCATTTTCAAGACTTTTATTTTTCTTAATGAATATTGTTTAAATTGTGATTAGATTGTTATGGTATGAGATGGACTTATATATATATATATATATATATATATATATATATATATATATATATATATATATATATATATATATATATAAACTTCAATAATGTATATGAGTGTGTACGGTTTCGTGCATGGACAAGTTTTTAAGTGTGCCACTGGAATACAGACAGCGAATTTATCAGACAATTAACTACTCTTTTATTTCTCATCAAAATTCCTTTTCCCGCTGTGTGGTTAGTGTATGATGTAAAATTGGTCCTTTTAATTTAATGCCACACGCGTGTGTTGCCGTTATTTCCAGATATACTCGCAACACGGAGGTGCCCTCCTGCCGTATACAAGTCACATGAATGCAGCCGAAAGAGGAAGCGACTGGCTGTGTGGGCAGTCGAGGTCGGTCGGCTCCAGATGGGACAAAAAAGCCTGCTTGGTAAGGAGACATTTCTCTTCAGAGAATGCGGATGAGGGTGTTGTGGAACGGATAACGTCGGTCTCGATAGTCAAAGAAATTTGTTTGGTTTGTTTGCGTTTTTTGGCAAACTTCCAATTCTGCGAGTCCTGGCATCTTCCTGAAAGAAAAGGAAGAAAAAAAAATAACAAGGATGGCGACTTTGTGTCTCGTGCCTAGTTAATACCCTTCGATGGATTTTTTTCAGAGCAAAAGGTAATTAGTTTCAGAATTTAGCCAGCCCTGCACACAAACACACACAAATTATATATACATACATATACATACATACATACATACATACATACATATATATATATATATATATATATATATATATATATATATATATATATATATATATATATATATATATAAATATATATATATATAGATATATATATATATAGAGAGAGAGATACAGAAAGAGCGATGGGGAGAGGTGGGTGAATTATAGACTGTTAGAATAAACTGTGTCCGTCTTTCCACACTATAAATATTAGTGAACAGGTTTAGTACTCAAATACAACTTAACTGTAAGTTCCATCAGAAGTTTTTGTTCCACAGTTGTGTCTTTTTTTTAACCATCTACATTTGTGACTTCTCCCATAGCAGAGACATCTTCTTTTATGTGCCGTGTTCTTTAAGGACGTAGGCGATGATGGCCTTCCACTCCTTCCTTTCCCTTGTAGCTCTTATGTTTTGTCAGTTTGTTATTTCTCCCAAACCCTGTTCCGCCATCCATTTGCTCAAGCCCATCAAATATGTAACGCACTGCTTTTCTCTATCCCACTATTCCCTCTATCCATCCTGTGAGTTTCAGATTTTCCAAACCCTCCTTCCTTATTACGCGAAGCATAAATTTCAGCTGCCTCCTCCTGATGTTAATATAAATTTCCTCTTCGTTTCCATTCTCTCCAAAACCTCGTTGTTGCTCACATGTTGGGTCCATAGTATTCTCATCATCCTTCTGTAGAACTACATTTCTGATGCTTTAAATCTCTTCTTAAACAATGGAAAAAAAAGTCAAAGATATATCGTCCTACGTTTCAACCGATGAATATTTTAGATGCTTAAAATTAACAGCTACACATTATTCTTTTATGTGTAGGCGATCATGGTCCTCCATTTCTTCCTGTCCATTGAAGCTCTTATGTGTTTTTGTTATTTTTCCCAAACCCTGTTCCTCCATCTATTCGCTCAAGCCCACCAAGTATGTAACACGCTGCTTTCCTATTTCCCTTAACCAGACCTGTGAGTATCAAATTTTCCAAGCCCTCCTTCCATATTACGCGACCCAGAAATTTCAACTGCCTCTTCCTGATATTAAGTATAATTTCCCTGTTTGGATGCTGACGTTCAACACTACTTAGAACTTTTTTTCCCCTCAATCGCTGACGAATCTTTAATAGAATTGAAATATATATATATATATATATATATATATATATATATATATATTTTGAACAATAAAAATTATTAAAAAATTAATAAAAAATTAAAATCTTCAGACACACTGGGTTGTAGATTAATATTCTTTCGTTTTTATTATTATTATTTCATTTAGATTCCTCAATCTTCAGACACACTGGGTTGTAGATTAATATTCTTTCGTTTTTATTATTATTATTTCATTTAGATTCCTCAATCTTCAGACACACTGGGTTGTAGATTAATAGTCTTTCGTTTTTATTATTATTATTTCATTTAGATTCCTCAATCTTCAGACACACTGGGTTGTAGATTAATATTCTTTCGTTTTTATTATTATTATTTCATTTAGATTCCTCAATCTTCAGACACACTGGGTTGTAGATTAATATTCTTTCGTTTTTATTATTATTATTTCATTTAGATTCCTCAATCTTCAGACACACTGGGTTGTAGATTAATATTCTTTCGTTTTTATTATTATTATTTCATTTAGATTCCTCAATCTTCAGACACACTGGGTTGTAGATTAATATTCTTTCGTTTTTATTATTATTATTTCATTTAGATTCCTCAATCTTCAGACACACTGGGTTGTAGATTAATATTCTTTCGTTTTTATTATTATTATTTCATTTAGATTCCTCGACTAGTTTCTGCCAACATGGCCATCATCAGGAGAAAAAAATATTTTTGCTTGCTGGTAGCATTAAACTACAGAAAATATATATATATAAAATGAAAGCTTCAAGAAAGATTTTCATTTATCATATATATATATATATATATATATATATATATATATATATATATATATATATATATATATGTTAAAAATCAAATACGGATCGGAATCAATTTAACATATTTCACATTTATTAAAGCTTCGTCAGCGATTGAGGGAAAACAAAAGTTCTAAGTAGTGTTGAAAGTCAGCATCTTGATTATGTCATTTTCTCTTCGAGTTTGGAAGGGTCACATCTCTCTCTCTCTATCTATCTCTCTCTCTCTCTCTCTCTCTCTCTCTCTCTCTCTCTATATATATATATATATATATATATATATATATATATATATCAATATATATATATATGATAAATGAAAATCTTTCTTGAAGATTTTATTTTAGTTATTTTTTATATCAAGCTAATAGATTAAAGTTAATATTTCCAATAAGCAGAATACTTTGCTGTATTTCAAAATGAATCTAAATTTATTGGAATGAAATTGATTGGAATTCCCTTTATTAAAAAAGTATTAAAAATAAAATATGCTTTTCGGAAACTGTATTGGAGGAAGATAAACTGCGTTAAAATTTATTTTTATCTGATTCGAAACAAATATTACTTACTTTTAGGTTAAAATATCGCAGAAAAGTATTTTTTTAACACCAAGATGGGTGTTTGTATGGGGTGTTCACGAATCTCTCGATAAACGTATGTCTGGGAATTTTCCTGCACGGGACATATCTATAACAATTACTTAACAACTATAACGTGAAAACCTTTTTATATAATGTGTTTAGCTACTTTGTAATCTTAAAAATTTAAGAAAATATTCTAAGCAATCTAATGTTTTATTGAATCTTAGGAAGTTTGATTTTATAGTCTAATTTATGGTCACCCGCTGATACAGGAATAGCAAAATTTTTAACCACAATTCCCAACGTGCTAGAAAGGATCAGAAAACATAATTTAATAATCAAAATATAATTTTCCCTTTCGTCTTAATAAGGCCATTAAGATTTTGGCGATAGAACTTGGTTTTTATTAAGCGTTATTTGTTATTTGGAGCATTTTTCGTCATGTATTCTCATTTTTAAGCGAATCTTTGGAGGTACCTATATCTATCTATCTATCTATCTATCTATATATATATATATATATATATATATATATATATATATATATATATATATATATATATATGTATATATATATATGTATGTATGTATGTAAACAGATTTTTCTGCCACACCAGGACAAAATAGATTTAAGGACAAATATCAAAGTTTTATTATTAAAATCAATACAAATGAATCACGTTTAAGATTTAACATTTTAGGCGCCTTTCCGCTGACACTTATTCAGTACTAGCATAGCAGCATGGCCCGGCGTTGCCCGTGCTTGATTAAAAAATCGTACGACTCATACAACAATCGCTATCACTTGACTTCAAATATTTTTACCCTTCCTTGCCTTTAAAGGAGTATCCTTTGCCGTGCTGATGTTGCTACATGCCTTACTTCTTGCCTATCTCACACTGCGAATTTTTTCTAAGCTCTATACTAAACATTAAATCTGTTACGAAAAAAGAACTAAACAAAATGAACACAAAACGATCAGCTTTAAAAAAGGACTCGTAACAGGAAAAACCGAATGAAAAAAGAATGTTAACAACAATACTTTTTCACACCCAACCCAGTTCTGCGGAATCAGAATCAACGTTGAGTTTAAGCAAGCGAATGAGCCAATTGGAGTAAAGTGTCATGCAGATTTAAATTTTTCCCACTTGTGACGAATGCATCTATCAATTTTTTTGCATGCTAGCATGCTAGTTAACATTCGTATCAGTCAGCTGTTGGCTCTCACGCTGGCCAATAGAATCTTCCTGCCTATTCGTGGCAGCCAGCTATAGGCTCTCACTCTGGCCATTAGAAAATGGCCGCAAACTACATGAAAACTACCGTAGAAGCATGAATCGATTATTTCCACTATCGATGGGAGTTGGGAAATGCACAGTCGGTCTTGGCCTTATTTCTAACTTGAAGCATGTGCATGTAAATTTTGGTGCAGATCCGTCGAAAATTGCGTCCGTGCATTCGTCACACACACACACACACACACACACACACACACACACACACACACACACACACACACACACACACACACACAGCCTGCTTTTATAGATAGAGATCAAAATCGTCGGCATTATAAAACGGTTAATAAAAATTTTGTTATACCAACAACAGATACTAAGGCATAAATTACTAAGTTGGAGTAGGCAATTGGGAGGAGAGAAAAAAATATGTTTTACTAATTTTCTTCCCAGTCAGGCAATTTTCCCCGAATAGGGCCAACTTATATTTCTACTCCCGTTGAAAATTAATTTTTGGTAAATATTTTTCTTATTAACTATTTCGTTTTATAATGCCGACGATTTTGATTCTGAAGAAGTGTCGGATAAAAAGGCGCCTAAAATCTTAAATCTTAAAACATGGTACTTTTTTTATATCTATTTTAATAATATATATATATATATATATATATATATATATATATATATATATATATATATGTAAAGAATGATAATTTCTTATGACATAAAAAATAAAGAAAAACATTGAAATAATGAAATGTGAATTGAGGGGCCTTGATATGACGGCCAATCCCATGTCTCTGGTGGATTTGTATATTCCGTCCCCTCCCTCGTACATTGCCCTCCTTTTTACTCCTTTTAGATTTCGTCCGATGATCGGCTAGGGTTAGATTACAATCTCGAACAAACGACATCGTTAAGATGTGGCTGCCGCGTTCGTTAGCGTCAATCAGCCTCCTCCCGAAAATTAATGACCTAATCGTTGATTTTATCCACTCTTCTTCTTTCCTTTGTTTCGTCTACCGCCAGTCTGGCAACCACGCCCCTCGGTTTGGTTAAGAAGGGCACCGTCGCTGACATCGCAATGTCCACTATGTTATGATTTCAGATCCCTTCCTCAATGATCTCTCCATCCGTAACCTTTTGGCTCGGCATAATATTAGCCAGAACGTCGGACAGACCGAGAGCTGGGGACGCGGTGGCTGGGCGAAAATTGGGATTAGCGGTTGGGAAATTTTAGGCTTTCGATTAGACATGAGCAGGAATCGAATAGAAATTGTTACGCGGAATAGAGTATGGACCCCATCTATTCGTCATTTGGAGACAACACACACACACACTTACGCTCACACATAAAATATACACACATATACATGTTTGTATATATTGAAAATGAGAAAGATAGAGACAGAGAGGAAGGAACAGAAATTACCGAATAAAACATTCTCGGGAACAACATAAAAAATGATCATTTTTTTTCAAAAATCAGAAAGAAAACAGATCTAGAAGAATATAAAACAGAAAAAAAACAAGTTGTCAATGGCAACAAAAAAAAAGGAATTTAAAAGTCATAAAAATAAAACGTACAAAAAAGCCAAATAAATTAGAAACAAAGGTATTACAAGCCAACAACAAAAACTGGAATGATTTTTTCTTTATTTCTTTCTTTCTTTCTTTCTTTCTTGATACATATCTATGTCTATTCTTTTATCTTTGTTTTTTTCTCAGGTTATATATAGTTATACCAGTCATTTGATATCTATCTATCTATCTATCGATCTAAATAAATAAATAATTATAAATATTCATATGTTAATATAAATTATCTTCCTACATATTCCCAACCCCTTTTAAGCTACGTCCGTCACTCTGTCTATCTCTCTCTCTCTCTCTCTAACACACACATACACACAACATACATACACACACACACACACACACACACACACATATATATATATATATATATATATATATGCGTCACTAATTACTAATATCTATCAGTGACTCTGTTCATGTATCAAGGTCGACTCTGGCATATTAAAATTGTATTTTATATTTACTTATATCTTGTTTCATTTATTTCACTATCTCTCTCTCTCTCTCTCTCTCTCTCTCTATCTATATCTATATATATATATATATATATATATATATATATATGCCAGATTTTATCACGCAAATCAGTGTTTTACAAAAACAAATTTGCATAAGACCTCCAAAGTGTTAATTTCTTTTTACCTATATTAAATATGATAAATACACGATGTGAATTTCAACATATACTATCTAAATCTCACCGTCATCGATTTGGGGAGGGAGGGTGACACATGTGGAAAGAGCCTGAAAACCATAGCAAGATTTGATGCATGGAGATGTGGGAGATATTGGTTCGACTGAACTGTTAAGAATCTGTCGATGGTTGTACTAGTATGATATCCTAATTTATAATGACCGAAGGTTTGAGCGTATTGGCTTTATTTAAAAAAAACAATGGTCAAGTCTTAGTATAGTTCCACTATTAATTATAGATGTGCTGTGTACTTTAAAATTGGCATTTGTAATAGGGTTTAGCTACCTCTTTTTTCAGACATACGAGTTTAGAAATGAGTACTTATCGGCCGTTAATATCATATATCCTTATAATCATTCTGAAAATACATTCGGCATGAATATTTCAGACGGCATATTTATTTGGTGCAAAAGAGTTAACTTTTTTCTTCTTGCCCTTAACTATAGTGGCGTGGATTTATATTTTTACTTAAGGTGTATTACGAAATAAACAACTGTCTTGGACGAAACTTGAACAATATTCAATAATTCCGTTTTCAGTGTCATATACCGTTAGTCTGTTTACAGACTGCTTCTTTTTTTTAAATCAGGAGTATATTGGGAGCAAATACAGATCAAATATGGATCGGAATTCAAAAAAATGATAAGATAAAGAACAAAATGCAAACGTGTATCAATCTGACATATTTTCCTTTTATTAAAACTTCCTCAGAGAACGAGATATAGAGAAATAGAAGAAATAAATGCTGTTAATTTTATTTTTGTGTTGTTTGATTTTCATTGGTTAATCAGGTTTCACGTTCATTCAATTTTTTAAACTGCCTAATTTAGGACTATCCAAAGTGAAGGAAAGATAACACGTCCTTTTGAAGTTTCAAGGAATTAACAGATTCCAACCCTGACTGAAAATTCGTAAATGTTGCTTTATGTAGGTAAGTGCATAATAATTCTCGTCTGTCTATGTTGAATTTATATGTTAATGTATGGTCATAAGTGTGTGTGCACGTTTATGTCTCGTAAACATTATGTTTGGTGGTTTTTCGTGTCTTGATTTGGGAACGTTTTTACCTACACACCGTTTGTTTTAGGTAAATATACGTTAGAGTCTTGAAGAATGGATTCAATATTTTGACGTGTGTTTATAGTTGGTAATCATGAATAAAGAAATCTCCGCCATTTCGCATCACCTATCATTATGGTCATAAAAGAAAAAAACTATATCTGAGTACCAGAAGAAGCTAATGTTTCCAGATTGTCCGGTTTTTACTCGCAAATAAGAAGCGGTCTAAATTCTGATTTAGATGACGGTCTGGCAACTTTTCAGATCAAGGAAGATGATTTTGGCAGCACCAAGGGGCCCCTGTGGATAACGCTCAACTTATGAGGCAAAAAAGAAGAGAAGGAAAAGAAGATATCAAAAAGAATTTATGATGGCAAGAGATAAGTAGAAATAATCGAGTAATACAGAGAAGTATTCGGATTAAAAAACGAATCTGCCGAACGTTGCTTGCTTTCTTTGACAAATTCAAAGGAAAGCCATGAAAGACTTGATAGGGGAGCATTTTTTTTCAATTCTAGCGTGAAGTTACTTAGCACATGTAACTTTCTCAAATATTCTGTTCTTTTTCTTTCACGATTTCTTAATACATTTTCCCTTCAGGACACGGCGCTTCACAACATCCTTTTCTTTATTCATCTGTAAACTGCTGTGGCTTCTTAGGAAATATTATAGAGTAGTTTTTCATGTTGACCTGCCCATGGTATTCTGAGAATGACGATAAACTACACTCGGCAGCAAGGCCTCTGATCTGGAGGTTTTGAGGAGCGTGGAACCACCTCTTATTTGTTGTTGTTCCCAGGTCCACTCTGACCCGGGGTGGTAGCACCTGTGAGTGTCCCAGTTATGGGTAAATAGTCAACCCCCAAACTGGGGTAAAAAAAAAACTATAAATGTATAAAAATACATTTTTGTAGTAAACATTTCCTGCAATAGACTTTAATAGTAAAAAAAGTAGAAAATACCAAAGCCCCAAAGGAAATTAAATTTCAGCATTTAATGACCCATAAGGAGTTGATATGCCGTTAAACAAATCAAACCAAATCAAACATCCCCAAGGTTTTTTGTGAAGTCAACGAACACTCGTTGTCACTTTCGTAATGCTCGTTGTAGCAGAGACTTTGCAATCGCAGATACAACTATAGTAACGCCGTTGAACAATACTGGTGTCAGACGCCTTTGAATAACACTCGCACTAATAGTACTTGCTCGATAATACTCGCTTGCAAAGTAACCACCGAATAGTAATCCATATGGAAATTATTATAGAGAATAGTATAGTGAATACTGTAGAGAACAGTGATCTGTGTTCAAACTCCAGAGTCGACAGCGACACTTTATTCCTATATAAGGTTTTAAATTGGGAGAGTGTTTCTCTTAGACTGACTGTCAACCTAATTTTTTCATCTATATTTGTAGTTTACTAAACTTGGCACAGGTGTAGCTCCCGGCAAAATGTATGTGGCACCAAAAGAAGATTAAACTTACTATTCAGTTGTAATTGATGTAGTGAGACAAGCTTATTAACCATTATACAACATCGAAGTGCACATATTGGTTGGCTAACGATTACTTATATTATTATCTTTTTTATATTTGCTAAGAATGTGTTTCTTTGACTAAAAAGCGATATTAAACAAAATAGGGGATGAAGAGATGTAACGTTCCGGGTAAGTAGACTATATCTGACCACCTCTCTTGAAAACAACCTTAGGAATTTGCTTTTAACTGTCGAACTTGAAACTCTCGCAACAGTAAGGAATATTCAGCTATTCCAGCTACAGAACAACCAATCTCAGTGGCATAAGTAATGGTTTCTCTTCTATATGTCACGTTCTTTCAAAACAATAATGATAATAGCACTCACAAACTTCCTATAATTTGTAGCTCTTAGTAAAATTTTCCTTTTCATTGTCACTGCCATTCTCTGTCATGTTATTCATTGACATAAATTTGTTAGTTAGGTTACTCGTTGCTTTCATCTGTCTTGTGCGTGTCAAATTCTTCAAGCCTTCTTTCCTTATTATGAGTCCTATAAATGTCAACTGTCTCTTTCTGAACCAGTACAGGTGTTCGTTCTGTTTTCATTTTCCTTAAAAACTTCGTTGTTAGTCGTATATCCCCCTCCATCGTATTCCCAGCATCCTTCTGTGTTTGATTGAGTTGTACCTTTTAAAACACTGTATTCTACATTCAAAACCATCACTTGATAGGACACCAGAAGTGTTGAATAAAAATGGCTATTTTTGTAGTGATTTTATAACATATTTATGTTATACTTTTCGAATAAATTATATTTGCCCTACTCTGTATTGAACAGTCTTTTAAGAATAGTATTTTTGGTTATTGGAATTCATTCAGTATACACCAATCATATACCTGTATATATATATATATATATATATATATATATATATATATATATATATATATATATATATATATATATATAAATAAACAAAGACTTGTACCCAGAGAAATCTAACATAGACTTGAACAAAATTGACGCCATTATTGTAACTTTAGGACCCTTTCGACTAACGATTTTTCAAGATGTAATCGTTGGCAATATAAAAACAATCAAGAAACATTAATAATAATAACGAATGAGGAGAGTAAGTTGGAGCGTGATTAAAATCAATCTTAATTATAAATAAATTCCCGAATAATACATACATATATATATATATATATATATATATATATATATATATATATATATATATACATACACATATATATATATATATATATATATATGAAGAAATACAGTCTTAAAATTTGCTATATTTATGGGATAAAGGGCTCAATATCAGAGATAGAGCGTGTGTAAATATAAAAGTGAACATAGAAGCCAACACTTAGAGGCGACAGTCTGTTTCATGCTAGATGCAATCGTCAGGCCTGACGATTGCATCTAGCATGAAACAGACTGTCACCTCTAAGTGTTGGCTTCTATGTTCACTTATATATATATATATATATATATATGTTGAGTTCAGTTTTTAATCCTTAAAGCCTCTAAGTATTAACTTCTATGTTCACTTTATATATATATATATATATATATATATATATATATATATATATATATATATATGTTGAGTTCAGTTTTTAATTCTTCCACCCCAAGAAAGAAAATACGGGCACTAAGAAGCAAGAGGTTACTGAAGGTTAAAGAAAATTGCAACGCCTTAGAAGGAATTGGAAACGCAGTCTTAAACATGGAAACAAGTGAAAAAACCGACACACGTGTTGAAAAGGCGGGGAAGAGTTGTAAACCAGGCAATATCCAAATTTATCTACTCGTTTTATTGCTCTCAACAATTCTGTTCCTTTTTTCTTTTCTTTTTTCGTTACTCTAGACAAACTCTGTCCCTGATGTTCCCAATATGTTCCATTATTATATTTCTATATTTTATTTGACAACATTTTTCTAGATGTTATTGTTATATAGACTGGGGCGTAGATATTAAATAGCCTAGCATTTTATTCTTTGTTTCTAATCCAGTATATAACTTATTATCGAGGAACAACAAAACGACTAATAAAATCTATGTCAGGAGAGTAAATATCTAGAAAAAAAAAAATTTTGTTTCTACCTATGTATTTTCTAATATTTTGTTCAATGCGCGTTACATTATGCGAAATGGCCGTGGACTGAGGACTTTAAAAAATAATTAAAGTGATTAACTTGCACACAGACTCAGTGATTAAAAAGAAAACGAATAATTAATTAAAAGTGGAATTTTATAAATCTGAAGCTAACATGTGAGATCACGTTGTATAGCCTCTATTACGATTGAATTAAGCCATCAGACAACGAATACGGCAGGCTAAGACGTCAGCTGCCAGTTTTATGTATTAACCAAAAGCTTACTTTTCTAATTCAGAAAATATTGTTTCTTCTTATAATTCTATGTAAGGAAAATGAAAAGACAAACGATAAAAAACAACCATTAATATGATTAGGATTAAGAAGTGAGGCGAGGATTAAAATTTGGGTGAAAAAAATTGCATACAGATTGATCGGAAATTTTTTTTAAGCGAAGAGAAAAAAAAACACTTGCTTTTAGGATTAAATTATTCGACATGAATTCGCGCTGTCTCTGTTAAAATTACGCTGTTAGAATCTTAACCATAAATAGAGTAACCTACATACCTGAAATTTCGGAATTATCTAATTATCAGCGTGGCTATAAAAATTCCCCTGCATAAAAATTACGGCTTTAGTAAGTAGTGTAAGCTTTGAAAATTATGCATGCGGTAATGGAGGTAAATAATAATACATGACGTTCAAAAGTCAATGGTATCACAGGTCGGGCAAATAATATCGCGTCTTGGTCACCAGTGTAACGAGAGAGAGAGAGAGAGAGAGAGAGAGAGAGAGAGAGAGAGAGAGAGAGAGAGAGAGAGAGAGAAAATAAAAGAAAGAAAGAGAGAGCTATGTAATCTATTACGTTTCCTCCATTATGAACATTATTATATCCGTGATATAATAACAGCCAGAAAGGAGTAACTAAAAGGTAAATGAATGGTAAACATGCTTTGTTCGCAGAGAGACTTTTATACCACTAAGACATGCACAAAACGATATATACAGGTGTCCCACACGGAGAACAATATATCCTATATCTACACAGCGAGTAAGATATAGGACAAACAAAAAGGAAGGGCATTACATATAATATGGATATACTTCAGTGTTTCTGGAGAAGTCATGTTTCGGAGTCCAGATACAAACAGGCCGGATTCATTTAATTTGTAACAGGCGAGGACATAGGCCACAAAGAGGAAACAGCGAGTTTTGGTTTTTCCCAACTTGAGGACTGCGTTTCCGAGTTTCAATATCTGGGGAAGATATATACCCAAAAGGAAACGGCACGATGGATTTGTAAGCTTAGATTGGATTAAAAAATATGTATCAATATTGTGATATTCTTTCATTGTTTAATGATAATATCAGACGATATGAAAAGAATTTACATAAAATATATAGACAACACTTATCTATATTATTTAATGAAACATGTATGAATGAATATATATATATATATATATATATATATATATATATATTTAAAGACATTTTTATGTTTAACATTGTTTTTATCTATAAAAACTATGTTAAACATAAAAATGTCTTTAAATAATTGTCGGACTTTGTCCATTTCATAATATATATATTGTATCAAAAATACTTTTAAAAACATTGGGACAAAAATACATATAAACATATGTCTCCGAATCGTTCGTTTTTGAGTTAAGTATAAAGAAAGTTTACGGTAGATGGCTCTGTGTTGACATTTAGACTAGGATACATTTGTCATTCGTGTACATTTGTGGTTAGTCTGTCTTCAACGTTTAACGTGTGTATTGAGTTAACCGAGAAGTGTTCCGTTTAACGATGGCACAATATTCATATCGTCTGCAGACAGATGAGGTATACTCGTGAATGGTAATGGACGCGAGGCGTATAGCTATATCAGCTATATCAGATTGCGTTTCCAGAACGAAGGCAGCCGAGTCATCCAACCATTGCTGATGTTTATCGTCGAATTTCTGAAACAAGATTCTTGACAGCACAACTATGATTCGAGTCTACATCGTAACACAGCTCTATCTGCTGTACCTTTCTTTAAATCTAATAACTCAAAAACGTAGGATTTGTCCTTGTTTTGGTGTGAAGAACCAACACCGAACGCTTGTAAAAGTATTTTTGACATCCTGAACACACACACACACACACACACGCACGCACGCACACACACACACACACACACACACACACACACACACACACATACACACACACACACGTGTGTGTGTGTGTTTGTGTGTGTGTATCTGTATGCGTTGGCTGGAAGGTGTTCAAAACGAGGCAAAATTTAGCTTCCTCAAGCTTCTTGTCCAGGAGAAAATATTGATTCTTCAAAATAGAAATGTTTTTTTATTTTATTTTCTTTTCTTTATTGACATTTAATAGAATAATTGTCTATCTATCTATCTATCTATCTATCTATCTATCTATCTATCTATCTATCTATCTATCTATCTATCTATCTATCTATCTATTACATTCTGTTCATTTTTATCTATCTATCTATCTATATATATATCTATATATCTATCTATCTATTACATTCTGTTCATTTTTATCTATCTATCTATCTATCTATCTATCTCAGATGTTAAGGCTGCACTTTCTGTTCAACGGTTAGCTTCCAGCAAGAAAATATAAATCTAAAAGTTACTTGTTCTTTTGCGTACTTTCTATTCGCCTCACAGACAGTTATTTAGACAAATCCCTAAAAGGAAGCAAGCACACACACACACACACACACACACACACACACACACACACACACACACACACACATACATATATATATATATATATATATATATATATATATATATATATATATATATAATAAAAGTAAACAAAATAATGGCCTCTACAGTAGTCCTTTCCTGAAGCTAGTCAAATGAATAAATAAATTGTTGGAGGGACATTGTTAAGTCACACTTACTGCCTATATTATGATAGATGTTTACTTCAAGTGTCGCAGAGCCTGTCTTGATAGATAGATAATGTACAGGCAAGAGCCGGACACGTTCTGGGGATAGGCAAAGACAAGTTAAAGCTGAAAAGGGAATAACAGAGGGTTATGAAAATGACCTCTTGACGCTAGCAAGACTCTCATGACACTTCGATTTCTGTCATAAATCACCACCTGGTAATCATTGATCGCCTCGACTAGAGTCAAAGAAGAGGTGATTGCAACGCGCATGCGCCGACGCGTAAACTAAAGCACGTGATTTAGACTGCCGTCTGGCACATAAGAACGCTTTTTTCTTTATTTTTCTTTTATCCTTTTTTAAAGTCAGTCTTTATTTCCCGTCTTCGTAATTATTTACCCGTTTCTTTCTCCATATATATATATATATATATATATATATATATATATATATATATATATATATATATATATATGTATTTGTTCTTTTTTTGTTTTGTTCTTTCTTCTGTATTTTAGTTTCTTCGGAGTCGTAACTTGTCTTTCTTCACTAACCATTTAGTTTCCTTGGCAATATTTCTCGGAAGTTTTTTTTTTTATATAGTTTTTCCCTTATTTTTTCTGTCTTTTCTCTCCCACCTTTTCAGACACCGTTTTTTGCATCCTTTATTCGATGCCACTCGTCTCTGTTGAACCACAGCTCGTTTTTCATTCGTTCCTCTTCACCGCGTATACTTGTTTATGAGTCGACAATTCCGTGGTAAAACCAGAATTTTAAAACTCAGTTCAACCCAAGCAAAGCGGAATCGCTACTAACACGCAGGAGGTTACAGGGAGTGAAAAAGTGAGAAAGGTCTGAGTATAGGGAGGACTGAGGAAAGAACAAAAGATGAACGGGATTCATGAAGACAGAAGATGGAGATTGACATCGTATTTAAATTTTTGAAGATTTTATTTCGGGAAGCATGTAAACAGGTGTTCCACAAGCGGGAAGTGCGAGAAAAGAAACTGTTGAAGTAGAAGTAGCGGTTGCATTTAGCTATTTAAACAGTAAATGCGTGGGACCTACATGCCACTCTAGCAGCATGCTTAAATTCATCTAGTAGGAGCACCGAGGATAAAATCTCATCAAAGCAGTTGCCATGAAAATATTTGTAGAAAAGAGAGGGAAGCCACGTCACGTCAGTGAGGAAGTGACTGAAGTTGATAAGCCAATTCAAAACCGATTACATTACAGATACTTCTTTGGATTTTATCAAGAACTTTTAGATAAATAGCAGGAGTAGCAGACCAGATATGGTAGCAGTAATTCAATGCACGGACGAATGATAGATTTGTAAATGCGCAAGATTGACTGACGAGAAAAAGATTCTGGCACGACACAGACTAACGTTCCTTGCAGTAGATGCAACTATTGATTCGATGTAGCTATTCCACTTGAAGTCAGTTGACAACGTAAGGGGAACGAAGCTCAGTGTGTTGCTCTCCTGGAGTTTAGCGACAGCCAGGCTGATGGCAGGCAGATGTTTCTTTACGGTGGTTAAATGAGAACAGTTTTATTTTTCAGGCGTTAAAATTTACAAGCTATTTCCTTCCCCAGTTAACCACTGATTGGAGGCAATTATTTTTTACTAACCTGAAATGTGGCCAAAATCAGAAACATATAGACGACTTATTTTGATGCTTGAAAATATACTAGATATTTTGTTATACATTCGTATAAGTTGAGTTTTCAAAATCAAACTTCTTCTCCTATGTTCCGTGTCCCTTCAGGACGTGATGGCTCTCCACGTATTCCTCTGTGTTGTCGCTCTTCGTAAAATTTGTCTTTTTACTATCTATCCTAATACCTGTTCGGACAACCATTTACATAGGCTCGTTAGGTAGATTACGCGCTGCTTTCTTTAGACACTATTGTTTTCCATTTGGCATGTGAGTGCCAAACTCTCCAAGACTTCTGTCCTCCTTATGTGACCGAGAAATTTCAACTACCTCTTTCTGATTCGAATATAAATGTCCTTTTTATTTTCATTTTGCTTCAAACTTCATCGTTGTTCATATGTCCAGTCCATAGTATTCTCAGCATCCTTCTGTAGAACTACTTTTCTGTAGCTACAGGTCTCTTCTTAATCCGTGTGCAGATTATCCAACATTCACTGCCATAAATGAGGGCTGATATCACAGCACAATTCGGTACTCCTTTCTTAGTTTCTAACGATTCTTTTTTGTTTGTTTTTATTCTTTTTTTTTGTTAATACTTTGTTTATAAAATTATTTTCCTGAAAAAAAGAACTTTTTTTAATAGAAATATTTTATAAATTTCAAACAATTATGTCATGAACTGTTGGATCAATGAATGCTGAATGTTTCCTTATAAGGAAACAGCTAAACCTACTACTAGCTTTATCATATTGAGGTTTTAATACGCAAAGATTAGTTGTGGGGGCGGACATTATATAAAAGAAAATGATCTCGTGACGTCACAATCCATATATAGTGTTAAGGATTTAATGCAATTATTAACATAATAAATGGAAAATAGATGCCATCTTTTTATCATTTCACACCAAGCAAAGCGATAATGATACTAAGACGTATTGCGTTACTGGCAGTGAAAGAGAATGAGAAGAATTTAGTGAAAAGAAAGGAGACAGTAGATGGCGATTGACATTGCATTTACATTTTTTGAAGGTTGTAGTTGGCAGGGAAGCAAGAAATCGGAATAGAGTTTCAGGGGTGAGAAGTACGAGAAAAGAAAATGTTAGAACAGAACTTACAGTTGCATCGAGCTAGTTCAACATTAAAACGATGAGACCTAGTTGCCAATCTGGTAGCATGCTTAAAATTATGCAGTCGAGCTACCAAGGAGGCGAGCTCGTTAGAACAACTGACATGAAAATATTTATGAAAAGACAGAGGAAACCATGTCAAGACGGTGGGGGAGAGACTGGCATCGCGATGCCAGGTCATGATTGATTACATTACAGAACCTTCTTTGGATTTTGTCGAGAATCTCAAGATATATAGTCGGAACCTCAGGCAAGATATGTTAGCAAAATTCAATATTCAATGCTCGGGAGAATGGTAGATTTATATATGTATAATATGGATTCCGATGAAAATTGTCTTCTACGACACAGTGATCTAGCAGCTGGCCGAGTAAATTGGTTCAGTATAAATTCTTTGCTAAGGGCTTATTTTCTCGCACTTTTCTCCTGTGGTTTCTTGCTTTTCGGCCAACTTTGATCTTCAAAAATTTAAATACGATATCTATCGTTAGCTACTGTCTTCTTGATTCCTCTCGCTCCTTAATAATGTTTGCTTTTTCTTGTTTTTTCACACTCGGTAACCCCTTGTGACTTAGTGGCTGTATTGCCTTGCTTGGGGTGAAATAATAAAATTAAATGTTGTTTGATACTTCAACCGGAGTTATAGAAAATATTCCCCGCATCTGCAAATACAAGGTGACCCCCCCCCCAAAACGGGAATTTTTGAAGTGCGTATTGCCAGACATGAGCAAGTGGCAACACTGCGAGACAGTGACCTTGAGCAAGTAAACATTTCACCATTTTAGTAACGAGAATGAAATTCACAGTATCCCAGCTGAGATGTTGCAGCAGTCAATGAGGAATCTCAACAGCAGATTTCAAGAATGCATTCGTACAGGAGGTCGCCATCTACAGGACGTAATTTAAAAAAAAATGAAAATTCCATCATTATTTCTTAAATGGCATGTTTTAAGGTTTCAATTACTATGAATTAAATATTTCTCTTCCATCACTCTTGGTTTTATTGGATTGTTAAAAAGTTCCCGTTTTTTGGGTCACCCTATATAAATAAAATTGACAAAAATAAATAAATAAATAAAAACTAAACAAAAACAAAGAAAAACGCAAAAATAAAAATATATATAAAATAAAAATGACCGAAATATCTTTATATATTACCCTTCTGCTCGATGACTTCTGACACCTTATTAAATAATAATTGTTTGAAACAAAGTAAGTTCAGTCGACCAATTATGACAATTCCAGAACAACGTAACTATAAACAATTTTTTCTATCCTCTGCCAGCCGCTATGATGGAGAAAGCATTACCTCGAACCGTCGCCAGTGAGACACGCTGCAAGAGCCACTCCGTTTCGCGAGGCTCGCTCCTTAATCGCGCCAATCCTCCGAAGGAACGCCATCGAACGAGGGCCAATAACCCCTGAAGTCTCCACTGCCACAGAAGTAAAAAAAAATCTATCAGCAAGAGAAGAATATTTAGCTATGTTTTTTTTTTATCTCTGCGTCTCGGGCGACGAAATTTGGCTCAACCGCGGACCTGATCAAATTACTTAATTCTTTTAATAATAAAGAGATGGACAGTTTAACAAAATACAAAGAACAAGAGATTTGTCATCGAACATTCTTTTATTTTTTTAATTATACACAGAACTTATGTAATTAGTAAATACGGAAATTTGTTAAGAAATAATACAATTTTCTTCTATAGTTCACCTTGGGGCTTTTTAGCATACGAACAAAGAAAACATTTTTTATTTTATTTTGGGCCAGCGATACTTCAATCATCTAATGAGATACTCGGAAATTTAAGATTTTCATTTATCTTTACGGCATTATAGTAATTTCGGCTGACATAACAAAACCAATCTAAAACTTGCTTTCAGTATGCAAAAGTAGTTTCTTTTATTTTACTTCCTTTGTTTTAATCTATACAATTAAAAGCAAAATTAAACTTCAAAGATGATATTTATATTATAATAGCGTATTCCAAAATGTTAAAGCATTTAGGTACAAAGATGGCGGTCGACATTATATATGGCCAATTATTTCTAAAAATCTATGACTTTTGCGAAGTCCAATGTGTAACTAACTACAAAACATCTTAATTAGGAAGCGAAGAAAAGCGAGAAGAAAGGACTACGCATGAACTGCAAGAAGACAGTATTGGTAATCCCAAAATGCACATTAAAGGTAAGGGATACTAAAATCAAGCACGTACAGAAATTTAAATATATACGAAGTGTTCTAACAGAGGAAGGAAAATGCGACGCTAAGATCCGAAGACGCTTTCCAAAAGCTAAGTAAAGTATAAAGAGACATACAAATTTCGTTGGAAACAAAGAAAAGAATAAACTGATGTGTGATATCTGTCCTCCTGTATAACAGCAAATGCAGGACAATCTCCTCAAAGATGAAGAAGAGACGAAGCAACAGAAATGCGGTTCTTCTGAAAGATGCTGAGGATACCTTGGACCGAACATGTGAGCAACAACGAGGTTTTAGAGAGAATGGAAACAAAGAGGAAAATTATCAGGAAGAGGCAGATGAAAATTTTTCGGTCGCGTAATAAGGAAGGAGGGCTTGGAAAATTTGATACTCACAGGACAAGTTGAGGGAAAGAGGAAAGCAGCCTGTAACATACTTGGTGGGCTTGAACAAATAGATAGAGGAACAGGGTTTGGGAAAAATAACAAAAACACGTAAGAGCTTCAATTGACAGGGAGAAATGGAGGACCACGATCGCCTACGTCCTGAAGAGACATGACACATAAAAGAAGAAGAATGTGAAACTGTTAATTTTAAACATCTAAAATATTCATCGGTTGAAACGTAGGACGATATATCTTTGACTTTATCGTTTTCCATTGCTTAAAAAAAGTTAACAGAACTTCTGTTCGAATTGTCTTCAATCCCAAGTTGAGTGAACGTATTGTCGCTTTGAACCCGGCGTTCCTGAGCCATTTTAACCGTTCTGCCTAATCCCCTGAGTCAAATTTCTCAAATAATTGGTAGGTAATGTTTCAAGGTAGATATAAAAATAATTACAAGTGTTTACCCACCGTTCAACCGGTAGCAGAGCATTAAGTCATTTTTATCTACGTTCAACCTGGGCATTGCTTCATTTTTCTCTACCACGGGTAAAGCGGTGGTCAGGGCTCAAAGGGAACGTCGAAGTAGCACCGCATGTACTACAGTCATAGTAGCAGTATTGTCTTTCAAATTACAAGCTAGCCCATTGCATTCACTTTTGCGCATATGCTTTCGGGGAGGCGAGGCATTAATACGAATTCTCTCTCCCCTACTAGCTATGAGTTAACTAGCTGGCTAGAGTAGGATCTCTAACCTTGAATGGCGAAGGAAAACCAAATTTGAAACTGTGGAGAAGATAAGGGGAAACGTCTCCTGTATATTCGCCAAGAATGAATGGCAATTCATATAACAAAGAAAAGAAGTCTGTAGAGTGTCATGATTGCCTCCGTCCCCAAGGAAAGGGCATTATTAAAGATACATTATATTAATTGCTTTCTTCTGAAATCTTTCTTTTCTGCTTTTCAGGCTTTAAATTATTTCTTTTTCCCCCCCCGTTATTTTACACTCCTCTTTTTTCCTTTTAATTTTCTTTCTGTTTTTTTTTTCCTTCCTTTCTTCCTTCATTCCTTCCTTCCCCCCTTCCGTGCTTCGGTTATTCCAAATTTTCGTTATTTTAATTTTTCTTTCTCTTCTAACGCCTCTTTCTGTCTTTCATTCTTCCGTTTATTCCTACTTCATTTTATTTTTCTTTCTCTTTTGTCTCTTCTTTCTTTCTTTCTTTCTTTCTTTCTTTCCTTCTTTCTTTACGGCTAATATTTCGTTCTTTCTAGTTTTCTTTCTCTTCTGACATTTTTCCTCCCATTCATTCATTCTTTTCCTTTTACTTTCAATTTTCGTACTTTATTTCTTTCTTTTTATTTTACTCTTCATGTTTTCTCCCTTTCTTCGTTGTTTCTTTTAAATTTTCCTTCTTTATTTTTCTTTTCTTTTTTCTTTCTTTCTTTCTTTCTCTAGTAAGTTTTTATTTCATTATTTCATTTTATTGTCCATTTACTTCTCACTTTCCGCTCTTTTTCTTTTTCTTCCTAATTTTTGTTTCTTTCTTTCCATTCTCTTTCTTT
>OZ038483.1:34333132-34428132 GCA_964036315.1 Acanthosepion esculentum | reverse complement strand
AAGTGATTGTATTTTTGGCGTATGAACGGAATATCGAAATTTTTCACCGAACGGAAGATTTCCTTTCTGTCTAGATGTCGTCCAGAATTAGACGCTTTTTCCCTAAAAGGAGGCGACCATTAATTTATTGAAAAGAAGTGAAAGACTTTCTGTGAAGCTCATCCCTCGATGACGTCTCCATTTAAATCATCCTTCTCGTCCTTTCACTACTCCTTCTAATTTCTTTTTGTCTCGCGAAATCCTAATTTAGCCTCGTTTTCATGGAACTAAGAAAAATGAATGAAGTTTTTGTGTGCAGATATGCGCTAATTTTGTTTAATAGGCGATTCTGGTTAGAATTTAATCGGGCTTGGTGTGGGATTTGTTTTAATCAAGGAATTTGAAATACACTAAATTATTAAATCGACGTGTAATCTTATATTAACTTTGATATATATTTCTATGATATTCTGGTATGTAATACTTACATATATTTCTTTGCCTTTTGATTTCGCACACACATACATATATATACAGGCATATCTATCTATCTATCTATCTATCTATCTATCTATCTATATCTATATCTATATATATGTGTCTGTGTGTGTATATTTAGGCAGCAAAGTCTCTTTTAGGTATGCCTGATTAAATAAATTACAAACGTTATGTCTGCTTATTTTTAGCATAATCCTTTCATATTCACGAATATTTTTCCATGTATTACACTCCAATGACGCGAGAAATGCACTGTAACATTGAAAATCACTTTTATTTCTAAGTACTTTCCATCAATTTCTCGGTGATTTTCACTGTTACTGTGCATTTCTTGCCTCATTTGATTGTAATACACGGAAAGATATTCGTGAATATGAAAGGATTATGCTAAAAAGAAGCACACACACACACACACACACACAGACACACACACACACACACACACATATATATATATATATATAAAAGTGAACATAGAAGTCAACACTTAGAGGCGACACTCTGTTTCATGCTAGTGCAATCGTCAGGCAACTAGTTGCCTGACGATTGCACTAGCATGAAACAGAGTGTCGCCTCTAAGTGTTGACTTCTATGTTCACTTTTACATTTACACATGCTCTATCTCTGATATTGAGCACTTTATCCCATAAATATAGCACACTTTAAGACTATATTTTTTCATATATATATATATATATATATATATATATATATATATATATATATAGGGTGATTGAAAGGTAACTCCCTATTTTATGTATGACTGAGACTCGCCCGTTTTGTAAAAGTTATTATTAGAGTGGAAAGTCCATCACACATAAAAAATAGGGAATTTTCAATCACCCTGCATATATAATGACCAGCTACAACTCGTGATTGCGGCCACATCAAGTTGAAACATTGGTTCCTTACGATAACCGGCGCTTGTAACTAGATTCCTGGCCACTTCGGAACATCGCTTGGATGTGTGGGTGGTGTAATGGATAATTGTTCGAAATTGTTAATCGCAGAGCCGAGTTCCAATTTTAGTTGCGTTCGTTAAATTCACTTACGCGCAAATACACTTCTTCTCTTGGATTAATTAGTAAAACTTATATCATTAATACAATTATTATCTAAAAAACAATCAAATAAGATTGCATACAAAATATTTAGATTTCGGCATTAAATAACTTTAAATATTAATAACCTACTGTTAAGACAATTGAGCAGTTCATTAAAAAGTAAGAGTTAAAATGAGCGATTATTTCTACAATCTATGACTTTGGGAAATTCCAGTGAGTAACTGTTTTCTTTAAACATCTAAAATGTTCATTGGTTGAAACGTAGGACGACATATCTTTGACTTCTTTTCATTGTTTAAAAAAAAGATAGCAGAACTTCTGTTCGAATTACTTTCAATCACGAGGAGGGTTAATTAAGCCTCCTGCTCAAAATTAAAATTACCTCTGGTCCAGCTTAGAAAACAGCAATGATAATTTGAATTCCCCAGTTAACTCCATGTAACCTCAAAACCTCGTTTTAACTTCGGGCTGTAATTCCAGTTCCAGTCAAATAACCAACTTGGACCGAACGTCCGATTTGGCCCGAAACTCAAATTTGGGCCGAAACTTCGATCTGTGCCTAAATTTTAATTCAGGCTAAAAATTGTGTTCTTCAAATCAAAAAATCAACTTCACTTGATTTGAGAACTTCAAATCAAAAACTCTGAGGAACATCAAAATGAAACGCAGATTTTCAATCCCGAAATCATCAGATTTTTATGTAGAGCAAGCGTGGCAAGAGTTAGAGGGATTACAGGCACACGGACAGATAGACTGAATT
The DNA here is from genome assembly GCA_964036315.1 of Acanthosepion esculentum. Lineage (NCBI taxonomy): Eukaryota > Metazoa > Mollusca > Cephalopoda > Sepiida > Sepiidae > Acanthosepion > Acanthosepion esculentum. The sequence goes on along the minus strand of OZ038483.1, from coordinate 34,425,831 downwards.
TAACTCTTATTTATTATTAATAGGTTAAATTTTAGCTTTAAATATTTTATATTGAGCGTTTTTCGAGCCATCACCACTTACTATGCAATATTATATATATATATATATATATATATATATATATATATATATATATGTGTGTGTGTGTGTGTGTGTGTGTAAAATTATCATCCCATGGATATATATATATAGTACAATTCCTACATGCACCGTTCATAAAATTAAACTTGAAGAGCAGGTTAATATTACAAAACATGAAAATATTTTACCCGTCTGTACAAACCGGGATTTACTTGTGAGGTCTGATCAGGTAGATAGGCATATTATGTTTAACATCTTTCTAACACACACACATACACACACACACGCGCACACGCACACGCACGCATATATATATATATATATATATATATATATATATATATATATATATATATATATATATAGGTATAAAAATCTTCCACAACTTAACCGTGGCGATAACTATTGAAACAAAACTATAAAAATTCTTACAGTAATACAACACATGGGAAAAAAAAGCACAACAAATTTCCCGGAAAAGAGAGTCACTTCATTGATTATTACTAGTCTCGATGACAAAGGTCACAGGCGTGTCCGAAAATTCCGATTTTAAAAGCATTAAGATCATTTTCTACCTGATTCAGTTTAGTCAAAGTTCCATTAATATAAGATAAATATTATTAGTCTATTTTTATCATTTTACGGCCTAGTAAATCTCCATAAGAAGCGTGCGTGGACTATCTTACTATATATATATATATATATATATATATATATATATATATATATATATATATATATATATATATATGTATGTATATATATATATGTGTGTCTGTGTGTATATATATATATATATATATATATATATATATATATATATATATATATATATATATATAATGTGTGTGTGTATGTTAGGCCGATGTAAACTTGTATCCAATCAAGTGGAGATAATGGGACAAAATGCAAAAGCTTTCTAACGACGCGTTTCGCAGACATGTGTTATGATCGACGTCTACAACTTGTAACGAGAGGCAAAACTTTAGGTGAAGAAAATACGTTGGGATTTCATATGTGTATATACATGTATATGTAGACGCACTTTATACCAAACCCATGATGATTATGAAAATGTAATTATAATAATAAAATTCTGGTGAACATTTCAAATGACGATGCTTTTGTTAATTACGATGGTTTCTCGCAGGTAAAAGTAAGCAGTGTGAACGACGGAGGTAATATCAACGGTTTGGCTGGTGACGAAAATTATCTGAAATCTTGCGACAACGAACTATGAAGATAAAATGGATCATAAATGACTTATGACAAGGCGATCAATTTTGTTGTCATCTGTGCTTAACATCATGTTAAACGCGCCTGCACACCCAAGCTAAACACGCATAAACAGCTCATACATACATACATACATATATTTATATATATATATATATATATATATATATGTATATATATATATATGTGTGTATATATATATATATATATATATATATATATATATATATATGTATATATAAGGTCATTCAAATGTTTCTTTTTTTTAATGTCATTCGGAAAATTAATCGCCTCTGGCGTTCACGCCTCCCATTCTTTTCCACACGGAGAAGAAATTCACTTGAAAGTATGAACTGACCTTGGGTCCCGTACCCCATCATGGTTTATGAAGATGGATTCCCTATGCAAATGAGAACCAACAACTCACACGCTTAACAATTCGTCAGATATTTTGTCATCGCTTTGAAAAAACTAAAAACGTACTTAAAAAAACTATTTCTCTGACTGCGTCAGTGGTTTATGTACAGAGAGAAATCTCTGATCGAGTTGTATGTGTATTTATTTCGTCTGCTAGCCAAAATCTAAGTTAGAGACAGCCATACCAAAGACAACACAATAACATTGCTATAAAGTTTTTCGATAGCTTTGCTATCAGCTTAAGAAATTACATTACTTTGTGGAAGTCTGCTTTACGATTAATGAAAACAAATTACAGTGAATTTTGTCAAGGAAAATACTATTTTATTTTTAAGTAAAGATCATTAAATAAAAAGCCCTAGAGCCTCTCATGGTAGAAGGTCACTAATAAAATGCCTATGATGAAGGAGACGAGTGAAAGAGAAGGTGACATAAATTGAAAGTTACAAGGATAGATAACGATTAACCATTGGTTATAGAGGTTAAGATTATAATATTAACGAAAGCATCCACACAGGAGTCTGTTACATAAGGTAACAGTTCTTTCTCCTTATATTTCGTACACAGGAGAAACGATGGTTATTCGACTCTATGAAATTAGCACAGCGTATCCACAGAATAAAGGTCTGAACTTGCTAAACTAAAGTATGAATCTCATCTGAACATTTGCGATAGAAATAGCGATAGAGCAGTAATAAGTTTGTGAGGTTGTGCCTGTGGGGACAGAGGCTGCAGAGTGGAGGATATGTCTTTCCTCCAAAAGACAATTCTGAACTCTAACAAGCCTGGAAATTCTCAAGTCCAGATGTGGTAACATTATATCTTTTTGCTAATCTGACACTTGTAAAGAAAAACATGAAAGAAGGAGCCAAACGTAAGGACTACATTAAATCCAGTGCTGAGTCAGGTGCTACGAAATTCGATTCACTGTGTCGGGAGAGACAATTCTTCCTCTCTGGAATCTATCTTGCATATGTATAAGTCTACCATTCGCCCACGCTTAACATTACTGCCATATAGGATCTGGTGTCCCTGCTATATACCAGAAGCTCTTTGATAAGATCCATAGAAGACTCAACAATATTAAGGGTTCTGATGTGGTTCGGCTTCAGTAATTTGTCTACTTGTGCGTTTTTTCTATACACACTTTCAATTAAGTAAGCAATTATTTCTACTATCTATGCAATGTGAGAATGTAACTGTTATCTTTAAACATCCAAAATATTCACCGGTTGAAACGTAGAACGACATATCTTTCAGTTTTTTTCTATTGTTTAAAAAAAAATGGAGAATTTCTGTTCGAATTAATTTCTATCACAAGGCGGGCTAACTGAGACTTCTCTCCCAAACTAAAGTGATCTCTGGTACAGCTTAGAAAAGAGCAATGCTAATTTTGAAGAAATAACTATGAATTCCTCAGTTGACACCATGGAACCTCAAAACATCACTTTAATTTGGGTTGTATGGCGAATTCCATCTAAAAGACCAACTTTGGCCGAAAGACCGATTTGGGCCGAAACTTCGATCTGTGCCAAAATTTTAATTGTGTTCTTCAAATCACAAATTCCGTGGAGCTTCAATTGAATTGAGAACTTCAAATCACAAACTCCTCCTAAATTCCTCCACACCCTGCAACCTCTTGCGTTTTAGTGGCTGAAACCGCTTGCTTGTGGTGAAACCGATTAAAAAAATTACTTCTTCGGTGAGAGAATGAGGCGACCATCTTTCAGATTTCCGGATGGCGTGATGGCTTTTCTTGAGTAAAAAGGAAGCAGCAATCCGATTTCATATTCCGGCTCCATTCTGTTACGCTAACATTCTTACCGTTTAGGAATCGGAATGCCAAGTTCTAATGCCAGCCGTGTTCGCTATATCTCTTTAAGCGAAAATACCCTTGGGAAAGGTACGAATTCACAACTATGGGTTAAATTGGTAGAACTTGTATGAATAAATCAGTATTAACGCCAAAAAATTCTTACAGTCTTTTGTGATGTCGACAAACACTCGTTGCCACTTTTGTAATGTCAACGAATACTCGTTGTCACTTTCGTAAATGTTTGTTCTAGTAGAGACTTTGTAATCGCAGATACAACCATAGTAACGCCGTTGAACAATGCTGGTGTCAGACGCCTTTGAATATCACTCGCACTAATAGTACTTGCTCGATAATACTAGCTCGAATAGTAATCCATATAGCGAAATAGTATAGAGAATAGCCGTGTGTATAGTAATAGAGGATAGAGTAGGCATTATGATCCGAATAGTAATAGAGGATAGAATAGAAATAGCGATACGTATTGTATTGAGGATAGACTAGAAATGACGTTAATAATGATAATAACGACGTTCTATATATGCGTTTTCTTGATGGTCACTTAATTCAATAATAGTGTCGCCTGTGTTTTTACTCACTGTCGATATATGTTGAAACTCAAGTGTCGGCAGCGACACTTTATTTGTTTATTACACAGTCTAAAAATATTTTCTACTTTTAAATAATCTGCAAATGGCTGATAAACAGTCAAAAATCAATCAATCCTTAAACCTAGAAGCCTTGATACATTTGTTATCTGTACTGTTATCTCTTATTCGGTGTCTGTGCCATTCTTTTTCTGTAGCTTACTTTTTCACATCGGGAGTAAAGATCTACCTCTTGATATAATTGTATTTTTTTTTAAATTACATCGTGGAGCGAATTATGTGGAGAGGAGGCCTCTCAACAAGATGCCTGGCAGAACGGATCTGATGTTGCAATACCATAACAATCGTAATGAAGGCAGGGTGACATCACTGATGGCCTCTATAATTTTATAAATGTATTTCAGGTGTTATTCATAAAAGATGACGCTCATGCAGTCTCGTGAACTTATTTAAAATGCATCATAATAATGGACTCTCCTCGTCGGTTTCGATGTATGAGGATCTGACAACTTAACCAATTGATTCAGTTATGAATTTTGTGCGATAATCTTAAGTGGCACTTAAGACCCGCAAATGATTTGCAAAGGAGGCCGCATATGGAGCAAAAGTGAAGTTTGTGGGATGAGGTCATTGTTAGATTGTCTGATCTTTTAGATCTTGCTCTCGCTTCTTGAAGACGATTCACACTAGCAGTTTGATAACCGCTGTGTCCACTAAAACTCGTTGATCTCCACTGTACCCGCTTCAAGTCTAAGCGCTGTAGGTTGTTATGAGGTATATTGACAGCTGACAAGTTGCTCTTCAGCTTTTCTTTGTATCTAAGCCATGGACGACCTATATTCCTGTTGCCCTGATCTAACTGGCTGTACATTAGGATCTTGGGTATCCTGTCACCAGAGGAAAGTCTCGATTCCTCCAATGTTATACCTGTTAAACATCATAGTATTGATAAATAAATGCTCAAATTCAGGATATTGCGTCATTGTTTATTCATTTTATTGGTGAATCGTCGTCTGTTTAACAGACACATGCCTAATGTAGACAAAGTCAACCAGAGTAATTTCCTTAGCCAACAGAAGATGCCAATTTCACGACACTTTCTAGTTTTATATAATTTTAGATATTTGTCATACTGATCTGGGAACATTTCAGCTGATACACGTTTACATATACAGTTTAACCCGGATATAAGAGACCCGGATATAAGATAAATCCGGATATAAGAGAAACCTGGATATAAGAGTGATTTTCTCTGGTCCCAAATTAGAGCCTGTGTTAATAAAACAAAGTAGACCAAACCCAGATATAAGAGAAACCCGGATATAAGATACTTCTTCTCCGGTCCCGACAATTCTCTTATATCCGGGTTACACTGTATTTATATTGAAATATATAAGCGAAAATATTCACAAGTATACAGAATGTAGATATGGCTTTAGCATAGCAATTTCTAAGGAAGTAACGGATTTTTTAAGTATTAATCAGACAGATTTGAACACTTATTTCTAGTGGACACCTAAATTTTGAGTAGATCCACCCCCTCCCACCGTCTATTTAATAAAAAGTATTTTAAGTTTACCACGTCCATGGTGCCAGAAATTTACCAACTCTGAAAAGAGAAGATTGAGTTAGAATAAAATTAGATAAAGAAAAAAATATTGGAACGCTAAAGGAACGACCAAGTCAGCAGACATTGACAAAGAGGTCGTATATTGTGACAAGTAATCAAGGCAGCTGACTGTATTCTTTTAGAAGAACTTCTATTTTCATTGACTATTTCCTTTCTTCAACACAAGAAGAAAGCTTCTATCTCGAAGTAAGTATTTATGCATAACCACCTCTTTCGATTATCGTGATCAAACAATACTACTTTCAGTATTAAGAATCAAACCAACCGTAAACATAAAACATGCAATACGTATTTGGTATATATATATATATATATATATATATATATATATATATATATATATATATATATATATATGTAAGTATGTATATATATATATATATATATATATATATATATGTATAATTGTTTATTCGAAAATTCTAACATAAATATGTTATAAAACCACTACAAAAATAGCCATTTTCTTTCAACACTTCAGATGTCTTATTGATAGTGTTGAATGTAGAATAAAGGGTTTTAAAAGGTTCAAATTTGAACCTTTTAAAACCCTTTATTCTACATTCAAATTTGAACTTTTTAAAACCCTTTATTCTACATTCAACACCATTAACTGATAAGACACCAGAATTGTTGAAAGAAAATGGCTATTTTTGTAGTGATTTTATAACATATTTATGTTATAATTTTCGAATAAATAATTATATTTGCTCTACTCTGTATTGAGCACTCTTTTAAGAATAGTTATTTTTGGTTATTGGAATTTATTCCGTATACACCAATACTATACTTTATATATATATATATATATATATATATATATATATATATATATATATATGGTGCACGGTTGAGTAATGGATAGCGGCTTGGATTGAGGAATTCCAGTCGAATCCATTACATTCCCTTACGTGCTAATACGTTCGAAAAGGTGTGAATCCTCTTCTTCTCCCTCCAGCGATGGGTAAATACTGGATTCTATAGCCTTGGATGGTAACTGGTCTAGGAGAAGGACAACTCTGAATTCAAAACCCGGAGTGGAGTCCCGAAGGCAGATGGACGGCACTTTGTGCTACCTTCAGGCAACTCCTGCAGCCGCGTTGGTACCAAACTGTATTGGTTTATCCTCTCCTTTGGACTCTGCTAGCAAGGCCGAGATGGGGAACTAGACGTCTGGGCAGCCCTATTTCTCCATATATCCCGCCCAGGCTCGTAGCGCACCGCGCTACTCCATCGACTGTCGAGACGGACGGAGGCCGACGACGATATATGTATATAATTTTCTATCGCTTTATTTTCGTGTGTTGCATTGTTGCTTTTATTTGATGATTTATTTTTCCACTCATTTGATGTTTTATTCATAAATCCACTTTTTCCAAATATTTAATTCTTTCGATTTCTTCTGCTTTATTTTTCTATTAAAACTGTGTTATTGATTTCCGGTCAACATTAATATAATTTATGTGTCGTTTGGGTTTTGAAGGAAATAATATTTACAACTGGGATGTCTGGGATAAGATCTGAGATGGATATTCCTGCGGGTTGGAGAGAATAATGAAAATATCACGATTAAAAATACCGGGTCAGGAATCAGAAAAAATGAAAAAAGTGGCGTATGAAGAGAAAGAGAATAAAGAGAAAAATAAAATTATACTGATGACAATCTCCTTATCCAGCAGAAAAATTAGAAAAGTAAAGTCAAACTATATAATAATTATCAATGTTTATATATTTATATATTTCCTGTCTTATCTGTAGTGAGAAGGGAGGTAAATCAATTCAGTTAGTAAATTTATAGTTGATTACTTCCCTTAGTTGTTTTGATTAATATATACAAATATAATATTAATCTGCATTTAGAGAAAATACTTCCCGAATCAAGGTTTCATTAATCAGTTCCTTTAAACCAAGGACTTTTTGACTGCAGTCTTATTTGTTCAAGCCTTTCATGTGAAGCACTCATATACCTTTGTTAATCGAGTGTCTTCTTAACTTGATTCTGAAATAGGCTCTGTCGTCGGCGCCTTTGTCGTTCTGTTGCTAATCTTTTTCTTCCAAGATGTATTTCTATTTCACTGTTATATTAACCCTTTGAGCTCTGCTTTCCTGAACAATTTTAATCATTCTGCCTGAGCGCCTGAACCAAATAATTGGTATGCAATATTTCACGGTAGATAGAGGAATAGTTACGAGTATTTACCAACCGTTCAACTGATGCATTGGCATTACGTCATTTTTCGCTACCACTGGTAAAGCGTTGGTTAGGGCTCAGAGGGTTAAACACATAAAATATTTAATATGAAATGGTATTGAGCAAAAAAAGATTTATATAAATCGGTATAAACCAATGAACCATAAATATCATTGAACGTTTACAAATTATAAAGGAAACGGATTAATTTAACCTCTGTTTTAATTGTGAATTATTTTTTTTATCTCCGCTTTATTGCATCTCAATACGTTGTTTCAAGACTTTTGTTTCATTGCATCTCACGATTAAAACTTTCTAACAATTCTCATCATCTTTGACAATATGGGTACACCAGTCAATAGATAACGACTATAAATTTATATAGAGATTATTATAAGTTTAGAAGAAGTCATGGGAGCAAACATGATAAGAATGATTGGCTGAATAGGTTCGAAAATTTGCAAACGGAATTGTATATATGTATGTGTGTGCGTGGGTGAAAAATTGAGATATACCCAAACATATAGGGTGAAAGAGAAAAACAAACAAGACACAAAGAAAACTTACGATTTCTGATTCGTTTTGTCCTTTGAGGAAATTTGTTTTTTTCCCTTGTTTTTTCGACTAGAGGACGAACGTTTTTCTTTTATTTTTTATTTATTCTCTCTCTCTTCCTTACACACACACACACACACACACACACACACACACACACACACACACACACACACACACACACGCATATATATATATATATATATATATATATATGTGAAGAAATATAGTCTTAAAGTGTGCTGTATTTACGGGATAAAGTGCTCAATATCAGAGATAGAGCGTGTGTAAATGTGAACATAGAAGTCAACACTTAGAGGCGACAGTCTGTTTCATGCTAGATGCAATCGTCAGGCCACGATTGCATCTAGCATGAAACAAACTGTCGCCTCAAAGTGTTGACTATTATGTTCACATTTATATATATATATATATATATATATATATATATATATATATATATATATATATATATATATATATATAAATATATATGTATAAAAGTGAACATTGAAGCCAACACTCATATAACACATAATCAAATCTGGTATATATATATATATATATATATATATATATATAAAAGTGAACATTGAAGTCAACACTCAAAGGCGACAGGCAGTTGTATGCTAGACGCAGTCGTCTGGCGGCCTGACGATTGCGTCTAGCATGAAACTGCCTCCCTCGGTTGTTCCTGTCAGAATTAGCGAATCCTTCAGTTGCAACTTTTCTTAATGCAATTATCATATGACAACTGTAGAAGTTTGGTTAATCTAGATTGTCTTATTGCACCAAAGAGCCAGGAACTAAAGAGAATTTGAAATGCTAACAGACATTGTTATGAAAATGTTTGTTACTAATATACAAGGCCTAAGAACCACTCGAGTTAGAGGATTACTTAATGATTTTATTGCGTGAAAGATAAGAGTCAGAGACGCAATTTATGGAGGAAAGATATCGCTTAAATCTTAACTTGAATAGGTCAGGAATCTAGTGGTCAAGAAAGTATCCAATTAGGAAGCGTTTTCTGGGAAGAAGCTGTTCGAGAGAAACTTACTTCTCACTAATGGAATACAGAGAGAATGGAGAGTGATTAACCTTAGCGCGCGCTGGTCCGTAGGTCTTAGCTGTGACGGTTACAGATGCATGAATCGTGAATGTAGCTCGTCTGAATATTTTCCATGGAAATAGCGATATAGTAGCGAGAGTTTTGCAACGTTACGTTTGTGGGAAATGGGTTACAGTTTTGAAAACAATTCATCACCGACAATGCCTCGTTGACGCTTTCGGTCTCTGTATGAACTGGGAATTCAGGAAAAACAAAATCAGATAGTGTAAAAAAATAAAATAACCAGTACATCAAGCAATAAACGAGAATAAGAATGAAGACGAACCCTGAAAAAACTTCAGTCAGTTAGGTCCTATGCGTGATACACGATTAAGCGATCATGTATGTTTCGATATATGACGGATGAGGCAGGTGTTTCTTCCTGCAGTAGGTTACCATTTCTTTCTGCGGTTGAATAGTTGCCATCCAAGGCTATAGAACCAGGTCTGTCCTGCTATTTGTCCATAGCTGGTGGGGGAAGAGGATTCATACTTTTCCTAAGGGTATTAGCACGTAAATGAATGTAATGAATTCGACTGGAATCCGAGCCGCTAAAAACCGAAAAAAAGTATTAAAATATGCGAGTTACAGTAATCGTTCTTGTGTACATGGAAAAGTCGCAAATACATTGGAAAAACAATGGAAAAATGACCCATCAGATATACATGGCCAAAGATAAAATATTGATAATATTTAGAGTCCTACAACCTTCCGGTGTATGTTTTGGCCATTTCAGAATGATTTGAAGATTTGGAAGTAATGTCATTAGGACAGTTCTTAGCTGAAATTAATATACGAAGAGGGATTTTCCATACAGACATTATAACCCATCAGCAAAGATAACACTTAACTGCATCTTACTGAATTCTAATGGAAGTTATATAAAGTTAAAGAAAAAGCTCAATCACCTAATGCCATATGAATTATTAAAATAATTTCCACTGTCAATAGATGTAATAGCTAAAATATAATAAATTATTGTCAAGAATTATTATTATTACAATGATTATTCCTTATTTTAACATTTATCTTTTTAGTGAATAAGTCACAGCATGTTTCCTCAAAATACAGTATGCGGCAGAAATATCTCCCACATTTGAGACCATCACCTCTGCGGTGCTTGTGAACGTAAGCAAGCGGCAATGGTAGCTTTATCTCGCTAATGTCTTACCATTTTGTGAGATACTATCAGTTATTATTGTCACTTGGACAGATGCACAACGTGCGTTTTGAAACGTTTTTTTTCAGATTGGTGAATTGGTACAACACAGAGAGCATTTCAGGCTAATTTAATGTTACGTCGGAATCTTGAATCTTACGTCGTTACTGCTATGGGTTGAAAACTTCAGGGCCATGAGTTCAGCGCTTAACAGAAACCTACATGTAAGTCCTGGAAGCGTTTGAACTTCCAGAAGATGCAAAACTCATCTCCAACGTTGTATGGCGAACAGATGCCAGTATTGGGAGGATTTCATTTTTAGAACCAAAAATGGAAAATTTTAGAAATCGTCTCCAAAGGTGGATGGCAAACAGATGCCAGTATTGGGAGGATTTTATTTTAAAAACTAAATAAATTAAATTTATAGGCGCTTGTTAAAACGACAGTGAAATATTTTATTAATAACAATTACTTCCTTTTTTTCTTTTTTTTTTGTTTGTTTGTCAATCTTTAAAATGTGGGAGGTAGTTCTACCACATCATTCATCTTTCTCTAAATATTCAATTGGAAAGGACTTCAAGACTATTGAAAACGTTATAATGACTATTGGTGAGATAATCATCATTATATTTGACGGAACATTATTTGAAACATTAGTTTATTTCTCTACTTACCATAATCCTTAATCTACATCCTTTCAACTTTGCACAAAATAACACTGAATATTTTGTTAAGGGCAGTCAAGTGTAAATGATTTTTTAAAAAAAATCAGAATGTTTTTATATGTGAAGAGTAGACGAAAACTCATTGAATCTACAGGACGAGTTAAAACTGTATGGCATTGAGAAATGAGAATTATATAATGGGAAAAAACAATGTGTGCGGTCAAAGGGTTAACAGAATAAAAAATCAAATCAGCGGGCCGTGGTCAAATTTCGGTGCTGACAATTTGTATTTAGTTCGCATTGTTACTGGTTTAGGGGCTCGAATGAGTTCGAATTCCAGTCGAGTTCTTTATGATCATTCTTGCACAAATAAACTTACGAAATATACGAATTCTTCTCTTTTCCCTCAAACTCTGGATTAAATAACCGGGCAGACTGGACTCTCTAGATTTGATATTTAACAAGTCTAGAAGACGGACAATGATTTCAAATCCAGTTTATGTGCTAATGGGCAGATTGAAGCTCTTCAGCCTTGAAATGGCAATCAGTCTATATATGTTAATTTTATAAAAACACCCATCCCGCAGCACACCTGAGCTATTCATGTGGATGTATCGGCCTAGGAAAAAATTGAAATTCTAAACTCATGTGATATGTGCATGCTGCTATATATGGTGTTGCATTGCACCTTGGCGGGGGTGATTGCTAATTGTCCTGCATTCAGAGATCAAATGAACTTCAGCACAGGGAATTTTATTAACGTCGACGTATACATTCTTTAACTTTTCCAGTGGGGTCGCTCTCTCTCCACTGGGTAGCAGTTCCAGACACGAAAGGAAACATGACAACATTGTTCAACGATTAAGAAACAACTCTCTGAAAATTTTCTCTATATCTATCTGTCTCACACACGTTCATCCAATCAAAATCGACTTTCTTATTTTGTCTTCCATCTGACTCCAAATGTCAACCTCAGGTAGTTCGAGCAGAGATATCATTCCCCCTAAAAATAATAGTCTGCTAAACTATTATTTAACAGTGGTGACAGCATTTGCTTCAGTATATATATATATATATATATATATATATATATATATATATATATATATATATATATATGAATGTGTGGGATAATGGTTATATATGGTTAATGGTTAAGATAGAGAAATAGCTGAGGCAGGTTTGGATTCTGGTAGGATTTATGTTCATTTTCAGACACATCTCCTTGGGAAATGTATGGATCCATCCCTTTTCTCCTACTCCTTGCTACGAGTTAAATAGCAATTAAAACACGCCTCACGAGGCGTGGTTGGTAACTAGTCTAGTAGAAGGACAACTCTGAATTCAAAACAGGTTTGCGTGCTAATGAGTAAATAGAGGCTAACCGAGGATGTCAATCTATCAAGATATGGTGACTCGATAAAATCACACATACCCCAACAATCTGTGAAACTCGTTGGGAGATGCTGACCCGGAAAAAAAACCATAAAAAAGCAAGCTCACAATCACTGAAATTCTTAATTCACGTATGTTGCCTATTCTGTCGTAGGGGAATATAGTGTCTTCACATTTGTATTGTCGATAAGAAAGGCTTGAGTCTATACCACCTACTTCTTCAGCTACATTGTTAAATAACAGAATTGAATGTACTGTATAGTTTTGTTTAGGAACCATTCAAAGAAAATAAGAACTCGGTGCTACTTTATTTACCAAGGCATTAGCGACTTACTGTAAACGGCAATGCACTTATTATTACCGGAAAAGGCTCAGAAAAATAACGATGACCTGTTTACAAGCATTATTAACCTCACTATTTGATTTTTGTAGAAAAAATGGTTAATAATTTTTAATACATAACCAGTTCACTGTTTACTGCCTTTAACCCTAACCCTAGCATATTTAATACTTCCAACAGTTGGTAAATATCTGTTATATACCGTACCTATGAACACTAATAGGTATGTCCCAATCCTCATAAATACGTTGGACACTATGGTAAGTTGGGTCAATATGCTGTCTACACTGTTTGTGTACCTAGTTATTGTGTGTAAGTGTTGTTCCTGGCCTGTTCCCGGTTGCATCTTTGATTACTATCCAAGTTGAGATTCCCCCCTCCCAGTTTGTTTTGGCCCCCTTTTTATCAGGACTGGGTCAGCTTTTTATTTCCTATGTCCGTATATTTTTCTCCTTTCCCACTCCCTTATCGAGAGAGCCTCTTGATTTTGTCCAATGGGCAGAATACAGCGGCCTCTCTTTTTTGGGGGTTGGACGCGCCCTACTAACATCAGTTATGTTTAGTTTACTTTGTGTTCATGTTTAGTTTGTTTTGGGGTCCATTCCCTCCCCTCTCATTTTATTCATCCATAAATTTTTAAGTATAAATTTTATAATCATCAGACTTTTATGGCATGGGGCGCGTTTTGTAGGACCCCCTTGAAAGCACGCGGTATTATGGTGTATGGAGGATTGATTGGTGACGGGCGGGTTTTATGGTGAATGTGGAAATTGTAATGAGTGAATGGGTCGTTAATCAGATTAGCTAGGTATAAGATAGTGTTGACCAGCCTCAACCCCTCCCCTTTTTGGCCTTGTGTCGTAATTATGTATCTTTATACATAATAAATATAAATATGCTGTCCACGCTGGCAGCTTCGAACCCTCTGCCTTCGGGTGGAGAGGAACCCAGACGAAGCTATGCCGAAGGGCAGAATCTCGTCCGGGGAGGTAGACAGATACCCGCGTATGCGGGGTCTACGGGCAATTTTTGCCCGAGCCCACGGGCTCGAATTTCCCCACATAAAATTTGGCCTTGAGCTGCATTCTACCTCGTGGGGAGGCAACTAAATATCGTAATATGCTAAGCAGTCCACCACTACCAGTGGTTTACCTACTTCACGCCGCTGGCGAGTATTGTATTTTGTTGATGCTATAAAGGTTACCATTTCATTTCCAACCTCCGTTTTTCTAGGTTACAACAATATCATATCATAGTAGAAAATAACTAGTAGATATCATACTATAGTAGAAAATGAATGGTAGATTTCATACTATGGTAGCGCCTAAGAACTCTGTATTCAACCGGTGTGAATTATTTTGAAGCGGTTGAATGTGAGCTTTGGCATAATTTCAACATCTTCTGTTTTTAGGCAGATATAAATACATATTCCCGAAATGCAAAGCTAGTAGGGTTTCTGGTTAAATTTTCACAGACCTAGCAAACCGTAATTAAATTATATAAATCACTCAAGTAAAATCATGATCTTTGTGACATCACGTAATAAAAATGGATTCGAAAAATATTAGATCATCAAACTAGAATGAATTACCCCCATATTTTAACTTTAAAATTGTTAAAATAAAATAAAAATCGGGAGTAGTTAATATACAGATTCTTCAAAAATGAATACGGAAACAAACGACATATTAATTGTAAGAACATACAGGGTACTGAAAATACCTCCTACAAATACCTCCCATATAAAGGTAATGCAATAGTGGCAATGGTGTCTATACCTAGCTGTTGTCTTACCATTGTGTGGGAGGTATTTCTGTCGTACTTTGTATGACTGATATTTAAATTGTAATGGGAAATTCAATAAAAATAGTATTGGGAAGGTCTTCGTTGAAGATAATGGGAGAAATATTTTTTTTATCTAGTATGATTACAATGAAGTGGAGTTAAATTTAAATATATCGTAAAAGAATTAGACAGAAAGAAAATAAAAACGTTAGAAAACGTATTATTCAATCAGTTATCCTTCGAGAGAGGCATAAAAATTATTTGAAACAAAAAAAAAAAATTCGTCGAGGAACACGAGAGGTCAACATTATAAGGAGAAGCAAATAGGAACGAGATTTAAAACAATAAATGAGATAACGTAAAATAACAGGCAAAACAAGAAAGAAGAAATATAAAAAGGAGAATAGCGCGGAAAAATGAAATAAATAAAAAAGGCAAAAGAAAAGCATAAAGAAAAATTAAAACAAAAGATTAAAAAATCAAAGTAAAACAAACAGAAAAAGTGAATAAAAAACAAATAAAAAAGAATTTAAAAAGTTATTCATAGAAAATCTTAATGTATATATATATCATTACAAACATTATTTAAACCTGCGCTTTTTAAACGTTTTCATTCATGACCCCATTTTTCATCACGAGATTTTTCGCGACCCCAGGTATTAAATATGAAAGAAAACATATAAATAAATAAATAAATCATTTATTTTTTGCAGAACAATATATATATATATATATATATATATATATATATATATATATATATATATATATATATATATATATATATATATATATATAAAGTAGTTATATTATTCATCAAAATTAAAGTAGTTTAGGATTTGATTCAAGTACAAAAATAAATCAAATTAAAAAATAAACAAAGGTAAATGTTTTAAGTACAAAAATAAACTAAAATAAAAAAATACAGCAAAGTAAAAAAATAAACCAAAGTAAAAAAAATAAACCAAATTAAATGTTTCAAGTACAAAAATTAACCAAAGTAAAAAATAAACGAAAGTAAAACAATAAACTAACTTGAAAATAATAAGCCAAATTAAATGCTTCAAGTATAAAAACAAACGAAAGTAAAAAAAGGTAAACCAAATTAACAAAATAAACGAAAGTAAATGTTTCAATTACAAAAATAAAAGAAAGTAAAATATTAAACCAAAGTAAAAATAAACCAAATTAAAAAAATAAACGAAAGTAAATGTTTCACGTACAAAAATGAACGAAAGTGAAAAAATAAACGAAAGTAAAAAAAAAACCGAAAGTAAATGTTTCAAGTACAAAAATAAACCAATGTAAAAAAAATAAACGAAAGTAAAAAATAAACGAAAGTAAATGTTTCACGTACAAAAATAAAAGAAAGTGAAAAAATAAACGAAAGTGAAAAAAAAACGAAAGTAAATGTTTAAAGTACAAAAATAAACCAAAGTACAAAAATAAACCAAAGTAAAAAAAATAAACCAAAGTAAAAAAAAAAATAATCAAAGTAAAAACCAATGTGACGGATGTGCTTGTTTTTTAATGCATAACAAATTAAACCTTGTTGTAATATTTGACACTACTGGACGTAAAGCATGCTCTACTTGTTTTCAGCGTTGAACGATATTTGCTATTAATAAGGGTTAAAATTGAATAAGTTATTTCACATAGGTATGTTGTGCTAAATGACAAAAGAACATGTAGCGTTATTTCAGAAATTGTGGGAAATTCAGCTTTAACTCCGATTCAGAATCCAGTCAAAGATTTGTTTGAAAATTAAAGTTTCAAGCTTGAGTCACTCGATAGCTCAGCGAATTCCAAATCGTTATTATAAGGCAGATGATTTATATCATCAATGTCGATTGAAAATGGTTTCTGAATCCAAGATAACTTTTGAAATTAAACTTCGTTTTGAAGTATTTGCGAAATTGTGTTTCTAGTGTATTTAAGTGGTCTATAATAATTATTTCAATCAATTTTTTACAATTATTCTTTTCAATTAAAAAATCATCGATAACCAGAAACATTTCGAATGAATCATTTTTCACCTTATTTTCCCAAATTTTGATCTTTTTAACAAAACCCTCAATTTTATCATTCGAAGTAAATATATCGCTTTTCTTTCCTTGAAGAGGCAAGATGAGATCGTTTAGTTTCTCAAAAATATATGAACAGTAACATAACTTTGAAAGCCATAAGTCATTTTGAAAAGGAGCAGCAAGATAAGAATTTTTTTCGGTAAAAATATAATAATTTCGGCTTTTAACAATAATAATCTGTTTAAAACTTCCCCTTTTGACAGCCACCTTACTTCTGCGTGAAATAATAAGTTTTTGTTTTCTGAGTCCATGTCTTTATAGGTAGTTGAAAATAAACGGCTGTTAAGGGTAGTACTTTTAATAAAGTTTATATTTTGGATAACATCCGGAAACAGATCGTTTAATTCCGGTGCTATTTTTTTTCTGAAATGACCTCTCGATGGATTGTCTGTAAAAGTTACATGATTATTACCAGAAGCATTAACAGACGATTTAAAACCAATATTTTCGCCCGCCATCGCTTTTGTACCATCTGTGGATACTCCAATACAATATTTCCATTCTAAACCTACAGTTTTCAAAAATTCATCAACGTTACTATACGCCTTTCCCTCTTGTATGTTCGCCCAAAGGATGACAAAATAACAATTCTTTATTGGCGTTTTTTTAATAAATGTATCTGGCGTATACTAACAATAGAGCCATTTTTGAAGTAACAGTTATTTCGTCCAACTGAATTGCAAATTTGGGGTTTTCTTTTAGTAATAAGATGCTCAAATTGGTCGTTGCCAATTTCAGTAATTCTATTGGCGACAGTATCGTTCGGCAAAGGATTTTTCGAATTCCATCACCATATTTATTTCCGTGAAGTATTTCTAGCATGTCCATAGCAGAAGGTAACGAAAGTTCTTCCCTAATGTTGTATGGCTATTTTATTTTTAGCAATTAGATATGAAACTTCGTATGACGATAATAAAGATCTTTTCGTTTATAGTCATAAATTTCTCAAAATTTTGTTTTTCTATATTTAAAGATCTTAACCATCTTTAAAAATATATCTTTGTTTTATTGAAGATTGAGAGATGCTTGGATTCAAGTGGCTTTTTTAAATTTTGAGGGTTTCATACTCTCCACGGCCAGAGCAGCAAATAAAACTAAGTAGTAGTTCCATACCATCACTATTATTAAAGTAAAGACAAATGGGAGAATGACTCATCTTATTTTCTTTTTCGCATTTTAGGTGCCTCTCTCTGATTACGAGGTCCTGCTTAAACAGACTTTTTAGCATTCTCATCTACATAATTTTGTTACTCAAGTTCGGCTATTTATCCATGAGTAAAAATCTTTTATTCTGAAATATAAATAAAATAACGTTTCATAAAATGATTATCATGAAATTATTTAAATAAATACCGACCTCAATCGAATAAAACAGTAACAAGTATTGTTATTTATACACTTATTAAGATGAACACAATCAACCAACTACACAGAAAATACATCCGTTGTCATGCATTCGTCGCAACGGCGCCACACGCGCATTTTATTACCACAGCGCATGCGTGGCTCATCATGTTTAATATTAGCCTTTTATGAAATAACATATTAACTGAAATTCAAGTGTTTGTATTTAATTTTCGCCACCCCAGCATTTCGCTTCAAGACCCCATTTGGGATCGCGACTCATAGTTTTTCAAAGAAAATAAGATGAGTCATTCTCCCATTTGTCTTTACTTTCATAGTTTAAGAAGCGCTAATTTAAATTATTAATACGCACCGTAACATCCGGTACTGTTCTTCTTTTATAAGCCGTGTCCCGTCAGGACGTTGCCAAACATAGCTCTCCACAACTCCCTGTTCACTGTAGATCTTAATAAATATTGACTTTTTGTTATCTTCTCTAAAGCTTGTGCTGTCATCCATTTACCCAAGCTCGCTAGATAGGTTATACGTTGTTTTCTTCGGGCCTTCTTGCTTTCTGTGAGTAACAAATTTCCTATGGACCCTTTCCTCATTATGCGTCCTAGAAATTTACAACTGTTTCTTTCTGATGTTACATGTAAATAGTGTCCTTTTTTTTCCATTTTCTCTAAAACTCCGTCGTTCCATCTAGGATATTCTCAGCATCATTCTGTAGAGCCACATTATACAGAATAAGATAAAAAAAAATCAATATTTAATATATTTTTATGCATATAATTTAAATGTGAACTGCTGTCCTCATAAGTGTTGCTGTTATCACAACGACCCTTAAGCCTACCGGCTTTCATCAGATGAATGTTAATCCGGATATTTTACAGGGAATTTTGAACAGTAATTTGTATTTAATCGAAGGGAGTAAATTTTTCTAGTTCCGCTTACCATGTCTAGGGATATCTCTTCTATTTACATTATCCGGACTATTGTCCTCATCTTTGTCGCCATATTTATTACAACGTTTCGGCTGTCGTACGCTCCGGCCTTCTTCAGGTGTTTGGAATGACGCTCACTGGGGTAGACTGTTCTAGTTCTAAAATTGATTTCAGTTATCAGTTATATCCTGTTAATTCCCCTCTCCAAGTTCTTCACTACCTTAACTGGATATTGAACCATATACTTTTGGGTCCTGTCACCGGATCTAACCAACGCCTTTATCCACTGTGCCATGTGTCCTTGAGGACATCTGTGTATGAATTTCTGGGTAGTATAAACGTAATGTCTTCAGTAACCATTTTTACCAGTTCTCATCTTGCTATTTTTGTTGTTATTATCGTTTTTC
Organism: Acanthosepion esculentum; assembly: GCA_964036315.1. Classification (NCBI taxonomy): domain Eukaryota; kingdom Metazoa; phylum Mollusca; class Cephalopoda; order Sepiida; family Sepiidae; genus Acanthosepion; species Acanthosepion esculentum. The sequence goes on along the minus strand of OZ038483.1, from coordinate 34,406,063 downwards.
TCTGGCACTCCTTTTTAGCGGTTCCCATATTGTATTCATTTCTATGCTTGGTCGGCTCAGGAGATTTTTGTGGCCTCGCATATGTGCTTATTCCTTAAGTTTAAGAATTTTCTAATGGTGTTCTTTGTCTATGATCTCAACCCGATCCCACAGAGGTCAATAATCTCCCTTTTCTCTCCATACCGAAACGTTGTAATAAATATTGCGAGAACAATGAGGACAATTGTCAGAATTATGTAAATAGTGTACATAATACCTCATCTCAGAAATATAGACAGATATCTCTTCTATTGCTCAGTTATAGCTTGACTCGGCATCGCTAAGTCTAAGTACATACTTCCCAGCACAGGTATTGAACCTACAATTACTATGCCACCAAATCCACTAACCAATGCGCAGATTCCTGGAGGATATTGTCAACGCACTAGCAGAGAATTCCTCTTCATAAATTAGGAACTCAGAACACAATGTGGAATTGATCCAAGGGCCTCCTGGCCATAGCATTCAAATTGTAACCTTGAATGTGATGAGCACCAGAGTTCTTACGGAGGTCCTGACATTGACTTGAAAATGTTTGGAATCAGACCCCTCCCTTGGAGTACACACTAATGTTCTAATAGATATTCTGAAATAAATCTTGACGTACTGTATACATTGTTCCAATTAGAGTCTGGCTGGAGGAAGGCTTAGCTATGGGTTCGCCTTTGTCGACAGTGATAGCGAACATCTTCATGGAATACTTCGAAGAAATGACTTTAAATATTGTACCACGGACGCCACCAGTATCCCTAAGATACGTAGATGTCACTTTCATACTCTGACCTCTCCAGGAAGCTGTACAAATATATCCAATTTGCCTATATCTTCATTCAAATCATGTTTTCGACGAACAATAGTGACATCATTATTAAATAATAAAAATATATGTTTTCAATTATGTGGTGTATTGCGTCATAGAAGAAGCTTTCCAGTTTTTATTCCAATGACTAATTTGAATAATGTTCCCTATTTAAAATTGCCCGGAAGCCCTGAAAAGTCAAGAAATGTTGCACGGAATGAAGCACGTGATATTTTGAATATAACACGTTTAGAGAATACACAGCATATGAAAGGATATCTCTCAGGATTTATGTCCGATTTCGGCATCTAATTTAGAACACGAAAACAGGTACTGTCATATAGCAAAATCCTCAACACACTTCAATGTTCAGAATAAATGACATTTATGCCCCACGCACCTTTCAGAGGCGTCACCTGCTAATTGTTGCATTCTACAGTATCAGAAACTTGTCAAAAGAATTATTTTTCATTCCCACCAAACAGAGCGAATAATTTTTTCTTCGATAAATTGTTTCTATTGTGATGTTGAAAATTATTTTTCTGATTTGTTATTTTTATATTTAATAATTAGGCATAAAAAATACCATTTCTATTAAAAAATCTAAAAAACATTAGTTAATTATCTACCAAAAAAAAATACAAACATCTAACCTTATTACCAGAAACAACATCTCGGCGACAAAATCAAAAACTATACCTAACCAACATTATTTATCAATTTAGGTGCCTGTTGTGTCGGAAACCTACCACCCCTCTTGAATATGAACTTGTCTGCATCTGGCAACAAAGACTTTAAATAGTGGCATGTGGGAGACAGTGAGACCGAGAAGTTCTTGGCTGAGCTAGTTATTGACTACTCTGGCGATTTCTGTACCTTTTTACCAACCTATTAAAACCCTTTTATTGTTACGTGTTAGTTGGCGTTTGCCTCTACTAACCACAAATCAACATCATAACAGTGCCCCATGAAGAACCGTGTTCCTGACGAAAATAAACCCATAAAATATTATTCTGGATACAACACCACACGCCTGGCGAGATGACTGACGCTACATCTCTCTGACCAAGACTCATTTAAAACTAGCATGAAATCGTATCAACTACAATACGCAACATATTCGTCGGGAACAGAAATTTGTTAAGTACTTTTTAATTAAAATAAAAACGGTTTAAATGTGATGGAAGTCCACGATGTAAAAAAAAAGAAAAAAAAAGAAAGAAAATAAACCAACGCTTAATACCATCAATTATGCCCTGACCGTATTTGGAAATTAAGATTATATCTACATTCAGCAAGGATTATACTATCTAAAACAGCACTGACACATCCATTATTATAGGTGTATAACAAAAAAGAAAAAATTCTTGAAAGGTGCTAACGATTTAACCGACTGTGCTGGGAACCAAGAAAATATTGAACAATTTTTACATTCATAAAAGAAGATATTTGTACGTACAAAAGAAAAAAAAATAACAAAGAACGAAAAAGTAGTGAGTTCAATCCATGCTGATGGCCCCATCAATTTAAACTAGCAAGCTTGCAAAATAATTAGTCAATAGCAGGGCGATTTGCCGTAGAGCAAAAGTTAGTTTCGGATCATTATCACAGTGGATTCGTTCTTTATTGGGTGTCGCGCGCATACTTTCGTCCCGATTACCGAAAAAAAAAAATGAAATAAAAATACGAAAAAATATCTGAAAAATTAACTCAAAAATAAGAAGAAAAATGAGAAACGAATGAAAAGTAGATAAAAACAAAAGTCCCACTTCTATTTAAAAAAAAATCAGATTAATTATCTATATGTATCATTTTTCATCAAATTCTTCTGAATAACTTTTCCACTGTTCAAACTGTTTCTTCATAACTACGAGGTTCGGACAAAATTTCAATTACATTTATAAACCCTGTATGTACTCAAGTCATGATGAACGTTTGCAGTCTCAAAGAAGCGATACTAGTCAATGAAGACAAACATGTAAGTGCAACGCGTCTGGGAGGAATAAGTAAGAGATTAAGAAACATTTTTTTTTAATCGCGGCAGTAAAGCGACTAAGACACAAGGGGGTATTAGATGTGGAAGAGTTAGAAACATAAACATTACTAAGGAACGAGAACAAAAGAAGAGTAATCAAGGGAACAGGACATGGCGATTATAATTTGATTTAAATTTTTGGAGGTAAAGGTTTTATGAAAAGCAAGGAGCCGGAAGGGAGTTCCACATGCGAGAAGTGCGAGAAAAGAAACTGTAAACTGTAAATCGATGAGACCTCATCGCCGGTCTAGTACTGAGATTAAATTCGTATAGTCTCGGTACCATAGCGAAGAGGTCATCCGAACAATTACTATGCAAGTATTTACTGGAAAGGCACAGGGTGGTAACCTTACGGCGGTGGGAAACTAACTGAAGTCGAGTCGTCAGATCAGGGCCAATAATAATGCTGATTCTTCTTTGGAGCTCAAGGTAAATAGCATGGACACCCGACCATATGTGACAGCAATATTCTAAGAATGGACGAATGGTAGACTTATAGATATGTAAGATGAGATTCTAGAGAGAAATATTGTCCCGCACGACACAGTGAACGAACTTTCATAGCAGCTGACCTAGCAATGGATTCAATATAGTCTCTCCACTTCATGTCAGCTGGGGACATTAGTTAACCTGAGAAAGTGCAGTTAACCTGAGAAAGTCTTCGATGTTAGCATCAGGCATACTGATGACAGGCAGAGATGGGTCTCTTAGATGTTTAATAGAGAGCAGTTTAGTTTTGAAGGCATTCCAATTAAAAAGCCATCCTTTACCTCAGTTAAAAACAGACTGAAGATCGATTTGGATACCAGCAGCCAAATTGACTTTATTGAACTGATCAGGGTTATTATCTAGACAAGAGTAAATAGCTGTGTCGTCAGCATAGATACCAAGTTGACAGCTGATGTCATTTGGAAGGTCATTAACATATATTAAAAAAAAAGTAGGTCCTATGAGAGGACCCTGGAGGACATCTGCATTAGTATGAAAGCATCTAGAAGCTTAGCCATTCAGAATAGCATTCATTTATTCCTTAAAATTTTAATGTTTCTCAATTGTTCTGTCCAAGATATTCTCAACATCTGTCAGTCAAACCAAACTTACATTATCTATATAGTAATGTGCATGTTGAAGAAACAGTTGTAGACTATTGGAGAAAGAATTCAGTATTTTAATAAATTCAAACTTAGTTTGAATTTCAACTGTAATAACCATTTGGGCTTTGGATAATTGAGCCCATTGATTCCATATAGTGTGGGAAATAAATATTTGAATGGTTATAAAATATTTATTTAAAATATTTCCAAGTTTTGCATTTACTTTCAATTTTTCATATAAAATTAACAATTACTGAGAAAAATAAATGTTTAACTCTGTAAAATAAAAACAAAAGTAATCATGTCAAAAAGAAAAGTGTTAAAAGGTTAAGAAGGAATGCAGATTGTTTTTCACCCCTGCATAGAAACATTTGGAATCTCCCAGCAATACTTCACCCTGGTAGGATGCCATCATGTTCATCATTCTCTTACTTCATCTTCTTGCAATGAGGCTGTCAGGGTTAAAGTAAAGGGATGCTCAACCAAACAAAAGAATGGGGTAATTAAGCAACATCATTTCAGTACTATCATATTTTTCTAATAGTTTCATTTTTCATATTTGAAATGTACATCAACTGAGTTAGATTTGGAATGGCAATTTTCCTGGAGTGTTCTTCAAGCCAAGGAAAAAATGAAGAATTAAAATAAAAATAAGTACACATAAGAGAATTAAACAAATTAAATAGTAGAATTGAATATATTCAAAACCTTTTGTTTTATTAAACGAACAAAAGTAATGAAGCATCAAGATAATTTTTACTAAACCTTTCCAAGAGAACATCTCCTTAGTTTTTATTTTAAATATTATACATACGTCTGTATGAAGTACAGGTTCATTACCAAGATGTTAAATATTCCTGTCAGCACCTACCGATGGATCCAATTTAGTCTTTCCACTTCATTTCAGCTGAGAACATTAGCCTGTAAACGAGCCACTCTCCTGGAGGTTAGCATCAGTCATGTTCATGACAAGCAGAGAGAGGTCCCTTAGATGATTACTAGTGTTGGAAGGAAACATAAAGGGAGATAACCCCAAAGTATTGTAAGAGTTATCCCACTTGCTTTGGACATCGTGATGTCAGACGTCACGTGTGGGAATACACAGAGAGATCCAAGATGGCGGACTACACAAGGACACGTGTGGCAAACGTCTCTCCATATTTCACTAATTCTTTTGTAGAGTAGTATTAACTCAGTTTATCTAGTAATTAATAAAATGCTGTAAACCTAAAAACGTCCTTGGTAATTATTTCCAATCAACAAATGCATTGTTCGGTCCTCAGAACTCACGCAAACATAACAACTGGAGAGATATTTAGTTGTAGAGGCGTTAAAATTAAGAAGCCACTGTTTGACCTTGTTAACGCTTTCACTGCTACTCATTTTCCCAGTGCTGCCCCCATCCGGCCAGCCATTTTAAAAGAAAATGCCAAATTTCAAACTACATATTTTATTGCACAGACCATCACCTTGACCATGATGAACATTCACGTCAACATCACCGTGATCGCTCAAATCATGGCTAATATTTCCATCAGTTTCACTTTCACGACGATTACCATCCTCCCGCACGTACTCGGGATCATCAGAATCAGAATTTTCGCTAAATCGATCTGATTCAGAGTCATCGTCATGCTAGCCGCATTTTCGTCAGGAATATTTTCGAATTAGATACGAAACTACCATGACGTAGAGAAAAATCGAGGCTGACTAATAATTTGCATGATAGAAGAGTTAGAATGTCCCGTATTTTACGATAGATGGCGCAACGGGACACTCATACCAGCGGTATGCAAAAAACGTAGGTTTCCGTACTTAGCCAGCTGGAGCAAGATAAGAAAAAACGAAGATCTCCGTAGTTAGCAGCGGGAGTGTTAACAATGACAAGAATATACAGTGGAAACTATTTTCTGTTGTCAACAAACATGGAATTTTAAACTTGCATTAAAATCTCTTAAACATCAACGAATCATTTGATCAAGGATTACTTCTTATCATACTGTCCAGCATTTGTTTTTAGGGTTTTCGGTTGGCGGATGGGATAGTTGAAGATCATGAAACTCCAGGAAGATGTCGATATGTTAATTCATTTAAAGAATTCATTGACTCAAGGAAGATTTATTTTTACAGAACGAGCGCTAATGACAATGTTACACTGGTAAAATTGCGTTCAGTCATATGAAACCTGTTTTGTTTAACATGCTTTCCATCATGTGTTTTAAACGCCAGTAACTTACGGCTATCTTAATACATTAGTTAGGAAACAAGACCATGGCTACCCAAAAGTATACGATTACAAATACGTTTGTTAAAAAATCTGGTGATTGCCGTCATTTTCACTCTCGTATGTATTCCCTTCTCTACAGATTCATTGAGGTATTCTTTGGTATGATGAAACGAACAGTTTCCATACAGGACATTTCAGCATTCATTGACTGAACAACTAGCATTACTGTCGGTTTAAAGTTCTAAAATATGTTTTTTAAAATAGTTTTTCAAGGAAATTGGACTGCTCAAGTCCACTGCTATAGCTCATCCTCGTACTAAAGGGATTATCTATTACGCTTTGTTTAAGGTAGTGTGGAAAGTCAACATCTTGATTATAGGATTGTATTCTCTTCTACTTATATTGCCCATTGTTTATTGATGTTGCTGTCGGATTGATTAATTTTTTTTACGGTATAACAACCTTTTGTGGTTTATTTAAATCCGAAAACATATTCTTGGATTATAAAAAAATTCTTTTTTTTTTCTGCGAATTATTATTGCATTAATAATTATTTGGAGATAATAATTATTTTCAAATACAAGTCCTACTATTTAAACTATGAGTTTGGAAAGAGATACAGGTTCATACCTTTCCCAAGAGTTTTTGCGCGTAAGTGAATGTAACGAAACCGGCTGAAATTCGAACTCCGATTTCTCATTCCGTCCCGTTATCCATTACAACATCCACATATACAAGATTACAGCATCTGGTATTTCAAAGCTATTGCTGCTCGAAGTATTCAAATGATGGGGTTCTTCATATTTAGCAAGCTTCTTTATGATCGTGTAGCTTCAGTTTATAAGGTGTGACCAAGAATCGTCTTTTAGAAATAAAATCTAGAAGCCAATTATTGTGTCGTGAATTCGATCTACACTGTGTTCTTACCTCGTGTTAAGCTTTAATTAAGTTGCGTGCATATCCATATTACCACGCAGATTTACTGATCTCTCTCTCTCTCTCTCTCTCTCTCTCTCTATCTATCTATCTATCTATATATATATATATATATATATATATATATATATAAAACCACAGACTGATTCGTTGTATCAGTCAGAGGTTCTACCCCACAAGCTATCGTTGCACGGTAGTGAAAAAGGGAAATTTTAACGTTTTTAATATACGAAAAACGTCAGAGGAGAGCTCATTTAGTTGATGAGCATTGCATTAGCAGCAGCATCAGCAGCAGCCACTGTTTATAAAATCACCTTTTCCTCCCTGAGAGCTCAATCGAATTATTTCGACAGCATATATATATATATATATATATATATATATATATATATATATATATATATATATATATATATATATATATATATATATATATATATAGATAGATAGATAGATAGATAGATAGTGTTGTGGTAGGATCCACCTAATTTGCATAGTGGAGTACCGACGATATAAATATGGTTGGTACCGGGAAGACAGGGAGGCGAATCAAGAGATTCACTAGAGACTCTGCCCGATTGCGACATAGTCAACACATTCTCCAGGAACGGTCTTCCCAGGAATATACAAAAGACTATATGTAAATATTGTGTACACTTTCTTGTTTCAATACATTTTGTTCTAAGTACATTTTGTGTTGCATTATTATTCCATGCATTAGTCAAGTTTCAACAGATAGAGAGAGAAAGAGAGAGAGAGAGAGAGAGAGTGAGAGAGAGAGAGAAAGAGATATGAGAAAATAAGTCAGTTATAATATTGGTAAAACCCTATCCTCGTTCTTGAAAAATTATCAGATTGATTTTGGTTTAAAATTAAATAAGTAAGACTTCACGGAAAATTATGATAGCTCCTTGAGATTTACACATTCCGAAAGAGACTCAGCGTTCAGGTCTCACAATAATAATTTTAGCATGAGCGCTTGCGAGAGATTTATACAAAATGAAATATTCCCTGAAGATTGATTTCCTCAAAATCTTATTGAACATGTGACGAATCGTCTCACGACTGCCACCCCAAAATATCTGGCCGTTCACTTTTATGATTTTCACTTTGAACATGAAGCTGCATCTTTAGATAACGTCATGTGCTTTGAATTGTTGGAGTAGTGAAAAGAAGAGAAACGGTTCCGAATTTTGACAATGGGCGAATAAGTGTCAGTTTTGATGAACGGGCGACAAATGAATGATTTATTATATGTCGTAGCGACGGATAAATGGACCGACGCCGGAATGGTGATGTCTGGAAGCGACTTTAAAGAAAAGGTGGCGAAGAGGGGGTTGGGAAGTTTGAGGGCGCGTGTGAATGGCAGTTGATTTCGAGTAATCGTTAGACAAAGAGCACGGTAAAGTTGCTGTCTGCAGAAAATCACGACAGAAAAAAAGAAGAATATCCACGAAGTGAAAGATAAAGAAATCACAGTCTTCTTACATCTCTATTTATCTCTCTCTCTCTATCACTCTATCTCTCTCACTAAATTGTATTCCTATCTCTCTCTCTTATACTCTCTCTCTCTATCTATCTGTCTATCTATGTAAATTCTGTCCGTATATTTCAATCTCTCTAAATTCTATTTATATATAATCTTTATAGAACTGAAATCTATCTATCTATTGTAATATATTCTGCTATGTATATATCCTACCTCAATCTATCTATCTATCTATCTATCTATCTATCTATCTATCTATCTATCTAAATATATATATATATATATATATATATATGTAAGCCTGTTCACATCTATCTATCTATCTATCTATCTATCTATCTATCTATCTATCTATCTATCTATCTATCTATCTATCTATGTAAATTCTGTCCGTATCTTTCATTCTATCTAAATTCTATTTATATATAATCTTTATAGAACTGAAATCTATCTATCTATCTATCTATCTATCTATCTATCTATATATATATATATATATATATATATATATATATATATATATATATATATATGTAAGCCTGTTCACATCTATCTATCTATCTATCTATCTATCTATCTATCTATCTATCTATCTATCTATCTATCTATCTATCTATGTAAATTCTGTCCGTATCTTTCATTCTATCTAAATTCTATTTATATATAATCTTTATAGAACTGAAATCTATCTATCTATCTATCTATCTATCTATCTATCTATCTATCTATCTATCTATCTATCTATCTATCTATCTATCTAAATTCTATATATCTTGCTTTTTTATATCTCTCTGTAGGCATCCCTCGGTTAATGCGTTTTCGATTAGTGTGCGAAAGTTTTTATATACCAAAATTCGATTAGTGTAAGCATAATACTCGAATAATGCAGTAAAAATTCTTCAGTATATACATAGTAATGAAAAATTGACTTTTTATAGTTATCAATGTAGATATTAGCCCAACTAATCGAGGGATTCCTGCATATATAAATTATGTTTATTCCCCCCTCTCTCTCTCTCTCTCTCTAAATATATATATATATATATATATATGTGTGTGTGTGTGTGTGTGTGTGTGAGTGTGTGTGTATCAGATATCTATATATATTATTCTCTCCTTTCTCTATCTCTCTCTCTCTCTCTCTCTCTCGATATTGCTGCCATATATGGTCTGGAGCCCTTTCAGTTTGTCTCGGGATTCTTGATAAGATCCAGAGACGGATATGCAATGTAATTGGCCCTGATCTCGCATCTCGTCTGCAGTCGCTCTCTCACAGACATCGCCTCTCTCTGTCTTTTTTTACAAATACTTTCATGGTAATTGCGCCGATGAGCTGATTTCGCTGGTTCCAAGACTACATTCAAGCGTCCTACGAGACTGGCATCCCGCTCTCTCCCTTTCACTGTTGAAAATGTTAAATGTAGCCGTCTCTTCTACTCCAATAGCTTCATGTCTCGCACCCCTCGCCTGTGGAACTCCCTTCCCTTTTTCAGTTTCCCTGATAGCTATAATCTCCAACTATTCAAATGTCAATCGACATCTCCATTTACCTTGGTCTATCCACTCTCCTTCTCCTCATCCTTTCCTCTATCCCTCCTATCTGCACTCGCTCCAAATCTTCTGTAAGCCCTTGCGTGCTAGTGGCTTCCCGCCCAGCTTGGGGTGAAATGCTTAATATATATATATATATATATATATATATATATATATATATACATTCCGTAGAAATACTACTACTACTACTACTACTACTACTACTACTACTACTACTACTACTACTAATAATAATAATAATAATAATATATATATATACATTCCGTAGGAAGAATAATCACCAAACAACAGTACGACACATATAAGAAAAGGAGATTCGTAAATTCAGTAGAATTTACACCGGAACAATTTTTATCTGATATCAAGTAAAACTATTTTTTTAATCATTAGGTCTCTTCATATATATATATATATATATATATATATATATATATATATATATATATATATATATATATATATATATATATATGTATATGGTGTATCAAAAGTACTTTTACAAACATTGAGTGCTGTTTCCAGATGCGAAAACAAGGTAAAACCTTGGCAGACCTTTTCAAATACTACCACACGGTGTCGAATGGTTTGGCAGTCACACATGACACGTTGATGAAGTGTCTCTGCATTATTAATGAATTTTACATAAAACAATTCTTTTAGGTGTCTCAACAGATAAAAAAAACCCCAAAGCATTGAGGTCAGGCGAACTTCCATGTTAGATCAGATCGCGAACAAAGTGACTGAAATGTACTGGATCCATATCGTGCATGAACCACGTGCGTCTTTGCATTAGCAGGTGCACATCCTCTAGCAGGTCTGGAAGTATGTTCGAAATAACGTCCCTTTAGACAGCTCATGTAAGACGTGCTGGGAGAACATATGAAGTTACCAAAGAGTCACCTACTATAAATACCAGCCCACACATTAATCATAAACTGATACTAGTCTCTAGCCTGTATAATATAATAAGGATTCCGATCCGCCTACAAATATTCGTTGTGTAAATTCGTTATTCTATCTCTTCCAAATGTTACCTCATCGGCAAACAAGACTGAAGTCACAGTCAACGGATCGGTAGTTTGTGTAATAAACCATCGGCAAAAGTTCTTCCGTTGTGAGTGATCAGAGAACGAAAGACCCTGCACACGTTGCAAATGATAAGGATACATCCGGCTGTTCATGTAATACCCTCCAAGCAGTACTATAGGTACGATATGTTTGGGCCACTTGATGTGTGCTGATAACTGGATCGTCTACGACAGCCTGTATAATGTGTTCTTCGTGGTCAGGCTTACAAGCTGATCTTGGTCTTCCTGGATGCACAGCAACAGAGGTTAGATTAATCGGCTTCCTTCGATCTGGAAACAATCTCTTACAGCCTCGCGTCCATTATCATTCACGCGGCCGTATGTAAAAATCATATCTACCTGCTCACGAAATTAATATCCTGCCACTGTTTTCAGATAAGTCACTACTATACACTTAAAAGTTGAAGACAGACTAGGCAAAGAAGTAAACGAATGACAAATGTAACCCAGTCTACACGGTAACACAGTGCCATCTACCGTAAACTTTAGTTAAACTTAATAACTCAAAAACGAAGGATTTGTGGACATATGTTTATGCGAACATTTGTCCTTGTTTTAGAGTGAGGAACGCGCCCTCAAAGTTTGTAAAAATATTTTTGATACACCCTAAATATACTTCTTTAAAAAAAATATATATATATATAAACACAGACGAAAACCTACCAAATTCCGTCCACAACATACTCGTAGAAAACCCAATGATAATAACCTTATCCACATGTAAAAAAGGCTAAAATTAATGGAAGAATTCATGACAAAAGAAAAAAAAATAATTCAGTAATATCTACTATGGACACAGTTGCAATATGATGACCATGTTTGTAAAAACAAAAAACAAAACAAAAAAACAAAAACAAAAAAAACACTCACATCACTCTAGATCAGAGGTGGGCAAACTATGGCCCGCGGGCCACATGCGACCCGCCAAACGATTTCGTGCGACCCGCTTTAAAATGTTATTTATTAAAACTATATTTTCCTTTAAAAGGCCTTTATTTTGCCAATTTTAAATATCAATTATTTTGGTTTATATATACTATGCGGCCCAGTAAAACTATAAATTTTTAGAATGCGGCCCTTGTACTAAAAAGTTTGCCCACCCCTGCTCTAGATAGACATATATAAAAATCTGCATATTCAGTTAAATTTAAAAACAAAAATCTTTGTTAAGGTTAATTGAATAGCCGAAAGCACTCGGATATATAATACGGCATCAGTCGGAGATTTTTCCCTGAGCTATCAGTCAGAGAGGAAGGTGAATTTTTACGTATTTACTTTAAATTCTCACTCTTCCCTTTAGATGGTCTGATCCCTACTGTACTGAGTTCGGTCCTCATTAGCCGTTTAATAGAATAAGTTAAATAACTTCATGACGAGTTTGTTGCGAATTTCTCTCCGAAGTCAGTGGTTGGTGTTCGAGCTTAAGTAAACGTCAAAATCTCGAACGTTGTATATTTACCCATAGTTGGAGGGAGAGAGAAGAGGATTCCTACCTTTCCCAAGGTTATTAGTACGTAAGTGAATGGAATGAATTCGACTAGTATTCGAACTCAGCTCTCCGATTTCTCAAACAAACCCGCTATCCATTACCCCACCGTGCCTCCTCAACATTCTCTTCACAATAGATACACATATATAAAAATTCATATACAGTTAATTTTTTTAAAAAAATCCTTGATAATGGCTAAATGGCAGAGACGAAAGCGCTCGGATATGTAGACCATTTGGACAGGTTTTACACACTTTATGCCCCGAAAATAGAACACTTTTATGAAGACATGAAAAAAATTAATAAAAATCTTCATCGCAGTACCTTATTAGTCGTCTTTAATGAAACTTGTATGAAAGCGAGATTTCTGCCCAAATGCACTAATATATATATATATAATGGTTAACGGCTTGGATTGAGGAATCGGAGAGCCGAGTTCGAATTCCAGTCGAATCCATTACATTCACTTACGTGCTAACACCCTTGGGAAAGGTGTGAATCCTCTTCTTCTCCCTCCAACCATGGGTAAATAGCAGGACAGACTGGGTTCTATAGCCTTGGATGGCAACTGGTCTAGGAGAAGGACAACTCTGAATTCAAAACCTGCGGAGGGTCGTTTGGGGACCTTGTGGCATTCGTTGCACCAGGTCCCTTTATTTGTCCCTCCAAAAAGTGTGGATGGCCCTGCACAAAGCCTTCACCACTATAATCAAATCCTGTGTGGGTGTCGGGATTTCAGTTTCTGGGAACTGATCTGTTTGGCCCTCATACGTCGAGTTCGACGGAAGAGTCCATCATATATATATATATATATATATATATATATATATATATATATATATATATATATATATGGGCTGGCACATTTTCCTAGCCAGATATGACAGCAAAACTCCATTTTTGTTCTGATCTTACTCTTGTGAAGATAAATCAAAGGTGGTGTAGTTAGCTCCTTTCTGGAGCGGTAGAAGGATTCGATTATTTCCCCGACATCTTTAGTGAGGGATTGTATATATGAGCTCCACTCGAGGTCTAGTGGGAAACTGAGTGCCAACAGATGTTCAAAGCAAGGCGCTTCATTGACAATACTATCGAGCATCTAGATTAGGGAAAACTCGAGGTCCGCTCGGTGGTAATGAAATGTTACTAGTTCGTTTCCTGACTCGGTTTGCAACGTCCGAGATGTTTCCAGGAGAAGTGAAAAAAATATTTTGAGTAGCCATCTTTGATTACCTGACTTCTGCAATTTTTATTTTCATTTTTTTTTTTTAATTTAAAGCTAGACATGTTTGAGTAGGGAAGATGATCTGTTGGGAACTGGACAAAGGATTTTTTTTAAGCTTTTCACCCCAAGCAAGGCCGGAAGCCACTAGCACGCAAGGGGTTACAGAAGGTTTGGAGGAAGAGCAGATAGGAGTGGTAAAGGAGAGGATGTGAAGATAGATAGTGAATCGATCAAGGCAAGGGGGTTACAGAAGATTTGGACCGAGAGCAGATAGGAATGAAAGGTGAAAGGATGTGGAGAAGGCAAGTGGATAGATCAAGGCAACTGGAGATGTCGATTGACGTTACACTTAAATAGTTGGAGATTGTATTTGTCAGGGAAACAGGAATAGGGAAGGGAGTTCCACAGGCGAGATGTGCGAGACATGAAGCTATTGGAGTAGAAGAGACGTCTACATCTAACAGTTGCAACGGTGAAAGGGTGGGAACGGGATGCCAGCCTCGTAGGACGTTTAAATTCCTGAGGCCTGGGAACCAGCGAAAGCAGCTCATCGGAGAAAATTACCGTGAAAGTATTTGTAAAATAGACAGAGCGAGGCAACGGCGCGTCTGTGAGAGAGCGACTGCAGACGAGATGACAGATCAGGGCCAATTACATTGTATATCCGTCTCTGGATCTTATCAAGAACCCTGAGGCAAACAGCAGGGGCTCTAGACCATATATGGAAGCAATACTCCATGCAAGGGCAAATGGTTGATTTATAGATTTGGAGGATCGATTCCCGGCAGAAAAATTTCCTGGCACGGCACAGGGATCCAACTTTCCTTGCGGTGGATGAAGCAATTGACTCGATGTATTTGTTCCATCTCAGATCAGCGGACAGCGTGAGACCGAGCAGCCGCAGGGAGGAGCTCTCGAGAAGTTCGTCTTCAGACATTCTAATAGGATGCAGGGGTGGATCCCTGTGGTGGTTAATAGAAAGCAGTTTTGTTTTAGAGGCGTTAAAGTTAACCATTCATTTCTTGCCCCTGTTCACAACCGATTGTAGGTCCTTTTCGAGTCGAACTGCGAGGGTAACCTTGTCAGCATCACTAGATTTGTTTTTGAGGCAGGAGTAAATTGTGGTGTCATCCGCATAGATGCCGACTTGGGAATCTATGGCGTCAGGAAGATCATTTATGAATATGAGGAACAGAGTAGGGCCTAGGATGGAACCTTGAGGAACACCTGCGTTAGTGGGATAGGAGCTGGAGATGAATCCATTGAGAACGACCTTCAATTCACGGTTTGACAGGAATGATTGTAGTAGGTCAAACAATCGACCTGTAATACCATAACCCTGAAGCTTGCGAAGAAGGCTGGCATGCCAAACTCTATCAAACACTTTGGAGATGTCTAGGGCCACGGCACAAGCTTCACCGTTATTATGAATAGTTTGCTAGACAAATTCAGTGATGGCCGTAAGCACATCGGCTCTAGATCGGGCAAAGCGGAAACCATACTGCTTGTCTGAGAGCAGATCATGGGATATCAGGTGATTAACCACTTCGGTGTTGATAAGGGCTTCGAAGACTTTGCCGAAGAGGGATAGGAGACTGATAGGACGGCAATTAGAAGGGTCAGAGGGGTCACCAGAGTTCTTAAAGACAGGAACAATGGATGAGGACTTCCAGCAGTCAGGAAAACAAGACTCCTTGAGGCAGTAGTTATATAATTTAGAGAGGGCAGGCGCCAGTTCAGGCGCATTTGTTCAGGACAATGGCTGATATCCCATCACCACCAGTAGCCTTGTGGTGATCTAAGTTAGAGATAATGCCCAATACCAATGACGGGGATATATGCAATCCGCTCAAAAGGGACTCAGTTCTGGGAGGGAAATCGGGCATGGGTACCCCGGAAGAGTCAAACGTTGAATTGGAAGAAAACTTCCGAGCAAAGCATTCAGCCTTGTCTGCAGAGGTGGTCAGGACCTCAAACTGATTGAACAGGGGATAAATGGACGGTTTGCTATTGTTCAGAACGCTCTTGCAGAGGCGCCAATAATCCTTGGAGCCGAATTTGCGAGATGCAATACGTTCCTTCATCCGAGCAGCAAATAGTGACTTAGCTTCGTTGAGGACACGCTTACACTCGTTACGGGCAGAGGCAAATAGGCGTCTATTGCAGTCAGACATATCGCTACGAAATAGGTGGAAGAAGTGGTTCCTATGGGCAATGGCGGCTGAGCAAGCAAGCGGTTTGACCTTAAATTTTCTTGAGAGGATGAAAGCGTCAATTCCAGCATTAACCCAGGAAGAGACCTCTGAAGCACATTCTTGAATGGGGAGCTTAAATACAGCATCCCAGGGGACATCGCGGAGGAAATCACGAAACGAGTCTCAGTCAGATCGTTGGTAGCACAATGAGGTTCTGGTGGTAGGAGGCTCCTTGCAGTGGGTGGGGTTGAAGGAGATACTAACAGACACTACAGCATGATCGGAGTTACCGATAGGACAGAGCAGCGTGGCACAACAAGACTCAGGGATGGATGTAAAACACAGGTCGAGGAGAGAGGCCTTACCGTCCCAGTTGTAAGCAAAACGCGTGGGGAAATCTGTGGGAGGGATTGAGAGACTGGAAAGTTGAGAGTATGAATTCCTGCAAGGTCGGTAGTAGCATTCTTAAGCAACTTGTGATGGGCGTTAAAATCGCCAAACACAAATATGTGAGCGAACGGATGGAGAGAAAGGGCCTTGTCCATGCTGTCAGAAATGACATCGAGTATTCCACAGTCCTGAGAGGATGGAGAGCGGTAGAGGAAGAAAAGGTAGCTTACAGCATTGAGAAGAGATAGCCGGAGACACAAGTACGAATGGTCCGGTGATTTGAGAGACAACTCTCTAGCCAGAGGGAGATGGTCCTTGACGTAGACACCAAGGCCATGCATGTGGGTTAGAGAGTCTTTTCTGAGGAGAGGAAGGTATCCAGGGATCGAGAGATCAGAGGAAGGGATAGAGGAGTCAAGATTGGTCTCACACAGGGCCAGTATATCTGGGCACTTTGCAATGAGGAAAGATTCCACACTGCAGAAGTTGGTTCTAATGCCACGGATGTTAGAGAACGAAATGTTTAAAGGTTTAGGTGATTTTTATTGAATTATTATTATTATTATTATTATTATTATTATTATTATTATTATTATTTCCTTGGATTTCTGGTGTATACTCATTTCTTTACAGATCCCGACCAGAGACCAAAGGTCAGAAATGGCATCATGACATTTTCCACGAGGCAGTTTTTTTTTAATCATACATATTCTACAGAGATAAAGTCCTTCGTAAGGTTTGGTCTGTACTTGTGAAAACAATCCTTTGTATTTCTTTAAGGCATATTATACCAGGAATCCTTTCAGTTAATATATTAGAATCTTTTGCAGTCAATCCGAGGGCTCCAACTACAACTGGAATTGTTGATATTCTCGTATGCCACATTTTTTAAATTTCGATTTCAAGGTCCTTATGTTTGGAGAGATTTTTGAAGATTATTATTACTATTTTTATTATTATTATTATTATTAATTTTTAGAGAATGAAAAGAATAAAATACGATGAAAATTTGAGATCCAAACGGACGACTTGACCCAGCCAAGAGGACCGCTTTATATAGTGACAAATCTAGAAAGAGGAGCTTGCCAGATCTTGGATGTAACAATAAGCGGAACATAAAATGCCACTTATCTAAGGCAAACAGTTTAGAAACAATAACAGAATCTAGTCCGGGTGCTACGAAATATATTTACGTGAACGTTTAGGCATGGTTGTGCTCATAATATTTGGAGACCTTAGAAATATGCAAAAATGCACTAAGGACAAGAAAGAATGAACGAGAAATCTGAGACTGTTCCCACCGCGGCAATATTCAGGTTTGCTTGAATACTGCGTAAAGTGCTGGATATTTGCTGAAAATTAATGTTACTCAATCTCCAGAAATCATCACGAGACAAATCCATGAATTGATGATGATGATGATGATGAGAAATTATTTTTTTTCGTAATTTAACGACGATGATAATAACAATATAATAATGAAAATAATAAAAAAAGTGGGGTAAATTAAACCAAAACAAGTACCGTTATATATCTTAAGGCATATTTTTTGGTTAATAATTCCAGAACACAAATCTTGCAACCGGTTATCAAATCTCAGTTCTTGCTGAATCCCGAAGATGTATTAAGATATGAAAATATTTTTCCGAGTAGCGACAAGGAAATTCTTACTGAGATTCTTATCGGACAAATAATAATGTAAGAATGTTCCAATATCGGAATTTGGCAAATAACAACAATAAAAAAAATATTCAGGAACGTAATAATACAATAAGAATGGTAATCTTTAAAGAAGATATACTTGTGTCATCAGTAAGAAAGAAGATATAATTCTCAGCAAGCTTGGGGACATTAAATCTTTAATTAAAATATGTCTTCGAAATAATAATGGGAACCTTCGTTATTGCGCAGAAATTAGTTTTTCTTGTAATATATTGAGGAGAAACATTGAATTGATGAAGTGTTAGCAGTCCCGTTTTCGAATACTATTTTCCATAGAATTCTATTGTAATAGTGCAAGAAGGAAATTGAAAATTTTAACCACATATGGCACGCCACGTAAATAAACGTATTGGTATTTAAGTAAATGCCAGAATTAACCAGCAATTAGAAATGCTTCTTCTTCGCTCATGGCTCTTTACAATATCCTCTCCATTGCATTTCTAAATAAATTCTGTCTATTTATGAGGTTTAAATAACAGACAGAGAACCTCACTGGAAAATACGAAAACTTAAGGACTCAGCGCATATGCTAGGCCACAAAATCCCCTACGTCGGCCAAGCATAGGCAGGAATACACTATGGAAATATGCTAGAGAAAAACAACAATAACGACAAATTATAATATGAGCTCTGTTAAAAATGGTTATTAGACATTATGTTTATAAGTCCCCCAAATTTATTCACTGATGGCCCAGTGGATAAAAGCCTTTGTTTAAGTAATCCAGTGACTTAGCCCAATGAGGTGTGAGTTCAATAGCTGGCCGCAGCTGAACAAAAACTTGGAGTGTTGAGTTACTAAAGGGAAATAACTGAAACTGAGAAATGTCTACCCCTTTGGACGAAATAAAGGGTTCGATTCAAAATTCACCTGAAGAAGACCGGAGCGTACAACGGCTGAAACGTCGTGAATATGACAAAAAAATATGAGGACAAAAGTCCGAACAATGTAAATAGTGTAAATAGTTATAATATCTGATGTCAGAAAAAAAAGTCAGTCTTTTTTCAGTTGCACTCTCCATTTTCTCGTCAAATATGTTATACGTTGATTTCTTCTGTCTCTAACAAATTTTCCAAGCCCCCTCCTCATTTTGTACCACAGGAATTTCAACTATCTTTTCCTGATGCAGAACCATATTTCTGTTGCTTCAAGTCTCTTCTGCATCTTTGATAAAATTGTCCATAAATCACTGTCATACAAGAAGGCAGATATCATGTAACAGTTTAGTACTCTTTTCTTTGTTTCTAAAGATGTTTTTCTGTTTCTTAATACTCTGCTTAGCTTTTGGAATGTATCTTTGGCTATCCCAATATAGGATCAGAATGCTATCAGAACGATCGATACAAATGTAGATAAACCGGCAACTGCGACCAACAAGACGAGATTTTTTAGGCTTCAGCCATTCCAAAACTAGGGGTAAACTTATATGTCGGGTACAAAATAAAAACCTTTACCACGCAGTTGCAAACAAGTGGGACATCATTTACCGTACCTCCAACTGGCTGCCATAAACACATTCCGCTAAAACTTGTATTTGGTGGACATATTTAGCATATTAACACAGACATTTATATGAAATATTATAAATTATATAATTTATTTTAATTAATAAATAAATAATGTGGCATTATGTCTGTCGGTTTTATGCAAAACTTCAAACGGGTAAGACGAAAAAAGATTTTCTGATTCGTTTCGTTTTTTTTTTTATATTTTATTTTGTAAATTTCATTTTTGTCAGCAATTTGATTTAGGATTTTTTTAAAAATTTTCTTTAATAATTATATTTTTTAAGAGAAGAGTGTTATTTTCTGTTGTAGGAAGCAAGAATTATTAACTACAAGAAAAAATATAGTAATTATATAAATTATATAAATAAATTATATGAAATTATATAAATAAATGATATGAAATCATATAAATAAATTATCTCTTTCCTCCATCCATTCAGGGAATTGCGACCAAACAACTCAATTTTACTCTCATCTGTCTAAAGAACTCTTTCCCAATAATAATTTTCCTTATCTTTATGCTCTGTCGTAAATTTCAACCTGGCATCTCTATGCCGTTTCAGAAGGAGTTGTGTCTTTCTTGGGGAGCGTGACTTTATACCGTCTCTGCATAGTTCATTACTAATCGTTTGCTTAGTTACGTTAACTCCTGACAAACTCAGATCATTCTGAAGGTTTTGTCTGATGCCCATTGGGTTATTTTGGACCTGTCGCATCAACTTTCTTCGTAAACTGGGAGAGATCTTCCTGGGAGCACCGAGTCTGCCATTGTTCTCAACAGTACTACGTCTTTTAAATCTTGCAATAAATGAACCAGTTGTTGAAAAAGGTATGTTCGTGTCATTAGAGATGTTTCTGTAACCTTTTTCCATTGTTACATAGCTTAATAATTAGCTCTTTTCGAGCACAAGTCAGTTCCTTACGACTAGCCATTATTAGAACCGTTATCAGTGAACAGTGACTGCAGAATGATCCAATTCTGAACTTAATGTTGCAAAAGAGTTACTGAGAATATTCTAGAACAGTTTAGAATCTTCTAATTTGAAGTACAACCAAAATCTACCGTATTATAATGCAAACATTGATACTGTACGAACACTTTTTTCCACTATTCGAAATATAAAAAACTATCACTAATCGATGAATTAATAATTTTAAATTGCAGATTCTGATTCTATGTTCCAAAATACATATATGACATTGTTATTCGAGGTTTTCATTCGCTATAAGTGAGAATAACAAGCATTTGTTTGCTGTACGATCCCATATTCAACCCCACTGTATATATAGAGTAATATCTCGAGGAAAATATGGATACCGGTGGCAATAGATGCAAATGGCGTAAAATAATCATACTGGATGCTGAATAAAAAAAAGCAGCAAATATATTATCACTCTTTTATCTTTCAGGAATCATTGATCTTGAATAACGTTTATATCAATTTCTTCAATATTCATGACCTTGAATAATAATTCGACTCTAATTACTTAAGTCTCATTGGTACTTTTATGATTGATCAATTACTGCGGGATCCTTTTACTTGTCATTTAAAGGTTATTTGCAGAAAACTTTCGTCTTTCGTTCTACCTTTCACGGATGACTAAACAACGTACAGATTTTGAGCGTCAAGTCATCGTACTTTTCAATGAACACCCGACATAGTGATTGACGAAATGTGTAGAAATTCTTCGTGATTTTTTCAGTTGTCACCAGTTTTCAACTGTTGTCTCAACTATTTCTGAATTTAGCGCTTTTCATTTTACTGGCCACTCTGAAGATACGATACTAAAACTCTCTCTCTCTCATTCTGTAGGTAAGAGAAAAAATGCTGTTTTTTTTTATTTATTTATGTCAGCCATACACACAAGTAAACCATGTAACATCTGACAAGATGACTGAACGATATGTTTTGGAAGAACTTGTTTAGACTTAGAACTTCTCACCAAAACGTCTTATGCCCCTATATATGTATTCGTCATTTTTATTCCGTTATCCATATTAGGTTAAATCGGACACGAGGAAATCCAGCAAATAAAATGAAATTCTCTACAGTACTAATCATTTGAGATTAAACCATAACATTTAATTATCTACAACGATGTGCCCAACATTGGCATTTAATTGCTTACTGATACCTCACTCAACGTATTCGCAGAATAAAGAGGTGCATTGCTACAAGGAAGAAGCCATTTTGGTACATCACCAATTCTTTAGCACTTGTTTCTATCTTAAAATTTCTCATATTAGCATTCTTTGTCCTAGAATATTTATATCTTGATTTCTAGCCGAAATCTTCGTTGTAGTATAGAAAAAAAATGTAATTTAATATAAAAAGAAACGGGAAACTGAAAGTGAAAGTGAATGTAAAGGGTGAAAATGGCAGGATATTCTTCAGAAGCTAAACAATTTAATAGTAGTGTTCGTTTTTTTTCTTTCTTACTTAAATTATTCATGCTTAAACAATAAGATCGATCTAAATTGACGTCAAGATAATTGATGAAACCTTTTCAAGGCAGATATTGAGAATCGGTAAAGATGCGTAGAATGGGAAAGAAAGGAGAAAAACGTTTTCAAAAACGCAAAAGATAATGGAAAATTATCAACGACGGTCAAGCTAAGATGAAAAGGTTATATACTGCATACCAAATGATATATATATATATATATATATATATATATATATATATATATATATATATATATACACACACACAGACCTACACACATTGGTATATACACACACACAGAGACCTAGACACATTCGTATATATATATATGTATGTATATATGCATTAATTTATGTATAGATGCACATCTTTTATTAATAAATATTTATATGCTTACATATATTTACATACATATGCATGAAATGGGATCAAATATGGATCAAATATGGATTCAAAATCCAACAATGATAGAATAAGGAAAAAATATTAAACGTCTATAACTTTAACATGTTTCGTTTTTGTTTACGCTTCAACAGCAAATAATTTTCTACCATATATTTCATGTTCATCGGCAGAAAATATATTTTCCTTCATTTCATTTTCTGATGAAGCTTAAATAAAATGAGCAAAATGTTAAATTAATAAACGTTTACTCTGTTCCTTATCTTCTCATATGGATTTAGTGACATATAAAGCAACCCTTTATATATATATATATATATATATATATATATATATATATATATATATATATGTCATTCACATACAGTACTGTTTCGCTGTATCACAGCTCCTCAGTGTGACTAGACATCCGAATGCCTCAAGCCAGGATTGAAACACAACTAATTTTGTGTCAGCCAGAGCTATCTTCACTCGGTAGAGTTACACAATTAAATCTAGCGTATTGTTTTTACAAATGTAAACAAATGCCAATCAGCCAAAGTGCTCCATTCATTTTACTGAAGAGCTTTGCATTAGTGCAGGTGGCTGTTGTTTATAGAATTAGCTTATCACTCAACAGTGCTCATATATATATATATATATATATATATATATATATATATATATATATATATATATATATATATATATATTTAATTATTTTAGTCGGTAAATTACATTACGTGTATACGTTTTTTTTTTTTTTTTTTTGACCGGATGGTTAAATTAGCGAATTTATTTTGAGAAAGTTATAGATTAGTTTTGAGTTGGATATGAGTGTAGGTTTAGTTAAAGATTTGGTATGGATATAGGATTAGTATTTAAAAGGTAAAACACGGACGTAAACAATGCAATAAAGATACCAGCTTACCTCGGTATGGATTCCGGAAATAAAAAACCGGATGTAGTAATAAGACACCATTATAGAGAAGAGGAGCATGAAAAGCCCTGTTTTCATTGGCTGACGCTGACTGACATATGTCAATAAGAATGGTCGAATTCCAGCCTTGCTAGTTTACTGTAATTACTGATGTTTGCAATGTCGCGGTGCGTAGTACGACGCTTTCAAGGAGAAGGCCTGTTTCACCTAGAATCAGGTCGGGGTTGCTGTTGGAGCAGATATGATGCGAAACCCGGAATCGGCGATGAGAACAGTGCATCACCGAAGACCACCCTTGATGCATCTAAAATGTATGATTTAACTATATATATATATATATATATATATATATATATATATATATATATATATATATATGAAGAAATATAGTCTTAAAGTGTGCTATATTTATGGGATAAAGTGCTCAATATCAGAGATAGAGCGTGTGTAAATATAAAAGTGGACATGGAAGTCAGCGACAGTCTGTTTCATGCTAGTGCAATCGTACGATTGCACTAGCATGTAACAGACTGTCGCCTCTAAGTGCTGACTTCCAAGTCCACTTTTATATATATATATATATATATATATATATGTATATATATATATATGTGTGTGTGTGTGTGTGTGTGTGTGTGTGTGTGTGTGTGTGTGTGTGTGTGTGTGTGTAGGGTGTATCAAAAATACCTTTACAAACTTTTGGTGCGGGTCCGTTACGCCAAAACAAGGGCAAAAGTCCATATAAACATATGCCCGCAAATAATTATGAGTTATTAAGTTTCAATAAATTTTAAGGTAGATGGCGCTGTATTGCCATGTAGACTAGGTTAAATTTGTCATTCGTGTACATTTAAGGATAGTTTGTCTTCAACTTTTAAGTTTGTAGCAGTGAGTTATCTGAAAAGATTTCCGTTAAATATCCACAGGATATTACTTTTGTGTGTAGGCAGATAATATTTTTACATACGGCCGCGTGAATGGTAATAGATGCAAGGCTCCATAGCTGTATCAGTATGCGTTTCCAGACCGAAGGCAGCCGAATCTTCCAATCTTTGATGTTGTTTATCTTCGCGTTACTGAGACAGGATCACTGACAATACAAACTATGGTTCGAGGTAAGCCGAATTCCTCCCGTACGCCTAACCACGAAGAACACATTCTACAGGCCATCGGAAAAGATCCAAGTATCAGCACACGTCAAGTGGCATTAGCATGTCGTACATCTCATAGTACAGTATAGAGGATACTTCAAGAGCAGTTCCTGTAAATGCATTATTTGCAATGTGTGCAGAGTCCTTCGCCCTCTGATCAATAATCACGAAAGAACTTTTGTCGATGATCTGTTGCACAGAGGAGGGCCGGTTCCATGGCCTGCATGTTCCCTCAACCACAGTCCTTTCGATTTTTATTTATAGGGCCACCTATCTCCAATAATTGTTTTACGCAGCAGTCGCTTCATCAACGTTCCACGAGGGATTACCTGAAAGGGTCCGCTACTCAATGATCCGGCGGGTGCATGCATGTGTAGAAACAAGCGAAGGGTATTTTGAACATTTGTTAAGAGGTTCTGTTTTGAGGTACAATCGGACATTCAGACATTTTATTTTGTTTTGGGGTCAGGAACCCGACCCCAATGTTTATAAAAGGGATTTTTGGACATATGTTTACATTGATTTTCGTCTGTGTTTTGGTGCGAATAACTAATCTCCAATGTCTGAAAAAGTATTTTTGATACACCATATATATATATATATATATATATATATATATATATATATATATATATATATATATATATATATATAAGAAATATAGTTTTAAGGTGTGCTATATTTATGGGATAAAGTGCTCACTATCAGAGATAGGGCGTATATAAATATAAATATAAAATTGAACATTGAAGTCAACACACAGAGGCGATAGGCTGTTTCATGCTAGACGCAAATCTACGCGGCCTGACGATTGCGTCTAGCATGAAACAGCCTGTCGCCTCTGAGTGTTGACTTATATATATATATATATATATATATATATATATATTCTATGTGTAACGATATATATCTCTGAATTCATGCTTATATATAGCCTTAGTACGCATATATATATATATATATATATATATATATATATATATATATATATATATATATATATATATATATATATATATATATATATTAAAAAGGCTTAAACACTAATATTCCATGGTTATAATTTATTACATTGGAATCGCAATTACGATCCAATCCATCAGACCTACTTGAATTTGTAGGTCTGAGGAATTGGATCGTATTGCGATTCCAATGTAATCATTTTTTTATTATTAAGGTTTGCATTATTTTAAATCTTTTCTTACAGGTGGATGAGGTTATTATGTTTGCATTTTCTACTAGTATCTTTTGGATAGTATCTGGTAAGTTTGTGTGTGTGCTTCAATGGGTTCTAATAGAGCTGTGGTCAGATAGGTGTAGCGTAAGGCATGTGCATAAGCATATAGTCGTGTGACCGATGTAATTATTTATGAATTCGGTTTGATCAGGAACCCATTTCCTTATGGGGCATTTGAACTCATAGATAATGTTCATTCGTTGTAATTTTGATTTGCTGGTGTGTTGTTAGTTTTTAGAATAAGTCAATTGGGGTAATGTTTTGCTTTATAATATTTCTAAGTGAACACAAGAAGCCATGAATATAAAAAAATGCGGGGAACCTGAATATTAAAGCGGTGGATGCAACAAAATTTCTGCGATTAAGGTATAGGAGAAAGAAAGAAAGAAAGAAAGAAAGAAAGAAAGAAAGAAAGAAAAACATAAAGCAAGAAAGAAAAAAGCAAGCAAGAAAGAGAATTACATGGAATAAATGAATAAATAAAGAGAGAAAGAAAGAAAACTGAACATTACTAGCGCGAATACTACAAAATATTCTACGATTATTTCACGAAAGAAAAAAGAAAGAAAGAAAGAATGAATTAATGAATGAATGAATGAATGAAAGAAAGAAAGAAAGAAAGAAATATGCACGGTGGAAAAAATATAAGGAAAGAATGAAAGAAAGAAAATGTATGAGGGAAACAAGAAAATGTATGAGTGAATCAAAGAAAGAAAGAAAGAAAGAAAGAAAGAAAGAAAGAAAGAAAGAAAGAAAGAAACGAAGATGGCAGGAGAAAGAAAGAAAGAAAGGAAGGAAGAAAGAAAGAATGAAATAAAGAAAGGAAGAAATATGCACGAGGGAAGAAATATAAGGAAAGAATGAAAGAAAGAAAATGTATGAGGGAAACAAGAAAATGTATGAGTGAATCAAAGAAAGAAAGAAAGAAAGAAAGAAAGAAAGAAAGAAAGAAAGAAAGGAACGAAGATGGCAGGAGAAAGAAAGAAAGAAAGGAAGGAAGAAAGAAAGAATGAAAGCAAGAAAATGTATGAGTAAAATAAAAAAGAAATGAAAGCGAGAGAGAGAGAGAGAGAGAGAGAGAGAGAGAGTAAAAAAAACGAGGAGAAACTTATATAAAAAAATGAATGAATATTAACAGAAATAAATACTTAAATATGAGTAAACCAGTCAAACTGTGAAAAAGAAATCATAAATAAGTTCCAGTAGAAGGGAATTTTGCAAAAACAAAAACAAAAGCGTAATATTTAGGAGATAGAGGTTAAACAGGCAATTTCAATGGAAAGTTCTTTGCTCCGTTGAGAACACTAGAAATATCGTTGCCGGCGCGGTCATAACAATCTATTACATTTTCTGTCGCCCGTTTTTATAAGCGGTAAGATTTTGCATTTTGCTCGCAGTTTTATCTACATTTTGTTTACTGTTATTAACGTGTTCCCCGTTAGTTTTCCTTGCGTACTTCTTGATGTACACCTGAACGCTTATAATAGCCGACGTAAAGTGAATTTTCCAGTTTGCACAAAGACTGCTACCTAAAAACGTCT
Organism: Acanthosepion esculentum; assembly: GCA_964036315.1. Lineage (NCBI taxonomy): Eukaryota > Metazoa > Mollusca > Cephalopoda > Sepiida > Sepiidae > Acanthosepion > Acanthosepion esculentum. Next base: position 34,378,577 of record OZ038483.1, on the reverse strand, counting down.
CGCTCACAAACTCACACACCCAAAAGATGACTATAAAAATATTTGAGCAGGAGCTGCCCAGATCTCACTTTCCAGTCTCGATAGAGTTCAAAAGAGTTTCCGAGGAGAAGAATTTTTTTCCGCACTCCAACCTCTCTCTCACAGGCGGGATGTGGCGAATCTCTTACTGCTCTGCCGTTACTTCCATGGAAAGTGCTCGGACGAACTACATTGCTTGTTCCCGCCAGCTCTAACCTTCACGCTTAGAACCCGTCATGCCATTTACATTGTAGCAACCACCCACAATCCCCCCGACTGGGCAGCTCCCGCCCTAACATTGTGATAGTATTCCATTTTCGGCCTGATCTGGTTCTTATAACTGTTAAGAATACAACGAGGAATCAGGTACTTACTGGAGCGGTACAGGTAACCGATTATTTTGCCTTCATTTACCGAGGGATTGCGTTTACTTCCACAGTGAACAAAACAAGAACCCATCTCTTTTTCCCTCTTCTATTGGGCCATCGTGATTTTCTAAGTGCATCTTAGATGTGGCACAAGGCCGAAAGTATGTGGTACCTATGCAGATCGAACTCACTACTCAGTCGTAAAAATGATCTAGCAAGACAAACTTCTTACCCATTACACCCCGTCGAGGTTCCCGCTTCTCTTGGGTTATATAGCGTGATAGACTGGGCTTTCTATCCTCGGTTCGACAGCAGTCTACTGCAAGGTTGACTGATTTGTTTTATTTTACTGCTTATCAACCTCTGTATACTAGAAGGGCAACTCTGAAATGAAAACCGCGAACAAAGTATCGGAAAGCGTTGTACTATTCTTCCATTTTGTCGATTCATAAGTATTAAGAACAAAGAAGCCTTTTGCGAGCCATAATCGCCTAGGTTTACGCAAAATCATGTGGAATGAATTTTTTCTAACTTTTGAACGTTTCCGAAAGACGTCGGACAATGAACACGTTTAGTGCCACAGGACATCCAGGCCTTATGGAAGAGGCCGCACATATTCGTAAAATGCAACTATATAGAAGGATTCAAGACCTGTTCGGAGGACACGATCTAATGGCAAATTTAAATTAAGTGGATTTGGCTCTAGTTAAGGGTTATGGCAATTTTAACATCAAAATCTTAGATGGCACATTAAAAGGCGTCAAAGTTAACAATTTCTCATAATATCTTGAAGAATATCATAGATAGATTTCTGCGAAAGTCACAATATTCGAGGTAACAATTATTAAGGGTAATTCTAAGAAAATCATAGTTGGCAATATTCAGGATTCGAATATCTAACGTAAAAATCCCAAAGGGTAAATCTTCCAAAATCATAGATCGTTTTATGTAAGGGTAAAAAAAATAAAAATAAAAATAAAATAACAACAACAAAATAACTAGTAACGATTTCTAAGTAAAGGGTGTTTCATTAAGACGGATCAAAGTCAGCAGTAAATAAATCAGTGTTATTGATTTCTCTATTGGATCGTGTTATTTAAATCATGGCAATTATGCATGAAAAATAATATTGGCCAAATGTCCGCCAAATCTGAAAGAAAAAGAAAAAAATCATTAGACTCTTAAATTAATTCACATTTTAAATTTGTCGAAGTTATTGGAACACCCTTTATAACACTATGAAATCATAGATTTTAATAGGTAAGGGTTAAATTATTCAAAGTGACAAGTTGTAAGTGTAATTCAGTTAAAACCCTATATGTTATTATGTAAGGCTCCCAATATTCATTATTATGAGTTATGAAAGTTCTGTAAAGTGTGGACTAATCCTGAAGAGGCTGATGGTCACATCATGTTGAAACACTTGTTCTCGTACGATCACCGAAGTTAAGCAACGTCGATTTTGGTCAGTATCTAGACGGGTGACCGCCTGGGAATACCATGTACTGTAAGTCTGGATGTGCGTGTGGTGTAATGGATAATGGCTCGGAATTTCTAATCTGAGAGCCCGGTTTCACTTCCTGTTGAGTTCGTTATATTCATTTACGCGCTAATATAATTGGGGAAAGGTATAAATCTACATCTCCTCCCATCGGCTATGTCTTAATTAGTAAGAATTGTATCACTAAAACCATTATTATCTAAAAAAATGCGTCCAAAATATTAAGATTTCGGCATTTAATCGCGCATAAAGATTGATATGCAGCTGAACAAAAAAGCCCAACCGATTAATTCTGAAGATTTACGAGAGGTAATGCAAAGTTATTGACCCAAACCACATCCTATTTGTCCGGAAGAACGAAAGCATTTCCAGTTTGAGTCCCTGGACTATTCCCAAGGTTCAAAATTATTGTTAACTGCAAAAGCCTTTGATTGCATATGGAAATAGAGATTTCATTTACCAACATCATAAGTTCGATAATTGTTATAATGTCTGGTTCAGTAGGCCAGTAAGTTAACGATTGTGGTTAGTACTGTTTATTTTAAGTAGTGAGTTCGTTCCACATTGAGGGCTCTATATATAAATATTCGACTCTAAGTAACTGAACGCAATTTAACGTTTACTTTATCCCACTCAGAATATGCCTGTGTGACTTTTTAAAATAATGAAATATTGTTTTTATTTTACAGGGTGTCCATAAAGACGCTTAACAGTTTAAAACATATTACAAAATCAAATGAACAGATAAATATCGAGAAATTGTTACAAAATGAGAAGTAAATATTGAAGTTTTCTAATTTCATACAAATTTATATGGGCACCATTAGTTGCACGAAGCACATCAAGACGATACTTGATTTCTTACCATGTTCGTAGAAGCATGGCCTCATCAATGGCAGCAATGGCATCAGTGATATTTTGCTTTAGATCAGTGATGTCCCGTATTTTTGTTCGATACACAACATTTTTAACATAATCCCATAGAAAGAAGTTCAGAGTAGTAATATCTAGTGAACGAGATGGCCAGACAATTGGACTATCCCTTCCAATCCGCTGGTCTGGAAATGTTAAAGATTCATTTAACAGTACCTCTTTCATCAACAGGATACATGGAATATAGAAATGCAATATGATTATAAACTTTGAAAACAACTGAGTACATAGAACAAATCTGATTAAAATGATCTCATCAGTTGCCTTTGTAATTAATATGTTTTTAAATTGTAAAGAGACTTTATGGTTACCCTGTATTATACACTGCGTTCTTATTATTTATTCGAATTATCTTCCTCATCTTGGTTGTTACTGAGACAAATGGAAACCCTTTGCCTATTAAAAAAAAACATGAACAGAGAAGATGCTTTAATAAGGAAAAACTTGTTCTTTGGAACGAGATATATTGATCTGAAAATAAATTATCTAGCGTCAAGTGAAACTAAAAAACAGTTTCTGAGACGTTCTATTATAGACGACGTAAATTGCGACATCCGAAGGCGCATTGTAATAGAGTAAGATGCTTTGCAAAAGCTAAGCAAAGTATTACGAAACAAGAAAATTTCGTTAGAAACAATGAAAGGGGTTAAGAAATGATATGTAAGATAAATTCTCGTATAGAGTAGTGAATGCTGAACAATTTCCTCAGAGATGAAGAGAAGAATTGGGGCAACGGAGATATAGTTCTATAAACGGATGCTTATAATAACATGTACTTGGCATGTAAGCAACAGAAGAATTGTAACGTGTGAACAAAAAGAACACTTGTTTATAGAATCAGTAATAGACATGAGGGTTAGAAAATTTGACACCCACAAGACATATTGAAGGCAAGGGGCCAGAGGAAAATAGCGACTTGCCTACCTAACAAGATTGTGGAAATGGATGGCAGATCGAGGAATGTATGGTTTAGTAAAGGGATAACATTTCTCTGCGATACAGACAATAGGATGTTATAGAGAGTCATAATTGCGTACGTCCTGAACGGACACGGTCTATATCAGAACAAGATATCACTTTTTGCTTTAAGGTATTTATTAAACTTATGTTTGTATGGCATGAGGTCAAAAGTATACAGCACAGAAAGGGGATCAAACTCTCTAGAATATTCTTGGCTCGCAGGATCCGTTTCTTATTCCTTACCTCCCCTTTTGGCATCTAATATTTGATCCGATATTGCATTTAATAAAAAATATAATATGAAATCTAAAATGCTTCCCTGTCAGCTACAAACGTCACACATTTAAATGCAACGTACGTGGCCATCATCTATGTTCCTGAATTCTGTTCTTTTCTGTCTTTTCTCCTCAGTAAAGATTTCTCATTCTCTTTCACTTCCAGTAATCCGATACGTTTTATTAGGTTGGTGCAAAAATAATGTCGTTTTTTTTAACGTTCAAATTCATGTGAGAAAACGACATTATTTTTACACTAACCTAATAGTTAAATTTTAGCCTTGTTTAGTGTGAAATGATTAAAAAAAAATGTCAAAACACAACGTATGTTTAAATCAAAAGAATGTATATTTATTCGCCATTTGGTGAACTGGATTTCTTATTGGTAAATTCATTAATTATTTTAGAGTTCATGTTTGTTCTCGTTATTAAACAAATTCATTCATATTGATCCCAGCTTTTAACGTCTATTCCAGAGACATCGAATTTTGATCGTTGTGTGAGTGAAGCTTTTCTTTGATATTCCACATTTTGTTTGTCAATATATTTGATTCTTAAAATATATTTTAGATTCTTGTTCATTATTTAATGATTCTGAATTTAAAGTAGTCCCCGATTCTTTTTTTGTTGCGGGGCTGGGGTACGTGCGGCATTTACCTTGACTCTTGATGCTAAAATTTTCTTAACCTCTGATCTCATTTTGACGTCATCGCTCGAATTTAGGTTTCCCGTTCGGCAATGATTTTAGATGACTATTGATTATCGACAGTAGATTGACTTCAGAATCTTATTTTCCTCAAAGTTTTCTAATGACGCCTGATCCTTCTTAACACTTCTTTGATTTTCTGTAGACTCGTGATGTTTTCTTACGAGCTGATGACTTCCTTATTGCTTATTCTCTGTCTATTGATCGTTTACTGCTGTTTCAAACGGCGGCCATCTTCAGTTGATAATTTGTTGAAGATTACAGGACATCATCAACTGATCATTTGAAGATTTTCCCTACGATACCAGTATAATTTCGAGTCAAAAGGACTAACTGACAACACTAGTATTCATGAGCTTACTATCTATTAGATAGCATAGTATTATGTCATTTCCTGGACATTACGCCTGCAAATAAAACTCGAATAAGTCAAAGACAATCCTATTCTTGCAGGTATATTTCTCGAATAGAGCATATTTTGAAATGATACAGCTTGGGGCAAATAATGGCTAAATCTTTTGTACATGAAATGTTGACCATGTTCACCAAGTCTATGAATATAGAATCCAGCGCAGTACGTAATCTGTTCAATGGAATAACGTTAAAGATTAACACTCACGAGTCAGACACTCTACTGAATCTGACTATATCGCCTATACCACTAGCAGCAGCTGTTCCGTAATTCTTCAGTCTTCGATATCAAAGGCTCGCAATGCGTATTCGGGAAAAAAAAATTGTCCGCCTTTATACACGTCGAATTGAATATTTTGAGCCTTCTGATTGGTAAAACTTCTATTGGTGGACTATAAAATGAGTCACCTCCTTTTGGTTTTGCTCACTAGTAAACAAAAGGTACCCAAAAACTCCAACATGAAACACTTCAAGAAGTATTATTCTTTTAAAAATACTTAAGTTAGGAACATAACATTTGTTTTATTCCCTTTTTTTCTTTATTTTCTTTATATAAAATTTAAAATATGATTTTTATAGATTTTGCGTATAATGAAAGTAATAACAAGCATTAAAACTACCCTTTAAAAACTAATTTTCTTGTATTACCCGTTTGTCGTACACGCTTGCACGTTCAAGTTTTAAAATTACTTTTGCGTTTCTAGGTTTATTTGTTTACTATTAATTCTTTGTTACTGATTCTTCCATCCTTTATTTTTGTCCTTTTTTACCTGGCGCTGATTGCTATTGATTCCTGTTGAGGTCGAAAGCTATTGTTATTACACTGTCAGTTTTCTTTACTGGATTTATGAAGGTGATACTCGTCCTAATTCATCGTTAGCCAGCAGATACAAAGCTAAGCATAAAGTACAATGTATATCCAATTATATAATAAATAATGCAAATAACACCTTCACAAAAATCCTGCACCAATTTTTGCAAACAGAGATGGCTTTAGACTAAATGAATCGGAATAGGTGATTTTATTGTCCTCATATAATTGGCGAGTCTATGAGGGTCATCAAAGAGGCAAAAAAATACCGGACAATTCCATGCTATGATGTGCCGAAAATAAGTTTTTTTTTAAGTTCTCCTAATGCAAAGCTCGAGAGTCACTCAAAGTAGAGCATTACAGAATGGGTTGTGTGATATGAATATAACAGGAAGGGAAGATTATGAAGATAGAAAACCATTGAGATCGTCTTGAAGAGGTTTATATTTTAGTGTTCAGAGAAGCATCTATGCGGGCGGCTATTCCAAAATGTAGCAATGGATTAAATCAGCGGGATTCGATTATTTAGATAAACCAAGGCGACCCCTAGCTCTAAATGTTCGAATTGATGGAATAGAACAAATATGAAGATTAAATTCACTTAAATTCTCCGTGCGGCCTGACATTTTTATATTTGGTGTGATTTTATCTGAAAGAATAACTCAGTATGACTTTCGGTGTCATTCTATTGACGTAGATTTCGATTGGTTGAAATAAATATTTCGAAAGTGTTTTGGATGCTTTTTTCTCCATTGAGTCACATAATCAGAGCGTTAGGCATGACGCGAGTTTCCAACCCAGAAAAAAAGGTCTTTCGTATATATCACTCAAACACATGTAACATTGTGTACGTAAAATCGAGAATAATAAACCGAGTATCAAAATCCCCTAACTAAATATCACCCACATAATTTGCTGGAAAAATATATCGCATTTCAGAAATATGATATATTTGATAAGGTCACCTGACGGTTACATGAACCCGCAAAAAAAACAGGAAAAAAAAAAGAAAAAAAAGAAAAATGGAGGCAGGATATGGCGCTGCCTTTTCATTGGTCCGTGAATTGATGAATCAGCAAGTAGAGAAAAAAGCAAGTTTTGTTTTTGTTATTTTTTTCCTGGTAAATGAAGAGTTTCTTCCTCAAAATTATTCAGTGAGAATTATTCGCTTGGTAGTGTCCCCATGGATCTGCAAAATGCTAGGATTAGTAAGTTCTCTCACTCATTTTCTCTTTCAGTCACTGACAAAAAGTTGCACAATTTCTCTACAGGCAAGGTAAAAACATATCCAACAGAGACAATATACATTGCATTATTTAATACTACAAATCCTTTCACCTGGTGAAAAGGTGGTTGATATGGCTTTTATTAAGAAACTGAGACAGGTCAACTTTGATCTAAAGTCGATTGTGGAGTCTAATGCATGGAAACAACTGATACGGCCAAATACTGACAAGGACCGTAGGACCGTAATCGTCAAAAAGTCTTTACAGCCACATATAATGTACTGACAGTGTCGTACGTTTGTTTTGATAATATTACCATTTCTGAGCAGCCTGGGCATTGGCAGGGTCCTATAGAGCTCATCCCACCAAAAAAACAAAAACAAAAAAACATGCTATGACTGCAAGTCGTAAAAAAAGAATTAAATGGCATAAATTTCCAATCTGCTGTAGGTGTAAAAGGCACAGCAGGATTAAAACTCCAGTTTTAGTAATGGTGTCTCCAGTGCACAGAGAATAAAATGCATACATATCACTAATGATATCACTGAAATATGCGGAGTGACGAAAATAGATTGCCCAAGATTCGACATCATATACAAGAAATTTCAGCATGAGAGTAGACTTTTAATTTTGTTATTCCTCGGGGTTTGTCTGCTTCCAATTATTGTTTTACCTCATTTTCCTTGTTAAACTGTCATTACTCATTATCTTTCATTAATTTTCTATCATATGTTTTATCATATGTTTTTCAGTTTTTATTCATCATTTAATGTAGTTATAGGTTAAAAATAATCCTTGATTGTCTGTTTCGCTTATTTTTATTCGTCCCGAAAATAAGTGTTTCAGCTTCTTAATTGGGTAGCGGGAAAGAAGGGGACTTCAAGGCAGAAGCAGAAAGATAAAGAAATGGCTGGCAGATGCATATCAATGTCTTTGATCCCACTACGAGAAAAGTGCAGGAAAAAAAAAGGAAAAAGAAAAGAAAAACATCCAAAAAAAGCAAGAGATGTAAAAACGAAAATAAAAATAACGCACTAATTTGAAGAAAATGAAAGAAGTTGAGAATTTACAAGTGAAAATGGAAAACAAACAGAAAATAGAAACGCAGTGGCAGGAAAATATAGAAGGAAAGAGAGTTGGAAGAGGGGTAATAGTAAGAAAAAGATAGAAAAAGAGACAGAAATCTGGGAAACAGTGAAAGTGAACCTAGATTAAATTAAATGAGGCTATAAAAATTAAATAAATAAATGCATAAATAAAGTGCCGTAATTGCTTAAAGAAAAGTAGAAAAATGAAGGAATAGACGAAAAGGTAGAATAAATGAGAGACTATATCTGGAAATAAAATAAGGAAGGTGTAGAAATAAAGAAGTTAAGAAAGAAAGACAGAAGGAAAAAGAGAAAGAAAGACAGAAAAGCATTGAAGATTGAATAATGACATGACAAATTATGATAAAACAAAGAAAAAATAAATGAAAGAAAGAAAGAGAGAAAGAAAGAATGAAAGAAGAAGGGAAAATAGAAAAAAGAAAGAAATTGTATTCTAGAAAGAAATGACATAAAAAGAAAAAGAATTGAAAGTGAAACGGAAGAAAGAAAAAAGGAAAAAAGAAAAGCATTGGAGACAGAATAGTGACAGGAGAAAAAAAGAAAGAAGGAAAGAAGGAAAGAAAGAAAGAAAAAGTATGAAGGAAGGATGGAATGAACGAACGAACGAATAAAAGAAAGAAAGAAATAAGAAATAAGAGAGAAAGAAAAGGAATACACTGGAGATTGAATAGTGACAGGAGAAAGAAAGAAACAAACAAAGAAATAAGGAAAAATGAAATAAGAAGGAAGGACGGGTGGAATAAAAGAGAAATAAAAAAAGAAAATGAAAGAAAGAAACATAAAGCACTGGAGACTGAATATTGACAAAAGAAAGAAAGAAAGAAAGAAAGAAAAAAGAAAGAAAGAAAAAAAGAAAAAGAAAGAAGAAAAGAAAGGAAGGAAGGAAGGAAAGATGGAACGAAAAAGAAATAAAGAAGGAAATAATCAAAGAAAGGATGAAATAAAGGAAGGCGAGAGGAAAAAGAAAAAAGAAAGAAAGAATGAAAAATGAAATAAAGAAAGAACGCAAAATCATAAAAGATGAGATGAAAAGAAAAAAGACGGTCGAAAGAATAAATAAAGGAAAGATGGAAAGAAAGGAAGACAGAGAAGCAATAATAAAGAAAGGATAAAAAGAAGAAAAAGGTAGAAACTTTGAGAAGAAAGGAAAAGCGGTAGGAAAAACAGGACGAAGAATGAAAACTGATAGGAATTGTAGAAAGAGAAAAAGAAAGTGAAGAAATGTTACAAAAAGAATTAGAAAAAGTCGGAGCAAGAGAGGAAAAACGTATAAATGGAAACGCTTGGAAGAAAATGAGAGATTCGAGTCAAGCAACAAATCGGAGAGAAAACAAGGATATCGAGAGAATGCTTGAAAGAAACTTAATCTCCAAACCGTCGAAAGATAAAAAAGTTTAGGGGCCGAGATATGATTTGAATAGTACCTGAGAAAAAAAAATGAAGAAATAATTGAGAAAAATATTTGTTGGAAAGATGTGAAAATGAATGCAGTGTAGAATTGAAAGAAATTTGACCGTTTTGAAAAAAAAACTGTAAAGAAATAAGGTAGGAACATTACCGATGAAATGTTGATGGAATGAGAAAAGCAACGTGTGATATGAAAGAAAGAAAGAAGAAATGTTAGAAAAAGTTGAAGGAAAATATTGAAAATGAAGTAAATAATTCCGATTATTAGGTATGAGGTAGGTCAAAGTGACATTTCGTAGGTTTCGGCGATTAAATATCGGGAAAAGATAAAGCAAATGTAAAAAAAAAAGAAAAAAAAGAGAGAAGACTATTAATGAAGGAATAAGTGATATAATAAAAAGAAAGCAACAAAAGAGAAAAATGATAGATTAATAAGATTAACGAACTAAAGCTACAAGAATTCGAAAGAAAACTCAACTCAAGAAGAAAGAGACGGAATGGGCAATAAACAAAGCAGTAAATTTCATGAAAAGAAGAAGAAAAAGTAAAGAGACGTAAGGGAGATGGAAATGATGAAGAAAGAAAATAAATAAAGGCGTGAAGAAACAATGAAAATATTGAAAGAAAAAAGAAAGAGAGAGAGAGAGAGTAATAATCAGAAAAGAATGAAAGAAATATTTAAAAATAAAGACGGAAATAATGAAAAGTAAAGGCGATAAAAACAGAGAGAAGGGATGAAAAAGAAAGAAGCAAATATCAAGAAAAGAATTGAAAAAAAAGAAGGTATTAAATGGGGTTTGAAAAAGGTTAAGATGAATGAAAGCAATATCAAGTAAAGGATGTTAGAAAAAATGAAAAAAAGAAGGAAGAAAATCGATGGAATACAAACAAACGAAAGAAAGAAGGAAAGAATGGGAGCAGTACAAAAAGAAAGAAAAAATGAATGAATGAAAGGAAGGAAGAAATAAATAAAGGAATGATTCAGTACAAAGAAAAAGCAAGCAAGCAAGCAAGAAAGAAAGAAAGAAAGAAAGAAAGAAAGAAATAAAGAAAGAAAGAAATAAAGAAAGAAAGAAAGAAAGAAAGAAAGAAAGAAAGAAAGAACACTGAATAAATGAACAAATAAAGAGGCGAAATAAAAGAAAAGTAGTTGTACAAAAAGCAAGAAAGAAATCAAGCAGGCAAGAAATAAATAAATAAAAATGAAGGAATGCAAAAACGAACGAATGGAAAAAAAGAAAGAAAAGAGAAAGAATGAATGAATGAAAAAAACGAACGAATAGAAGAAAGAAAGGTAGCAGTAAAAAGAGAAAGAATGAATGAATGAATGGATGGATGAAAAATGAACGAAAGAAAGAAAGAAAGAAAGAAAAGTAGCTGTACAAAGAGAAAGCAAGCAAGCAAGCAAGCAAGAAAGAAAGAAAGAAAGAAAGAAAGAAAGAAAGAATGAATGAAATACATAATTCAAAAAGAAAACAGGAATAACACCGGAAAATATGAATAATGGTAATGAAATATAAAAAAAAATGAAGAAAAATAAAATAAAGAAAGAGAAAATGAAAACAGAAAATTATTCGATATGAAAACAAATCAGGAATAAATAAAAAAACAAAAAAAAAATAGCGAGGAACCCGGAGAATAATGTAAAACAATAAGGAAAAATAGTAAAAGCAGTACGTGAAAGACTGGAGGTAAAATTAGTGTTTGATTTATGAAGTGATTAAGAGCGATAGAATAATTGGAGGCAAGGGTTAGAAAAAAAGTTTCAATCGAAATAGAACTAAATTTTGAAAGAAAAACAACTAAAATAATGTCTTTGAAGAATCGATTAAAGAATGAAAACATAAGGAAATGGATGAATAAAAATTAAATAATCGAAAATAATGTGGACAAGAATTAATGAATACGAGAAGAGAATGAAAAAGATAAAAAGAAATAAAACACCAATTAAAAATGAAGATTAAAGAGGAAAAATGTGAAAATCAGTCATTTTGAATAAAAGGATAAAAAAAAAAGAAAACAAAATCCTCTGCCAGCGTAATCTCGAAAATATGTACGCAGAAAATGATGGCATAGTTATGGGATCTCCACAAGAACCTTATTTCTCAAATTATAATGTAGCCCACCTCGTAAATAAGATTCTGAGCCCCAAAAAACACACTATCTGTATATGTCCGGTACATCAGTGACATATGTCTTCTCAAAAGGGATCTCGATCAGATAAAAAAAGAAGTAAACTGAACATTTGAAAGAACTCAGTGTCGATAAAATTCCTCTTCTCCGTGTTCTTATTTCAGCATAGGAAAAAAATATTCCACCATTATTAAATTCTGTCTCCTTAATTATCACAGTGAATGCCCTTACCGATTCAAGATATTGGTCATAAATAAAAAACCCTTAACAACCTATGAAAATAAAATCTTTCTCGACCTCCATATTCTATAAACAATCATCTACTATTAAACAAGCGTGGATTTAGGAGAAATGTATACAACGATTATAGCAGACCCACCGATATCTCTTCAGGAGACAAATGAAGTATTCTTCACTTCAGAGCAGGAGACATTTAAAAGCGCAAGGCGTCGTGTACGATACCGATTCCAAAGTTTATTTAATGGGTTTGTCTCATAACCAAGCTAATTGTGACATTTTAATATGGTGCCGTGCGCAATATCGCCTCCACAGTTTAACCAATGGGATTACGTGTCATGGCAAGTTAGTTATGACGTTGGCAGTAAAGTCACGAAACTGTTATTTGTATTTTCCCATCATCTAGTAAAGTGGTCAAGCTAACTGTTGGGTTGATGCAATATTCCGACAGCATAGATGATCTATCCGCAGCTTGAAGTAAGATTTGTCATGATCTCACTGTTAATGTGTATTTATTCTGTATTTACTGGTATGTCTTATGTTCCTATAAGTACCATTTAAAGAGATTTCCTGTATGAAAAAACGTTTCGAGTCGTAACGTTATTTTATTTCGTTCAGGATAGTCATAATGATTCTATACTTTTATTCCTTCTCATTTATTTACTGATTTCTAATATTATCATTTAAGATATATAATAACAATTCTTAAAATGGTACATTTGATGAGGAACTGTTTACCTCGATATTCAAGTGTTATATATATATATATATATATATATATATATATATATATATATATATATATCGATTATGTGGTGCAGGTTCAATTTATATTACTCAAGTCATTCATACGAAAAGCAGATAATGAAGTTAATGATATAAATGGCAAGAATCACTCTCGCAAGCAATTTTTAATAATAAAATACATTAACCTAGAATCCGTTAATGAATGGTATGATCCTTGTTTATAAATTCCGCTTTTATCAAGTCTTTTTTTACTTCTAGCTTTCAATCGTTTCATACGATCATATTCAGGTAGGGAAATAGGTAAGTTTTTTTACATCCAGGTAATAACAGGACATCGAAAGATAAAGATTAAAATAACCGATCCGACGTGCGAATTCCTGATAATAACTGTGACATTACTCTATTCATTGAACAATTTAGTTCATGCCACTAAAAAAACCTACTTCTACAAAAGAATTCTCATATTACTATAATAGTACAGGAACGTACAATTTTAAAATTTTAAAAAATTCAACCTCAGCGTCGTGACTGCACGCTCCAAAAGTATTCTTACAGTTAACAATATCACATTTCTAAAAACACTTCTTTCGGATTACACTTTACCTTCCGATGTCCTGCTATACCTGTTATATATATATATACAAAACTGTATGTTGTTCAGGGGTACAAGTTTGTACAACTTACACCCCTGAAGATGATTTTGGAAGAAGAACGAAAGTACTTGGGACATGAAAATAAAAGAAATTTAAACAGTTATTGCACCTTTCTCTCCTCCTTTAATATCAATACACGGAATGTTATTCGTGAGTATGAACGTATTTTGTTAAAAATTAGCCGACATGATGTCTGTAATTTATTCAATGAGACATGCCAAAAAGAGAATCTGCTGCCTAAATTCACACACACACACACACTATATATATATATATATATATATATATATATATATATATATATATATATATATATATGTGTGTGTGTGTGCGTATGTGTGTGTGTACTTATGCGTGTACAGTATATATATATATATATATATATATATATATATATATATATATATATATATATATATATATATATATATATATAATACTTCGTGTAGATGGATATCATCCGCCCAAGAGGGTAGTCCATCTAAGAGAAGGCAAACTCTAAATTTAAACCTGTGTTGCCTTGCGGCCATACCCTATGATGGGAAAAGCTTTGGGAGTAAAGCATGAGTTCAAATTCGGAGCCGGGGTCCCTAGAACCGTCTGATATTATGTTAAACTTCGTTTCGGCTACTCGCGCAACAACGCCAGTGTCAAGCTGTATTGCACTCTGCCTTTCCCTTGGACAACATCGGTGGCGTGGAAGAAGGAGATGTGCTGCATGGGCCACTGCCGATCACTCATAAAACCCTTCACTGGCCAGCGCCCTCGAGAGCACACTCCATCGTAACTGCACTGAGACAGCAAAACACGGGAAGCAAGAACAAGATGGAAAGATACCGAACGTCCTTCTGTATGGGGAACTGGCCACCGGCAGATGGTACTAGGGCGACCACATCTTTGCCTTAAGTACACATGCAAAATTAACGTGAGGGCGATGGATATGGACATTGAGAGGTGGGATGACGTCGCCAACGATCGTGATTGACACCGAGGGTTGTAGCGAGGAGAGAAGAAACGGAGACATTTTGTCGGGGTGAAGCCTGATCGAAATAAAGAAAATGGACGCAGATCCTTGGGCTCTCATGACGGACGTATACCACACACATATAAGTATAATACATCTCTCCTACCCCGTAACTGCTTGTCTGTTTTTCACCTCCCGCTACGTTAGATTTTAAATGATAATTCTTGTGGTAGATAAACTCTTCTTGCCCGGTGTGATAGTCAGCGCCGAAGGTGTATATAATCTACCTCAAATCAATTGTAGACGGCAGGGGTCCGACGAAAAGGCGCATGCTCATGGTGTAATAGCCCATGCAATGATCAAAGCCGTTCATAGGTGGACGAAAGGGAAAATAATCACTAGTTTTCAGGTTACCATGTTAACAACTTCTTGTTACATAGGTGCGTTCTAAAGAACTACGCTAGCATAAGACTGAAACAGTCCAATTTGTAACTTCACGCACGCAGATATGACGCTTTCTGGTATCGTGACTTCAGTGTTTATCAGGGTGAAACACGTAGGTGTCCTGATCCCTTATACCATAGAAACAATGAATATCTGTCTGATATCTCTACCATTAAGTGCCGATAGGATTTGAACCAGTGTTTTTTGTTTGTTTACACAGACAATTCTTTCTAGACAAATTTGGTCACGACCAAGACCCGTGGTCGACCGGTCCCATTAATCTGTTTGAAATTTTATGTCATATCTCATAAGCCTATGCTTACGTGGACTCATCAGATGTCGGCGAACAACTGGCCTAGGTATGGCCATTTCGGTGATGTCAAGATGGGGTGCTAACTTATCTGACCCTGCTATTTTATGACTTGTAAACGAAAAAATAAAGTGACCCTCGAGAGAAGATAGGAATGAGAGGATATTAAAAAAAAGAAAGAAAAGAAATAAAGTAAAAGTGAGGAAGACAAAAGAAGAAACAGAAAGACAATGAAATAACTAGAAAAGAATGAAAGACAAATGAATAAATAAATAAAAAAAAGACACGAAAAACGAAAAAAAAAGAAAGAAAGAAAAAAATGAAAGGAAAAAACGAAGAGATTGGATGGGAAAAAGCCTGAAATTTTAAATAAAGAGAAGTGGGACTGACCGGTGAAAAAAAGAAAGAAAGAAAGAAAGAAAGGAAGAATTTCATCTATGTAAATAATAATGAGAATAAGAGACATGTACAGATAGTTATTATATAAACTATTCGTCTGTGACATTTCCCGGTTCTTTCGTCGATCTGAAGAATATCAGAATTCTTTAGAAACTTTGTCATTGAAAAAGAAAGAGATTTTCATCGTTCAAAGACAGAAAGATAGAAATAAAGAAGGAAAAGGATACAAAACAGAAAGAATAAGAAAAAGAAAGAAATAACAAAAGAAGGAAAGAAAGAAAAAAAAGAGAACCAAAAGAAAAATAATTTGGGTAACCTTGAAGAGAGAAAATTTTTAGTTCAAATAAATGTGATATTGTCAGAGGCAAAATTTCGAAAACGGACGAAAAAATGCAAAGAAGAAAAGAAAGAAGTTAAGACAAAGAATTGAGAATTGATAGGGGGGAAATGGAAATAATTTGCAATGATGAAGAGAAAATAAAAAAAAGATTTAAAAAAAATAACAACATTAAAACGAGAAATAATAATCAGAGAACAGAAACAAATAAACGAAAAACTTCATACTAAAATCTCGTAGCAGTTAGAAAACAAGAATAATAGAGAACAACTGAGGAATATAGCGCGGGCTCTGCCTCGCAATGTCGGTTGCTGTTCAGGACACGGAGAACTGTACTACGACTACTACTACGCAAATAATAGAGACATGCAAAACATAACAGAAGCAAAAAAAAAGATTAAAAATATAATCTAAAAGCAAAAATATAAAACTTCCATAACTAAATAAATAAACAGTAATAATAAATTGAAATGACGCTACAACAATCAAGGCTTGAATGTATTCTGTTCTTTAGTTCTGGGTATGACAATAAACTAAATCCGGCAGCTAGCCCTCTGACCGGGTGATTGGATGTTTTGTGGAGTGTGGAATCACCTCTTAATTACTGTTGTTCTCAGATCCACCCTGATTCGGTGTGGTAGCACCTGTTAGGGTCCTAATTATGGGAAAATAATGAAAACCCCAAACAAAACACTATGAAAGTATAAAAATACATTTTTATATAAAAAATACCATACATTATTATATGCAAATTACCAACAATACATATTATTTGTAGTTGAAGGTATGCGTTAAAAATATATTTAATTGAGGCCATAAAATTGTGTCCAAAATATTTAGATAATAAACCAAGAGAAGAACAAAATCAGCCAAACAATTTTCTGTTCTTAATTCACAGGATGTGTTAACATATACATATTTTTTCAATGGTGGATTAAGATGGGTTACCGTAAATATCCCATTCAGTACCACAGATGTACGTGTACATAACCAGCTGGGCATGTCACCTAGTTGCTGAGGCGCACTGCATTTCTGCTTATGAGCGGGAGTAGTGGGTGAATATCATAGCCGAATGTTAAGAAGATCGTTTCATTTTGATTTTAATTATGAGGCAGTCAAGTCAATTTTGGGAACACTCTCAAGCGGATATTGTTTGAGTGTAGTGGCTTACCCAAACAGAAAGTATCTCTAACTGAGGCTGCATAGGCCCTACGCTGCTTTTATCACCATACGAGTGTGACCTGGTCTTATAGTCTTATTGGATTGTGTGTTATGAAGGATATATCAGGTTTCATATATTTGTAATCCGATGTCACTTTGCTGACATGATTCTCTTTCACTCGATAATACTTTTTTTAAAAACATTTCACTCGAAGCAAGGCAATAAAGCGTGTGAAAAAATACAAGGAAAATAAAAATAGACATTATTAAGGAGAGAATAAAAAAAAGAAAGGGAACTAAGAAGACAGAAGATAACAATTTACATAGGACTGTGGTGACATAATTTATTACATGGAACCTTAAAGTGGTCTGTTTTTATTTAAATTATTAGCTCTGATTTACATTGAGATCTCTGGATTTTATCCACCTTGGGTCTACCTATACGGATTACCTAGTTTTTCGTAAACTATATATATATATATATATATATATATATATATATATATATATATATATATATCTTGAAACCCTTGTTTACAAGAGACTAAAAAATCAACAGTGCGGAACTGCTTATCTAGCCAGGAGAATATTATTACTGTTTTTTAATCAGTTCACCACCAAATAAGGCAATAAACCCCTAAGACAAAAGGTGTGGAAAGCATATCAGAAAAAGAAAAAAATATTATCAAAGAGAACAATAAAAGAACAGGAAGAAAGATGACAGAATATAAGGATTGATGTGGCATTTAATTTTTTTGAAGAACATGAAAGCAAGATGCCGGAAAAGGTTTCCACTTGGGATTCAGCTCTACATGTTACAAAGCAGGAAAAAAAATAATAATAAGTACAGCGCACATTTTACGAAAGCATTTATTTATGTAATTTTTTTTTTTTTTTTTGGCAGTGGAAAGTGTCATGATGCCATTTCTAACCTTATGTCCCTGGGCGGGACCCGGAAAAAATGTGTAAACGCCAGAAATCAAAGGAAATAAAAATAATAATAATAAACATGTAGTTAGGATTTACTTCTCCCGAAAAGAGGACGGAATAAGTTTGATAGGTGTAGAAGAGTGCGTAACATCAGAATATAAGTCCTTCCATGTGTAATTACTGAATAGTCAACAGTTAGTGCTAAAATGGTGAGCATAATAAAAAGGCCATTGTAGAGACGGAGAGGTTGGCTGATTATGGGGAGAGGAATTTATCACGAGAATATCGCTGTATTGAAGGGAAATACGTTGCGCGGAGTATTTGAACAAGGAACCTAAGTGGAATCATAGTGATGGCTCAAGGACGGGTTCTTGAAGAAGGAAACTGAAGGAATGAAATACACAGTACAAGAACAGACATTAAGAACCAATTCTATGAAGTACGCTATTGACAGAACATCTAATTGACACTTGTGCAAGCCGCATAGAAAAACTATTCAAAGTGTGCAACACATTGTCAATAGCTGCATTCAAATGTAATAAGAGTACAGATAACGCCATGGCAACGTAATCCTCAGAATACACTGGCAATTATGTAGGAAATATGGCCTCGAGGGCGGAGAAACTGTTACTAGTCGATAATGTGCAAGTTATGTTCATGTGGGGATACGACTATCTTGGGTGACAAGCGATTGGAGAACAATCGAAATATTAGACTTGTGCACAAGGACAGTGATGACGGTATCCTGATAGGCATTGCAGTATCTCGGAAAAAGAAAGTTGGGATGGCAGGACAGGCAAATATACAGAGGTATCTGACAAGGCAAATCAAATATACTAAGCAGAAGTTCAAGTCGTCGTTTCTTTTTGTGGTTGGCGCACTCGTGAATGTTTCTAGGAATCAGGAAGCCTTTGTGAATATCTGATCTCATTGGGAGTGCACAGGTCGCAGAACGGTTCGAGAAGCTCATGTGATGATGAAAGTATTGTGTCTCTAAGCTTTGGGTAGGAACAATCACCATGAACCCAGAAGGAACATCGAAGAATCGGTGTTGATACCAAATCAAATAATAATAAGTCAAAGAAAAACAGAAATAATATCTTCAGATGTAAACGATGTTCACGCCTCTTTACCCTTGCTCCCACTTTCTGTAACCCTCTGCATGCTAGTGGCATTCCCGCCTTGCTTGGGGTAAAATGCTTAAACAAAATATGGCAAGATATATTTTTATCCATATTCCACCATTTCTGTTAGTTTTTTTTTTTTACAATGAGGGTCAAACTTTACAAGGCCCGGGGAGCACTCGAGATAGAGGTTTAACTTAGGAGGCCATTTGTGTGTATAGGTGAGGGAGACAAAAATTAACCTTAGCCTTGAATGGGTTAAGATTGTAGTGATCGGGGAAACATCCTGTTGGGAGTCGATTCCACAGGGCAGTGGTTCGCAGGAAGAAGCTGCTTGGGCGGAACATATTTCTCACCTATGGAATGCGGAGGGAATTGGCATGGTTTGCAACTATGTAAGTAGCATGGCGTGTTCTTGCCGTGAAGGTTTGCCTTGGTGGGACCAGGGAATGTAGTTCGTCCGAGCACTTTCCGTGGAAGTAGTGATAGAGCAGCGAGAGGCTTGCCACATCCTGCTTGTAGGAGAGAGGTTGAAGGGTGGAGAATATTTCCTCACCCACAAGGGCTCGGAGACGCTTTTAAACTCTATCAAGGTTGCAGAGCGAGGTCTTTTCAGTTCCTGTCAAGATATGACAACCGTACACCATTTATGACCTGATCTGGATCTTGTAAAGGAAGAGAATAGCAGGAAGTGTCAGGTACTTAGTAGAGTGATACAGGAAGCTGACCATTTTAAATGCATCCTTAGCAACAGATCATATGTACGAGTTCCACTTGAGGTCGGATATGAGTTTGAGGCCCAACAATCTTTCAAGGCACGGTGCTTCCCCATTAGTAAAATTGGCGATGATGGAACATAACTTCCTTGTTCTTATGCATCCGTCGACGCGTTCGTAGAGACTATAGCTATAACTTGTCGCTAGTGTAAGGAAACTAATTTAAATCCGTATATATATATATATATATATATATATATATATATATATATATATTTGTGTATTTAGGCAGCAATCCTTCTTTCATGCACATTTCATTGAAAACGACAGACAATGTGCTTTTATTTAGTTTTTTATACAATTTCTCATGCGATATCATTTTTTATCTTCTTTTCGGATGATAATTTATATAAAATCTGTCCGAATGTACTTTTTATCAGAGCGCTTTCGGCTATACATTTAGCCATTTTCGAGGATTATATTTTACCTGTTAAAATAAGAAATAGTTTGTTGTATGTATGTTTTATAAAATATTTTCATTTTTCAAAAAAAGGTCAAGATATTATATCCATGTTCAAAGTTAATATTATTAAGTGTCGGTTTGTTTGTTCTTATTAATAAGGCTTCCATTATTTTTAGCCTTTTTTGCATGTAGATGATGCTATTATATTAGTGTTGTCAACAAGTATGTTACGAATAGTGTCCGGTAGGTCACCATGAATATTTAAATGAGATCTAATTGAGCTATGGTCAGAAAGGTGTAGAGTGAGTCTGCGTGTCAAACCTGTTGTAGTGTGGCCTATATAATTATTTACAAATTTTGATTGATCAGGAATATATTTCCTTAATGGGCATTTAAATTCGTAAATAATATTTGCCCCATTTAATTTTGTTCTAGGAGGTGAATTATTAATTTTAACTACAAAGTTAGAGCCTTTAAATTTTTTGTAATAAATAATTAACCTAATTTTTTTTTGTTATTGTCAACTGGTGTTATGTATTTTTTTATAATGTTCTTAATTCTGCATTCATCCTGTTTATAATTTTCGTTCATCTGATTTTTATAAAAATATTAATATATTTGTTTATGTTTCTATTCTCGCCGTTGCTATTTGCAACCTTAGACAGGAAACGCCTAATGTGGAAATCTAACAATTGATTAGGAAATCCGTTATTAATCAGCGTTTGCTTTACATTGTTTAATTCTTTAAAGAAAAGCGTGCCAGAGAATGAGTTCTCATGCGCTCTTGTGAGGAAAATTTTAATAACACCTATTTTATATCTAAGAGGGCATTCACTAGAGAAATTGAGATGGCAAGGGTCTTTACTAGTTGGTTATATATATATATATATATATATATATATATATATATATATATATATATATATATATATATATATATAAACATTATTATTAAATGAATGTCTATTATGTCTAACCCTGAACCGTTTTAATGTTGGAATATTTGCTTTAATTTCTGGTGAAAATAAAGACAAAAATTGTCCAACATTTGGATATTTTTTATTAATTTGGTCCTAAGTTTCGGCTCACATGAGCCATCCTCGGTGTGCTTATACAGACATGAAACAAAGATATCCTCTGTCGAAGTTGATATTTTGTTATTTTGACATAGAAGATTGCTATGCGACATTAATGCTCGCGTAATAACAGATGCATATCATAAATTCAAGGTGCGATACTACGCGATAGACCGAACTATTACAAAAGAACCAATGTCTGGATGCGTTGTAATGTGTTGTGACTAGTTTGAAATGTAATTTTGTTGAGTGTGCGTTAATGTCGTCCTATATATATATATATATATATATATATATATATATATATATATATATATATGGCAAATTAAACAAACAGTAAAATATTTAAGATCGTACGCATTAAAAGGGCTCAGTATCAAGTTAGAAGACCAGACTTGTAGAGCTGTTTAATGTTTGAAAAGATTAATGCTTACTAGAACACTACCACGGTTTCGACCACTACGGTCTCCTCAGATGGTTTGTTAACAACTTAATCACTTTAGTTCGAAACCGGAAGTAGTCTGGGATGTAAAAATTATTTTAACTTTCTCCGGGTTCAAATAATCTCAAGATGAACTTCTTAGCGTGTCTACACTTGGTCATAATCTCTGACCCCGCCCCGTTCAGTAATTCAGTGTTGTCCTTATACGTTGCTAGTTTTTCTTCTTGGCATAGCCTACACGTATACCCGATTATTGTCTTACTCTTTAAATCTCTTACTATATTCCATTTAATGTTTGGAATGAGGAATGATTATACCAGTTCATGAAGAGGTGGTATAATAACACCTCATCTTTTAGAATCCCAGAACGGAGATACAACACGAAGCTATCAAGCTATTATAAACATTTCAAAAGAGAGTAATTACATCTAATTCTAATTCTTCTGTAACTAGAGATATGACCTGATGAATCAGGAAAATATATTTTCTGGGGAAATAAATTGTAGTCATGGAAACTTAAGGTTGTCTATTTCTTAAGTATTTAAATAGTATATGCTCCGGAAATTACAGTGAGCTCTCTGGATCACATTCTCTTTAGAATTATGCACACGGATTACCAAACTCTTCATTACTTTATATATATATATATATATATATATATATATATATATATATATGAGGGGATACAGGAATCAACCCTACATAGTCTGAAGATTTCAATAAGCCGCGAATTTGACAATCACTATGCTCTGTTGTTTTCTGTATGAAGTCTCTCTTTCTGACCCCACCCCTTTGAAAGGAAAAAACATTGAATTCTATTTACATACATAGTTGGAATATACATTACGTTTCGGATAGGAAACTGAATAGAGATGGGCTTTCGATAAAAATAATCTTGGCGAAAAGGATGTCCTTTCCTTAAAAACGGAAGATAGAGCCTTACAGGCTATGTTGTCCTTTGTGGCCTCACGGTAAAGAACACCGGATCAAACGGTGACTTCTATAAAAAGGAGGTCTGAGGTTCAATCCCTGCCGGCGAACACGTTTTCTTCCCTGAAAGTTCTCGAATGCGCCGCTCAATAGGGTAATTTCAAATAAGGAGTGTTTATTATAATAACCTTCAAAGTAATTAGAGATAGTTTCACTAGTTCCCAGACTGCGAGAATTTAAGCGTGCTACTAGGCTGGCATCACGATCCCACCCTTTCACTTTCGAAACAGTTAAATGTAGCCGTCTCTTCTACTCCAATAGCTTCATGTCTCCCACCTCCCGTCTGTGGAATTCCCTTTCTATTACTTGTTTCCCTGATGGCTATAATCCCCAACTATTCGAATGTAATCTCAATTGGCATCTCCAGATGCCCTGAACTATCCCTTGCCCTTTTCTTAATCCCTTCCGCCATCACACCTCTTTACTCTCGCTCACACTCTGTAACCCCCTGCGTACTAGTGCTTGGGGTGAAATGCTTAATATATATATATATATATATATATATATATATATATATATATATATGTATGCAGGCGTGCAGTGAAATAGGAAAGAACACGTTAGGTAGATAATCCGGTGTTCCTTAATATTTAGCTTTATTTTCAAAAGGACAGTGCTCCATACAGAAGTAGAGCTTATATTATAATAATATTTTTAGTTTTTAAAAATATGATTCCTCCGCTACATAAGAGTTCTCATGTTTCAAAAGCGAGAGCCGAGACCCCTAACATAATTTTTTAAGTTATGAAGAGTTAAGGCGTCTGGACTCGCTTCCTTGTCAAGCGAGAATTTGGGAATAAGCTATCTTTTGGTTAGCTGGTGTTTATAACTACGGTATCATTGGAACATTTGTTGCTATGGAAACGGCTAGTTTCGGCCGTTGAAGTTTGGTGGTTTAAGGGGCTAAGAATTAAGAATTAATTTTTATCTACAGGCCAGTCCCTTTCTAAAAAAGCGTATCAAGTTACAATGGTGATTCTATGTCCAGAGTGGTTTTGGCTTATGCTAGTCAGACGGCGTCTTTTTTTAGTTATGGGTTTGCCTTGAGTCGTTGAGTGACTAGAAGGTTATGTTTCATTATTATCTATTTGATCTGTTTGTTTATTTGTTTATTTACATGGCTTTTTTTATCAAAGGGTTTTTCTCAATAATTATTGGGCTGAGTTTTTTAAGGCTTTTAAATTATGGACTTAATTTGTTTAAATCTATTTATTAATTATTTAATGCGAAAATCATTTGATGACGACAGAACACCGTTAACTCATGTCTATGGTTTAGTAACTTTTCACTATTTAGACATCTAATTATGTGCAGTTTTTCGTGTAGGCACAGAGGGCATGGGTCATCCCACACACATATATATATATATATATATATATATATATATATATATATATATATATATATAATTTAATTATATATATATATATATATATATATATATATATATATATATATATATATATATATATATATATATATATAATTTAATTTAAAGAAAAACAGACTACTTTAAATCTCCATTTGTAATAATTTATTTCACCAGATAATTTTATTTTTCTCTGGATCTTCAAACTTCACTTTCAAGATGTGAAACGAAAAATGAATTTAAAATTTACACTTTTTACGGGCAGTGTTAAGCTTATATAAGTTGACATAGAAGGTGGTGAGGAATGGTGTGAAAGACATGGTCAGGTTTAGAGAGGGAAGAGAGAGTTTTAAAATTTATTTTTATATTTCTTTTCAATATAATACTTAATATTGAGGAAGGAGGGGGTATTGAGATAATGGTGCATTCCAATTCTTATAACGTGTATATTTTCATGTCAAGTCCAGCATTTTAATTGCTGATTTTTGATGCAGGTTATTCGCGACCTCGAAGACTGGAGCAACATAATCTTTCTTGTAGTTTATGACCGTTTGACCTTGAGTCAGATTTAAATAACCTTTGTAAAAATCTTTTTCAACACGCACAAACATACATGCACATACGTACATTTCAGTTAAAAGCGCAATTCTATGAATATTTGCCTACACAGGCATATAAAGTGTTCCACACATATCTCAAACCTGTACCTATTGTCGCATATTTCTACCAATTCGTGCGTGTTCAACAAAGAGAGGAATAAAGTCGAATTTGCATCCGTTTTATTTTTTCTCCAAAATTCCATTGTTTAAAATAAAAGCCTCTAAGGATCAATATGAAAAGGGTTTTTTGAAAAATTTCAAATTTTTATTTATGGTCGCGCATGCGTACAGTTTCCGTAGTCTTGAAGCACGAATGAAAAGCAGGAAACGGCGTGTGATAAAAGAACAAAGAAAGGAAGAATCTAACGTGAAGATAATGCTAATAAAAGAGGTGGGGGGATTTTTAAAAAAATGCTTAAGAAAAAGAAACGCGGGAAAAAGAGAGGAGAGTGAGAAAGAGAAGAAAAAGATAAAGTATTAAGAAAGAGAAATATTGAATGAAAGGAAAGAAAAAATGCAACAGAGATCACAAGACAAAATATATTGAGAGAGAGAGAGAGAGAGAGAGAGAGAGAGTTAGAGGGAGAAAGTAAAGATGATTCGGAAACGGAGCGACAAAGACGTCAAAGGAACGAAGATAGAAAGAAAGAAGGAAAGAAAGAACAAACATGAAAGAGAGGAAAATAATTTTAAATTATAATGAAAAGCTGAATACGTGCTCGAGACAATGTCAGATTTTATGATACAATTTTGTTTTAGCAATAAAATTAATATTAATCAACAGATATTGGTAAAAAAAAATCAGTATATTCTTATATCTATGTGATAACTAGATGTGAATGTCAGCTTATAATATCAGTTTTCATTAAAAAATATTTTAAATAACATACCTGTTGGTGCCAAATTTTAATATGCATCTCGAGGAATGTCCACCATTACTGTAAATAAATGCACATAGCAGAATCATTGATAATTACTATTTAATTTCAATTTTTTAAAAAATCCTGTCACTATAAGCAAAAAAATAAAACCACTAAAATTCAACGGGTTACCGAGTGTGAAAGAAACCAGGAAACTGAAAAAAAAAAATCCTGCCACTATATGCAAGGGAATAAAACCACTAAGATTCAAGGGGTTACTGAGAGTGAAAGAAACCAGAAAAATGATACAATAAAAGGGTACAATAAAAGAACTGGATTCGAAAAGACAGAAGATAGCTATTGCGGCTGTATTTGCATTTTTGAGGTTGGAAAAATGTTCCACAAGTGAGAAGTGCGAAAGAAGAAACTATTAGCATAGAACTTACGGTTACATCGAACAATTTCAGCAGTGAAATGAAGAAGCCTATCTGACAATCTAGCATTGCGCTTCAATTCAGGAAATTGGGGTAACAAAAAAGGATAGTTCATCAGAACAAATGACAAGCAAATATTTGTATAGAAGGCACATCCGGTAGGATGATAGGAAAGTGACTGAAGCCAAGATGCCAGATAAGCAGATTCTCTTTTAAGAATATGTAGTTGCATAGCAGAAGCTCCAGGTCATATGTGGGAATAATATTCAATGCACTGACAAACGGTTGATTTCTAAAGGTGCAAAATAGATTCCGGCAAAAATGAAACGTCTAGCGTGACACAATAAACCAAGTTTCTTAGAAACACATCTACCAATTGACTCAATATATTAGTTCCATTC
The DNA here is from genome assembly GCA_964036315.1 of Acanthosepion esculentum. Classification (NCBI taxonomy): domain Eukaryota; kingdom Metazoa; phylum Mollusca; class Cephalopoda; order Sepiida; family Sepiidae; genus Acanthosepion; species Acanthosepion esculentum. The sequence continues at coordinate 34,352,063 of OZ038483.1, read as the reverse complement.
ATATTAGTGGGAAACGTGAAGCGAAGAAAGCGGAATTAGTTACTCAATATAAAAAAGAATGCTAATGGCATTAAAAAACAAAAACAAAGATAAAACCTTAAAGGAGAAACACGGTATTGTAAAAATATTGAGTGTTGAGGACAGAATGTTGGGCATCTAAACAAAGTTCAAAGGCGATTAAAATACTTACAGAAAGAATCTGAAAACATTGACCAAAATATGAACAAGAAAAAAAGGGTTTTAAGTAGAGCATGCAAACAAGGAGGAGGCTTAAACTTAACATCAGGAAGAGACACCTAGAATTTCTGGGACATGTAACGGGAAAGGTGGCTTGGAGAATCTGATACTCACAGGGCTGATAGGGGAAAGAGACACGGCGGTCGGCAATACCTAGCGGGCTTAAGTAAGTGGATGACAGAACAGGGTTTTGGAGAATTAGCAAAAGGACAAAACATATTGAGAACTACAAGGGAAAAGGGGGAAGTGGAGAGCCATGATCGCCTACGTCCTGAAGGGACCCTACACATAAAAAAAAGAAGAAAATGTCTTTCATAAAAATTAAAAGACCATTAATGAAGTAAAGTGAATTGGCCAACCAGAGGAACATTTGACAATATTCGTCCTCGGAATGTAAATATGCCGAATATTAAGAACACTGACAAAAGATATGAAAGGCCATAACACTACCACACTTCAGTAAACGTCACAAATAGAAGGGTGTGAAATTTTCAACGAATACGCAGTGTTGATTTCTATACCGAAACATCCATATACAGGCACACACACACACACATACTCGCTCTCTCTCTCTCTATATATATATGTATATATATATATATATATATATATATATGTATATGAGTGTGTGCTTGTCTCTGTGTTTGTGTGTGTGTGCTTGTATTTAGGCCACAGATTCTCTTTTAGGCATGTCAGACTGAATAAATTACAAACATTATGTCTGCTTATTTTTAACATAATCCTTAAATATTCACGAATATTTTTTCGTATATTACAATTATATATGGCAAGAAATGCACTGTAACAGTGAAAATCACTTTTATATGCCAAGTTCTTTACATCTCTTTGGCAAAAAATATGTGTAGCTATCCATTACTGAAATTTTTCTTTTGCGTTCAAATTCTATGACTGATAGTTTTCACGCTTTAATGCGCGCTCGACTATGATATTCCAACATAAAAGAAAAAAAATCCATCATGGATAACTTTTCGCGTTCTAATGAACGCTAAAGCATAACAAAAAAAAAAGAGACAGAAAGAACAGACATGCTATATATATATATATATATATACATATATATATATATATATATATATATATATATATATATATATATATATATATATATATATATAATCATATGTTTTGGTGTCTGGGCTGATGCTTCCTAGGAACTGAGCTGCTTGACCCACATACACCGACTACGACGGGAGAGACAACCAATATATAGTTAGTAAGCAAAAAAATCGAAGATTACTTCATATAGAGAATTGACTATTTTTTGCCTTACCAGTTGCACCCCTGATGATGATCTCAGAAAGAGATGTAAAGAACTTGGGATATAAAAGTGATTCTCACTGTTACAGTGCATTTCTTGCCATATATAATTGTAATATACGAAAAAATATTCGTGAATATTTAAGGATTATGTTAAAAATAAGCAGACATAATGTTTGTAATGTAACTAACGAAATTCGCCAGTCTTGTTTAACCCTGATACCGGGGTTGAAATAAGCATATTCCCAATACGAGGTAATTTTGGATTTATCGTGTACAAATTATTTGCTCTGTAATAATAAATACATGGAGCTCTTCCTGTGGCTCTGTTTTAATATTTAATATGATTAGGATTCCCTTGCATTATATACCAACGGATTTATTACCTTTACACACACACTCACTCACTCACTCTCTCTCTCTCTCTCTCTCTCTCTCTCTCTCTCTATATATATATATATATATATATATATATATATATATATATATATATATTATTGTCATCCGCAGACAAACTGTTTCGCTGTTTCACAGCTCTTCAGTGTGGCTAGACGTCCGGTTGCCTTTAGCTAGGATCGAAACCCAACTGAAATTCTAACACTAAGCCGTCGGCGCACGGCATGGATGAAGGTGATTTTTAGCGTATTTGTTTTTGCCGAAGAATCAGGCTATATCAGCTTTAATAGTCACTGTTTACAGACCCACACTTCCTTCCCCATAGAGCTCAACCGAAATTAATTTATATATATATACATATATATATATTATATGTGTGTGTGTAGCTCTCTCTCTCTCTCTCTCTCTCTCTCTCTCTCTATATATATATATATATATATATATATATATATATATATATATTTAGCTGGTTATGATTTTTTACCTTTTCCGATCATTTAGAGATAAAGCGCTCTGTTTTAATGTTTAGGTAGGTATCCGATTTGTTTCTTCTCAGTTTAGCTTTCCTTTTACATTTTTGATTTTGTATTATTGCTTTTTATTGATACATTTGTTTACGCTTGCTTTGGATAGTAGTAATTAATATCAATTATTTAGTATCAAGGAATGAAAAGAGAATGGTTGAATCCGTCAACACAACAATTAAACAATATTTCCACACGTGATAGTACTTGACGTAATTTTCAGTTGACAATATGAATACAATACCGTTTTTTAAATTATTCTAGTTGCTAACGACATTTTGTTTTGTTGTTAATAGTTACTTTGTTTTAATAAATTAATTTCGTTTTTGCCTTGAACAAGTCCACATTGGATGAAATGCGTCGACTAATAATACAGTTTTCCCATTGTCTTTAACTTTATACATATTGTTTTTTCTACAGGTTAACTCTGAGAAATGTTTCATAGGTCACGTAAAAACAGCATAGCATGATGAAAAACAGCACCAAACTCAACGAAAACAAAGTTTTGTCATCAAAATGTTTATCTTATTATTAAGAGGAAAGACCAAAGTATTTTTTTTAAATTATTTTTTTTAATTTTTTTACTCCTTTCTCGCACGTTCAAAATTTTGGTTAAAAATCTTGTTTTTTGGGTTTTTTTTACGAAAGTGGCCAACGAGAGAAAAAAGGTTTTCATTTTGCGCTTTTCCAGAGGAAAACACATATTGATTTGGAAATTCTTGCAAAATTCAAATAATTGTCAGATTCTAATGAAACTTTCAGAAAATATTGAGAAATAAATGAAATTATTATTGAAATTTTTTTTAGAAAATCTTGGTAAAAAATATTTTTGTACATATGTTTCCACCTTACAAATTTTCATGAAATTTCGAGAAATTAAATTTTTAAAAGTGGGAGTTTTTTTTTACTAGTTAAAAACAGGACTCTTTAGTGAAAGTAAATCACCAATTCTTTTTAATAAACAATTATCTGTTTCATCGAAAATCTGCTCTGAATTGTAAAAAAAATGGAAAATAACTATGACATTAATTAATTAGAAAAGCTTTTACTTTTTTTTTAAAATAAGTTATATTAAGTACACTATTGTCTGAAGAAATAATTTTTTTCGATGAATAATGAATTTTTCTAAGAATTTTATTTATTTTTAAAAAGTTTTATTTATAATATTAATTCTTAAAACATCGTTTAAAATTCGTCATTGCTTTTAAAAATGCAATTGGTGATATGGCTAAGTGAAAAGTAAATTTACGAATCGAAATTTGTAAAGCTCATAACAATCGTTTGAACTTGAATATTTTAAAAATAATTTTTAAAATAATTTTTAGTGAAAAAACGTTCCTAATTTCTATCTATGGGAATCTATACATGACATAATCCTTAAAAAGGTCACGTGATTTTTAGTGCCGTCTGACGCACTGCAATTATTTCCCTTCAATATCCAGTTCTGTTTCACATTGTTAACTTGTTTGTAAAAAGTCCTTTCAAAATTTTAAAGTTAGTTTTAATTTTTGTTAATTACTTTTTTACTAAATATTTTTATTTTAGGTATTTATTTTAGTTTGGGTCATATTTCATTGAAGTAATTTTTTTGTTTAAGTTAGTAAGTTATTAAATAAATTAAGAAAATTAAGAACCTAAGAAACGAAACCCAGACTTAAAAAAAAGTACTAAATAAAAAAAGAAATATTATATAATTGCTGAAAAAATGTTGATATTTAAAAATTATTAGTTAAAAACAAACAAAATGCGTTCGCTTACATTTCGTAAAATTATGTCAATTTTGGTCATCCATAGTAGCTGTCATCTATATATATATATTAATTCATACATGTTTCATTAAATAATATAGATAAGTGTTGTCTATATATTTTATGTAAGTTATGTAAACAAAAACAGACTATCATCAATTTCTTGTCCGTGTATTGCTTAATATATTGTGTAATTGTCATCTTTGATAATGGCTTATGTAAGCCGAAAGCTTAGATTGGATTAAAAAATATGTATCAATATTGTGATTTTCTTTCATTGTTTAATGATAATGTTATTAAGCCTATCAGACAATATGAAAAGAACTTACATAAAATATATAGACAACACTTATCTATATTATTTAATGAAATCTATGAATGAAAAAATGCTGCCTAAATACACACAATATATATATATATATATATATATATATATATATATATATATATATATATATATATATATATATATATATATAATTATTACGTATTCGGGTTTTTTGTAGTTGTCCTTGAGTGGTGAGTGATGACAGTGGAAGATAACATTTCTCCATTACATATTATGGATGTGCAAAGTAACGTAAAATCTTAAATGCCTGTCATCACTTCCATTTAACTATTTCATTTTGTAAATAACGATAATTATTGCACCCGAGACTTTATTGTTTGGAATGCAGGAAGTTCGGGAACAGTGTCGGCTGAAGTAACAATCAAGAAGACAAAAATTTGATAAGTCTCTCAAATAACGAAAGCGTTTCTCGTAGGATTTCCTAAAACAAGAGTCAAACAATTAAACGAACAAGCACGCTCAAATATCATGTTATCTATTAACACATTTATTGAAAAAGGACACCTTATTAATGTATTTTCAGCAATTTTTGTCTTGGATTGTTTTCTCTGATAATTCCTTTTCCGTGGATTTTACTTCCCGGGAAATATTTATCTGACAGAAAGTGGAACTGTGCTGTGTAAAAAAGGAAATAAAAAACTGATTTACTAACAGTAATTTTTTTTTTTTTAGTAATGGATGTAGAGCTACATTGAATTGCCTTCACAGTTGGGTTAGATAATTGTTTTTTATGGATATATTATAAAAAATAATTATTTTGTGATGTCAATGAACACTCGTTACCACTTTTGTAAAATCAAAGAATACTCCTTGTCACTTTCGTAATGATCGTTGTAGTAGAGACTTTGTAATCGCAGGTACGACTATAGTAACGCCGTTGAACAATACTGGTGTCCGACGCCTTCGAATATCACACGCGCTACTAGTACTTGCTCTATAATACTCGCTCGAAAAGTAACCACCGAATAGTGATCCGAATAGAGAAATAGTATAGTGAATAGAGTAGAGAATAGCGGCCCGTATAGTAATAGAAGATAGAGTAGCAATAATGATCAATCTAGATGTCACGTGACTTCCTATATATGCGTTTCCACTATGGTCACTTGGTCTACTTAATTCAATAATGGTATCGCCTGTGTTTTGCTCGCTGGCGATCTATGTTCAAACTCAAATGTCTGCTGCGACACTTTATTCCTACATAACACATAATGAGGAATGAAGGCTTGGAGAATTTGGCACTCGCAAGACAGGCAAGAGAGTGCAGAGGAAACAGCGAGTAACCTAGCTACAGAGATTGTGTAAAGGGATGGTGGAGTAGAAACTGGTATGTATAGTAAGAAGATACTCATGAGTTAGAGCTCCACAGAATAGAAATTGTGGAGAGTTATCTTCGATGTCCTGAACGGACACGGCACATATTACACATAGGTTACTATGATGTAAAATGAGAAGTGTAGGGCACACAATAGAGTTCAAATACCGGTATTTTCTAAATGGATGCTCTATAATTTTTGCCTTGTGTCAAACAATGGAATATTGATGGTATAAGATGAGAGGACAAGCCAGACGAGATATGGATGGCATTTTGATTAAAACCTAAAGAGACTTAGAGAAAAAGAGAAAAGGTCTTGCTATAAGGAAATCTATAGAGATAAAGACGAAAGGAAAAGACACTTGGAAAAGCGGGAGAATAATAATAATAATAATAATAATAATAATAATAATAATAATAATAAGAAGAAGAAGAAGAAGAAGAAGAAGAAGAAGAAGAAGAAGAAGAAGAAGAAGAAAGTGGACAAGGAGGAGGAGGAGAAAGATAAGAACGTGTTGGGGGATAAATCGCTGGAATTAATCGCTACAATCAGGACAATAATGCTTTTAAATATAGTTGTAAAAGCCCATTAAATAACCACTCACTCATATTAAGCTCCTTTAGGAATTTTTCCCTTGAATTCTTAAGATTAACGGGTCACTTTAAACATTCTTGAGAAATGTCTTTCCTCATTTCATCTGAAACCTCGTCTCTGCAGAACACAAAGAAAGCAAAGTATAGCGGTTTGCTTTGAGACAGACAGTAATTACGAATTTACCACCAGTGCCAGCGCCCAGTGTTCCAATCCAGAATTCGGATGTAGCAATTTTAAATACTTAGAATATAAATGCAATACTGTTTTACTACATACGTTTTCATCTTATTTACCCTTGTATCGTAATAATCTAAGTTTGTAAATATCAAAAGCTTAATAATAATATTTTGTTCTGTATGCAATTATTCTACAACTGATTAAGGTTGATTTTGTTGATTTTGTTTAGCGGCCTATCAACATCTCTATGAGTTATTTAATGCCGAAATCTAAATATTTGGAACTTAATTCCATGCTTTCAACTACGTATAAAATGTATTGTTGGTCATTTTCTATAAAATATAATTTTGGTAATAGTACTATGAATAGGTATTGTTGGTAATTTTTTTTTATATAAAATGTATTCCTGGTACTTTTACTATAAACATGTATTTTTATGCTATGGTAGTTTATGTTTGGGAGTTCACTATTTGCCGATAACTGGGGCACTAAGTGGTGCCAACACCTGGGTTAGGGTGGACCTGGGAACAACAGAAATTGAGAGGTGATTACACGCTCTTCCTAACCTTCAATCACCTGACCAGAGGTCTTGCTGCCGGATATAGTTTATCGTTTTACCTCCGATTTCTTTCAGAATCAGTATGTAGGTTACTTAAATCATGACGAGATCAACGATACCTTATTTTATTTCCACGCCATCGCATTTAGCGAAAAACCGCGAAAAACAAAAAAAATTGATTTCAACACAAATCGATTTCAACACAAATTTTAAACTAAAAATCTCTAAATTTTCAAGCAGTCTAATACAAACTTCACTAACTTGCAGCCAACAATAAGTGGATTGTTTAACAGTCATTTAACTTGATAATTGAGTTCACCCATATAGTGAAAACCCCGCTTGCTATTTTTACTGGTTTCTTTCTTATTTTTCATTCAACTTTCAAGCAATTTTCATCAAACATAACAATTGCTTTATAAATGTACCCACTTTTACATCCCTGATAGCACAATGACAAATTGAATTTCAAAAACTCCAAAATAATTCCTGGTCTGAAGTGGGCCTTCATGTTGACTGTTTTACCTCTTCATGTCCTTGGCTCACTTCGATTGAATAAATACAATATACTTCTGTTATATCAGTAACTGCATTCAAAATGTTTTTTAATGAAAGTACTTTAAAGTAATTGAAGAAGATAGGCTATGTTACATCTAAGCATGATGCTGCTTTTGCTCCTTTCTAATTGAACGCTTTTTTCTGATCGACCAGCTGGGTATGGCTGCAAGTAATCTATAATTGCGAGGAAAAATAATTCTACTTTTGGCGTCAGATTGCATTAGGGTTGGTTTAAGTAATTTCATTAAAAAAAGATCATCATTTTATCTATTATAAGTAATATAATAAAGACATTGTTATTCTACACTATTTCAAAAAGTTTAGGAAGGAAACCCCCATTAATACTGGAAAGAGCGATAACAGTTAGTGGACTTGAGAAGCCTATATAAGAAAACCGCTACTATTACCATTAGAGATCAGGAGATATATTACACTTTGATCCGAGCCCGATGACCAGTGATGGAAGAAAAATGTAAGGAGAATATGACTGTCTGTTCGGAACTTGATGACTGGTGCTACAGAATCTTAAACAAAAGAACTCTACCGAATAAGAGAAACGACATCACTTGAGGTCTTTAAACTGCAGCGACAGCTAAAATGGATAAATGGATAAAATGGATATCACAAATAACTCGAAGTGAGAATAATAACTCCATCAATATAACCACGTTCCATACTACTTCAAACAAAATGTTAGGAAAGAAACCGCTCTCAATTGTGGAAAGAGCGATAACAGTTAGTGAACACGAGAAATCTATTTTCCTGAAAATGTGTTTAAAAAGAAAGATTTCATGAATTGCACCGAAAGAGTCACTGACCTCTTGTGTCGTAACCTAGAAAGGGTTACTGAATAAGGAATAACGATAACGGAGGTTGGAAATGAAATGATAATTTTTATAATATCGACAAAATACAATACTCGCCAGCGGCGTGAAGTAGGTAAACCACTGCTAGTGGCATAGTAGCATATTATCCCCCACTTATAATAGTGTCCAACTTATTTATGAGGACTGGGACATACCCATTAGTGTTCATAGGTACAGTATATAACAAAAACAATATTTTACAAAAACAGCGGTTTGCGGTCACGCTTAACTGATTTAATTAAATAATTTGTCTTTTATAGCTTGATATGCTTAAACTCGTGCCTTCATTTTAGTTATTCTAATCATAACGTTTCGGTCGATGTATTCTCCGGCCAATTTCAGGCGCTTGTCATATTGCTTACTGTTGTAACCTAGAAAGGGTTACTGAGTAAAGAATAACCAAAACGGAGGTTGGAAATGAAATGGCAATATTAACAAAATGGTAATATTAATAAAATATTAACACATTAAATAATCGCAAGCGGCGTGAAGTAGCTAAACCACTGCTATTGGTGGAATACTTAGACAACATATTACTCCCACTTGCAGCAATGTCCAACGTATTTATGAGGATTGGGACATACCCATCAGTGTCCATAGGTATCGCATATAACAGCTCGGTCAATCATTGGCGAATGTTTCCTTATAATGTTACCATATATCAACATATTTTGTTTATTTTCAGAATAGTTGCTTTTTGATGCCCAATTCCTTCAACTTTTACTTTTCTGTAGATATTTAAATGCTATTTCCATTCAGGGCGTAGGGGGTCATAGCTCTCCACACATTCCTTTCTTTACTTTTTTTATATATATTTGTCATGACTTCTTGCGGGTGAGGGTTGCATTGACCCCGGTTTAGAATTCAGAATAGTCATTCCTCTCGAGTGGCTGCCAACCAAGGCTAGAGATTCCAGTCTAACCTGCATGCAAATGAGAAAAATAAATCGATTCATGCCTTTCCTAAGGGCATAAGTTAACACTGCAGAATAAGCGTAAATTTGAACGTCGATTCCACTGTCCTGGGCTGGACATACCTAGAAGTTAAAAAAAACAAACTGCATCTTAGGGACACACACCTTCGGGGGATTCATATTTTTAAAAATATCATTAGTTTTCATTCTCTAACATCAAATCAGCAACAATTATACATAATTATTAATAAATAATAATCATGTATAATTATATTTAATTGTTTTGCCAGAATTTATTCAGAGGAAACCCTTGGATTTCATATAGCTTAGGGCCACGAATTTCATATACGTTAGGACCTCGAATTTTATATAAATTATGGTCTCTAATTTCCTGTAGCTTAGGACCTCGAAATAATATAGCTTAGGGCATCGAATTTCATATAGATTAGGGCCTCTAATTTCATATAGCTTAGGACCTCGAATTCCTATAGCTTAGGGCATCGAATTTCATATAGATTAGAACCTCGAAATCATATAGCATAGGACCTCGAATTTTATATAGATTAGGGCCTCAATTTTATAGAGCTTAGGACCTCGAAATCATATAGCTTAGGGCATTGAATTTCATATAGATTAAGGCCTATAATTTTATATAGCTTAGGACCTCGAAATCATATAGATTAGGTCATCGAATTTCATACAGATTAAGGCCTCTAATTTTATATAACTTAGGACCTCGAAATCATATAGATTAGGGCATCGAATTTCATATAGATTAGGGCCTCTAATTTTATATAGCTTAGGGCCTCGATATTATACAGCTTAGGACCTCGAATTTTATATAGATTAGGGCCTCAATTTTATATAGCTTAGGACCTCGAAATCATATTGCTTAGGGCATCGAATTTCATATAGATTAGGGCCTCTAATTTTATATAGCTTAGGACCTCGAAATCATATAGCTTAGGACCTCGAATTTTATATGGATTAGAGACTCGAATTTTATTTAGATTAGGGCCTCGAATTTCATAAAGCTTAGGATCTTGAATTTCATGTAGCTTAGGACCTGGAATGTTATATGGATTGGAAACTCGAATTTCATACAGCCTAGCACCTCAAATTTTATATAGCTTAATACCTCAGCAGGTAAATGTCCAACTTTTGCACTTTCGTTGCTAATAAAGAATATACACAGCACAAAAAAAAATAACTAAAAGTAAAAAACTAAATCGATTTTGAAAGAATTTTCATAGTTTATATCTCGATTGAATTTTTTTTAAATTTCTGAATTACAATAACTTCTGGCGAAAGACAGTGAAGTCGTTTCTGGCCTAATTGTATAATTCATGTTCGCCTTATTCCTAGATTAGACGTGACCAAAGGCTAAAAAGACCAGCGTACCTTACTATTTAGATAATAACTTGGGGAGAAAGGATGGACACATGCATATCACAAGGACATTTGTGCGAAAATGTAAACGACCGGACAAGGCGGGCATTTGAAATCGGCTCGGCGATTGCACGTTCCCACGGCGATAACATTACACTTTCCACACAATTAATCTGCCGTGATATGGTCAGCTTAATATGAGACTGATGTAAACGTTGCCGATGCACTTTTAATCAATCTTAGTGACATCTTAGAAGTGCTAGTGAAGCTTAAAATAAAATTTGCATAATTATAATCGAATAAATTAAATATTATATAATGAATATTGGTGAAATAATGAAATTTAAAAAAAATGCATCTATAAATACTAAAGAAAATATACTAATCGCCCCTGCTTTTGGCTTTGTGCCACATTTAAGCTACTTTTAATAAATCACTACATAATATTAAGATAATTAGTAATCTGGATTTTATGTATTCGCCAGTTTCTTTATATATATATATATATATATATATATATATATATATATATATATATATATATTGTGTATATTTCGGCAGGAATTTTTCATTAATGCATGTTTCATTAAATAATATAGACAAGTTCTGTCTATTTATTTTAAGTAAGTTCCTTTCGTATTGTCTGATAAGCTTAATCCCATTATCGTTGAAAGACGAAAGGAAAACACCATATTGACACATGTTTGAATCCAATCTAAGCTTTCGGCTTACATACGCCATTATCAAAGATGACAGTGTTAATAAGTCAAACAACACATATACGAAACCACAATAATGGCCCGCCCTTGCTGTTTGAATGAGCTCAAAGTAACGACAAACTCTTATTTACGAGCCAAGGAAGCGAAAAACGCGTCGTAGCTCGTGACGTCACACATGACCACGCGAGAGTGAAAACGAGAAGTATTAATGATCATGTGTGACGTCACGAGCTACGACGCGTTTTTCGCTTCCCTGGCACATTCGTGTTTGTTCAACACCCACAGAGCCCACCTGTGGTTTATATTGCAACTATGCTGATCAGACCTTAGTTACAGTTTCTGGGGGAGAGCATTTTATCTATCGTGATCAACAATCTAAACAAGGCCAGCACACTCAAAACCTCGTTCACGATGACTTGCTATCACAGCTATCAACGGACCCCAAATGTTCCGTCTACCCAATTTCACTCACAAGGCTAGAGTCAACGCATGGTATGGTTCTCAGACACTTCCCAAATTTGCCGAACACTGGGTTCGCTCTCCTCTCCAGACCAACAACATCAAGAAGTCTCCTTTCTCTGCCAAATCTCTCTCTCTTCCTCTCTCTCTCTCTCTCTCTCTCTCTATATATATATATATATATATATACATATATGTATATATATATTTGTCAAAGAAATACATACATATACATATACATAAATATCGAACTCCATACATACATACATACATACATACATATACAAACATATGCATATACATACATATACATATACATACATATACATATGCATATACATACATATACATATACATATATGTCGAAATCCAATATATTTCAGAGACCGATGTGACCTGTGTTTAAAAGAGAAGATCCTAATGATAAAGCATAAAGACCCTGATAAATTACTGAACCAACATAACGAGATGATTTTTAAATGTAGACATAGAAATCACCTCAACTTAACTCAATACATTTAAATAAAAAAAACTATATACGATGGTAAATATCGTCTTATTTTTAGATTTGAAGATGATTGTAAGCACATATGTGTGCGGATACATAACTGTATGTATACAAATGTGTATATGGACTTGGATATGGATATGTAGATTTATGTGTATAAGTACATACATATGTATAAGTGTATATGTACATTTATATATGTATATATATTGTAGGCGCGCATGTAGATATATGTATATATATATATGTATGTATATATATACAAATATATATATATATATGTATGTATATATATATATATATGTGTGTATATGTGCATTCGTAATTTTAGGTAGGTATATTGTAAATGTTTCGATTCGTGTATATAGGGTTGCATATGTGTTTGTATATGTATGTATATATGTAAGTATTTATGAGTTCATATATGTGATACGTGTGAATATATGTGTGTGATATAGTGGCATACAGATATATGCATATATAGGTATAAATGGGTGTAGGTTTTTCTTTATATATATAGAAAGAATTCTAATAGATGGACATAAAATTCTTTTATTAACGTTTATTCTAACTTTCTCCTTAAATAATTTCTAATTAGAATTGTAAGATTGGAAATTTTACTTATCTGGAGATAATCTCATTTTAAATTGATTATTTAGATTTAAATTAAAATATCTTACTCCTTAACTATAAGTCTTGATGTTAAAGATATTAAAATTAAATATTATTTTTTGAATTTTAAACATTTAATTCACCACATAACGTTAATATAAAATTTAAGGAAAAAATTTAAATAGGTATAAATATGAATGTGTGTATAAATAGGTATAAATATTAATGTGTGTGGAAATTTGTAAATGTATGTGTAGGTATTTGTATATGAATAAGCATATAGCCGGTGTATATCGATACATGTGTGTGTGCTTATGTGTGTAATGGCATATGTACATGAACGTATATATATGAAGAAACGATTTTTCTTTTACTATTACCTTCAAATCTTACTCCATCTTGATTTGAAACCTAAACTTTGTGTAAGAAATATTACCCATCTAAAAATAGCTACAAATTACATCCATGAATTAGATTCAAACTGATAAAGATGTTACCTTAAAAGTCTTTCACAATATTAAAATATTACTTTTAGTAAACTCTTATATTTTCTTTTATTATTGTCGTTTATTAATATAGTATTCAACTTATATTAGATCCGTAATTTATTTGTAGAGAAGTTCAATATCTAAATTGCTAACAAGTATTAAATTAATTTCTGCATGGAGTTTTTAAACATTTAAATTGCTATCAAAAGTTAAAATCTGATTTTATCTAATTTGCTAAAGCTATACCACCCCTATTCTTCCGTAAACCTATTTTCTCTTTACTTCCCCCTTTTTCTTTTTCCCTTTTCCCCTCCCCTTCCACATATCATTTCCGTTGAGTTGATCGATTAAATAGGTCAGTGTCTGATCCGTACACCCCTTCCTTCCTCAATATTAAGTATTATAAAGAAATATAAAAATAAATTTTAAAACTCTCCCTTCGCTCTCTAAATTCGACCATGTCACTCATACCATTCCTCGATACCTTCTATGTTAACTTATATAAGCCTAATACTGCCCGTCACAAGTGTAAATTTTAATTCCATTTTTCGTTTCACCTTTTGAAAGTGATGTCTGAAGATCCAAGGACAGTTAAAAGTCCTTGGTGAAATAAACTATTACAATGGAGCCGTAAAGTTGTATATTTTTCTTTAACACACACACACACACACACACACATATATATATATATATATATATATATATATATATATATATATATATACGTTATTGTTTTCATTTGGTCGCAATCATAATGGAAGCAATGTAGGAAAAATCGGTCTATTGTTAGCGTGGACTTGGCAAAACATGGTTCCCGTAAACGCATTAGATTTCGATTGCTAGTGTAAAGCATTTGAGTAGATACTTGCTGTTGGATATAAATATAACCGACACATACCTATTATCGAATGTGCAAACTCGACTTAAGTCATTCTTTTTATCAGTCCATAGTGATTTTTCACCTATACGTCTTATATTTCTCATTAAAAAAAACCCTCAAAAGGTGCTAATATGTTAAATTCACCATCCATCTTAACTAGCAAAGAAACGTTTGCTTACTTGAACCGTAACACCTGTCTTCCACTATATGCCACTGTGTATAATATCCACTTGACTCACCAGAATCGAGCAAAATTAACATCCTTCAACTGCTGACTATGTAAAAGTCGTAATAGTTAATCTCAGAATAGTTGTCTTTCATCTATCAATAATTTCATTATACGGTTTACTGCAGTTTATCAGTCAGACAAAAATGCAGCTTTTAAGGCATTCAGCGTCTTCCAGAATTAAAGCATCTAGCAGTTGACATGTTGGACAGAGACGAGGCTTCGGGATTCCGCACACACTGTTACGGAATCATCTTTACTCAATTTACAAATAAGCAAAGTTTTTTGAATAAATCGTGAAGCTGACGTTATTGTTTGTTTCATTTGCAGATGAAATTATTAAAAACTGCGGATGTTTGGTGACAATATACAAGCAGTTAGGAAGATTGACCGGTCAGAGAAACTGGCATACGGAGAGACGAGGATACCAGAAGAAAATACTGGATATCATTTAGATGGATGATGGAATGATAGAAGAAATAACAAATCTAACGCTCATTACTACTTCTCCAGTGATCAACCCCAATGAACAAGATTACCCTATTGAAGATCGTGAATATATTTTTGGTTTCTTTTCGCCACCCTTCTGTGTTTTTCGCACATCTGTTTGTTCCTTCCTTCCTTCCTTCCTTCCTTCCTTCCTTCCTTCCTTCCTTCCTTCCTTCCTTCCTTCCTTCCTTCTTCTTCTTTCCTTCTTTCATGCCTTTTTACTTCCTTCCACAATTCCTTCCTTACTTCCGTTCTCCCTTCCTCCTTTCTTTCCTTCCTTTCCCCGCTTCGTCCGTTATTTCCTTCCTTCCTTTCCGTCTATTATTCCTTCCTTATTTCCTCTTTCACTTCTTGCCTTCCTCCCTTCATTCAGTCGTTCATTCTTTCTTTCCTCCCTTGTTTACTTCCTTCTTCCCTTCCTCTTTTCTTTCCTTCCTTCTTCCCGTCCTTCTTTCTTCTTTTCTTTCTTTCCTTCCTTCCTTATTCCCTCCCCCTGTTCTTTCCTTCCTTCTTCCCGTCCTCCTTTCTTTTCTTCCTTCCTTCCTTCCTCCTTTCTTTCTTTCCTTCCTTCCTTCATTCTTTATTTCCTCCTCCCGTTCTTTCCTTCCTTCCTCCCTTCATTCGTTCTTTCATTCTTTCTTTCCTACTTTACTTCCTTCCTCCATTCTTTACTTCCTTCCTTCTTTACTTCCATCTTTACTTCCTTCCTTTCTATATTTATTCGTTCGTTCGTTCGTTCCTTCATTCATTCCTTCCTTCATTCATTCCTTCCTTCCTTCATTCCTTCCTTCTTGTATTCATACCTTCCTAATGTCTAATAATTAGTAACGTATTTTCAAAAGATAGCCGTTTATTAATCTTCAATGAATTCGTTGAATTGAAAGAGGAATCGTTCTTTTATGATGGAATATGAAATTTAGTTGAAAGTTGACGTAAGATCCTAACACGTCAGGGAATAAACGTTTCTGGCTGAATAAAGGCGCCCTGAATAGATACGAATAAACGATTTTGCCGAAAAAATACCGGAACATTTTGCATAAACCTCATAATGAAATTCGTAATCTGCGTAATCACTAACGCCATCGAAAAAAAGAAAAAGTGGGAACTTTTGCAGAAGACGAATACTTCGAGCAAAAGAAATGATTAAAGTTGGCTAGAATTTCCACTGGAATACCATTCTTGAACGGTATTGCCATAAGAATGGAAATCTCATTCAATTTAATTCTCTTTATGGATATACTGGCTCAAGTTCACTCCAGTTCACATTTGTGGGTGGGTCGCATGAAAAATTGGTCAATGCAGTCCGATTCAATCGATTAATGGACTTTGCAATCAAATGACCGATGTAATAACAAATTTTATGTGTTCATCGTGGGAATTTTATAGACATTTGTTAAAGTTATAAGCAATTAGATACGCGCCTTCCCTAATAGCCCCTTTAATGGCATCCTTGAAGAGAAGACGCACACCAAATTCAGTGCAAGAATAAACTTAGGGAGCTAAGGGCTAGGTAGGTTGGATGAATAAATGGATCCTATCTATCTATCTATCTATCTATCTATCTATTTATCTGAAAGGTGTATGTATAATTTGAATACTATCAGTCAAAAGTTTGGGACTACTCTTAATTGTCCCTCTACGTTTATAAAAATGGCTTATTTCCCATATTTTGATAAAATCATCTATTGTGTATATATGCAAACCTTTATATAAAATTCAAACGCATTTTTCTACAAGCAATAGAAGTTTATTTGCATAAATTTTGGAAATTCTGTTACATGACACATTTAGTAAAAATTTACATATTTACATCAACTCAATTGCTTGCTAGAAGTTCAATTCCATCTAGATCAATGAGTGATTGAAATTAATTTTCAGAAACCATTAAAATGACAAGAACTAAAAAGATTAGTAAAAAGCTCAAATGGAATTTCTTTCTATAGAAGTGTATTCCGATCATCAGATTGCTAGATAATTACAGATATTGAATGACGGGTGCATTATTACCTGCAGCGTCATGTAGTAATCGGTGAAAATGGTTTGGGAGGCCCAGAGTAACATCTATTACGTACGATAGAAACTTGATCGTGTCTAGCAAAAGGAATAGAAGAAAAAACAGCTACCCAACTAAGTGCTGAATTAAATTCTACACGTCAACATCTAATAGTTGTTAAGAGAAGACGCCGTTCTGTTAAAGGGTGCCAATTAGTTATGTGCCATGTGTGATACCCGCTTAGGCCTTCTTTCGATACATGACTGACGAGGCAGATTTTTTTGTTCCCGCATTCGGTTGCCATTTCTTTCTGCGGTAGACAAGTTGACATCCAAGGCTATGGAACCCGGTCTGTCCTGCTATTTACCCACAGCTGGTGTGTGTGTGGTGGTGGACGGAGAATAGAATTCGCACCTTTTCCAACGGTTAGCATGTAAGTGAATGCAATGGATCCGACTAGAATTCGAACTCCGATTCCTCAGTCCGAGCCGCTATCGATTACTCCACCGTATCAGTTAAGAAACCGCTCTTAAAAAAGGAAAATAAGTAGAAAAAGAATAGCATGTGCACAACAACACAAGGACTGGATTTTAGAAGATTGGAAAAAAGTTCTATGGACGCATGGGTCCAAATTTGAGCTTTTTCGATGTAAACGAAGTGTTTGTCAGTCAAATGAATGAGGGAAAATTGCATTGTTAAGGATGGGGGCCGTACTCTAATGGTTTGGGGATGTTTTGGAGGTGAGATTGCTGGAAACTTTGTTCATATTAAAGGCATTATACAAAAGGAAGAGTAGCATTCAATATTGCACAGACATGCAATTCCTTCTGGCTGCCACATTATTGGACAGAAATATTCTTTTGCAGTAAGATAACGATCTAAAACACAATTAAAAATTGTGTACAAATTAACTAAAATAAAAGGAAGATGAAGGAAATTTGCAAATCATAACTTGGCCCACTCTGTGTCCAGATCTCTTACCAATTAAATTAGTCCGGGACGAAACTGATCGATAAGTTCGAAGCGAACTGCTTAAGAATAAGCAAAAAGTTGTTTACACATTTACACACTGCTTGGGAATCTCTACTACCAACATATTTTAGAAGAAAGGATGCCAAGAATTTGGTCTGAAGTAATAAATATTCGTGGTGGATTCTTTGAGGAAAAGAAAATATAAATTTGGTTTAACTGAAATTATATTTATTTTTTATTCATTTTGATTTAAATTATTCCATAATTGCATGTAGACATAGAAAAATAAAAAGATTTCTTTAAAGATATGAAACAATTCCTTTTTTCTAATAATCGGTGATCTAGTCAATCCCCATTAAAGACGTTTACATTTGTGTTTGTCCAACACTCACAGAGCCCACTAGGTGTTTATAGTGAAACTATGCTGAGCGGTCTTTAATTACAGTTTCTGGGAGAGAGAGTAGATTATCTGGTGTGATCAACTGTCTGAACAAAGCCATGAATTCCGACTTCGTGCTATCATCCAGGTTTTCCAAACCCTTCCGTCTACACAATTTCACTCACAAGACAAGGATCAACCTGCTGTAGAGTTTTCTCGCATTTTCCAAAGTTGCCGTACCATGGTAGCGCTTCTGCAGACCGATAACATAAAGAAGTCACCTTGGTGGCAAATCGACCATAGTGCAA
>OZ038483.1:34320632-34330632 GCA_964036315.1 Acanthosepion esculentum | reverse complement strand
ACGATTGCGTTTAGCATGAAGCAGTGTGTCGTCTATTCAATGTCCATATGTATATATAATTAAAAACAGTGCCCGATACAACAGTAGAACCCAATATTATAATTGCTTTTTTAAAAATATATTATCGTCGTAACACCGAAATTCCCATGTTTTTTATGATTTAATTTAACTTGAAGTTTCAAATTAGAAACATGGGAATTTCTTTGTTGCAGTGATAATATATATATATATAAACCCAATTATAATACATATATATATATATATATATATATATATATATATATATATATATATATATATATATATATATATATATATATATGTATGTGTATGTGTGTGTGTGTATGTGTGTAGTATTTTCATAGAGATATCGTGGAAAATATGCGTTCTCTGACAGGAAATTTCTCGAACATTCAGGTCGGTAAATGTAATTAATATTGTTTAATTAAAAACAGAGCATTTACTTAAATAAATTGTAACTATATATATAACGTATATGTAGAAAATATATTAGATTATTTTCGGACTTAATCCATGTAATTATATATATATATATATATATATATATATATATATATATATATATATATATATATATATATGTATGGAAAAGGCTATAGTTGTTCCAACGGAAGAAAAGTGCATATATTAAAAATAAGAGAAAAAACCGCAAACGTTTTTGGTTGCAATGTGGATTTAAAAAAAAAAAAATTTTGTTTTATTTTCCATAATTTTGCTACACGTGTTTCCAGTCTAGTGACCTTGATCAGGCAAAGAGTGGATATGAATAAAAGGAATTAATTTCTTTTATGGTTTTCGATGTTAAACATTCTCGTTATTAGACATTCTCTTTTTTGTGTTTAGTGACCCAAACGAACTGGTAGTTCGTCTGTGTAAAGAGTAATGAAATAATTAAGATTAATCCGAGAAAGGGTGAGGAAAGATATCTGTATTTTTATCTTTTAATGACCCCTCTTTGTTCTTCCATCTATTTCCATTTTTTATGTTTTTGCCAGCATGCGTATATATACGTATATTCCCTCTCCATGCAAACATACGGTCTTATTATGAGGAATTAGTATACACATATATACACATATACATATATACACACATAAATACCTACACACACAAAAACACACACACATCCTATGTTGTGTAGGGTTAATTCCTTTTAATAATATGTAGAGATATCCACTTTTTGCTTGATGAATGTCGCGAGACCAGAAACTCGACTAGCAAAGTTATGGAATCCACAGTAGAACCCAAAAATGTTTGCGGTTTCTCTCTTCTTGTTAATATATGCACTTTTCTCTCTCTGAAACAACTACAACCTTTTCCATATATATATATATATATATATATATATATATATATATATATATATATATATATATATATATATATATGCAGGTATGCAGAGAAATAGGAAAGAACACGTTAGGTAAATAATCCGGAGTTCCTTAGTATTTTTGCTTTTATTTTTTAAAAAAAGGACAGTGCTCCATACAAAAGTAGAGCTTATATTATAATATTTTAAAAAAAAATATGATTCCTTCGCTACATAAGAGTTCTCATGTTTCAAAAGCAAGAGCCGAGACCCCTAATATAATTTTTTAAATTAAGTTGAATTAAGCTGTCTTGTCTCGCTTCCTCGTCAAGCGAGAATTTGGGAATAAGCTATCTTGTGGTTTGCGCGTGTTTATAAGTATTGTCTCTTGCAACATTAGTTACTATGGAAACGGCTAGGGTCGTCTATATTGGTTAGGTGGTCGAAGAGTTAAGAATTAATTTTTATCTACAGACCAGTCCCCTTCGAAAAGTATATGTCAGGTTATATTGGGGTGCCTATTTCAAGTCTGATATTAGGAGTGGACGTCTAGTTGGTGAAAAAGGTATTTTTATGGCCTTGCCACAGGTCGTTAAGTATCGAGAGGATTCTGTTTCATTATTATCTGTCTATTAATCTGTTTATTTATTTGTTTATTCAAATGGCTATTTTTTTTTACAAACGTGTTGAAATGTTGAAACGTGTTTTTTTTTGTTTTTTTCTCGACTCCACAATGGGTTCTTCTATTTAATGATTGGGCTGAGCTTTTAAGGCTTTTATTAAACTATAGAATATATTTGTTTATATTTTTATTAATTATTTAATGCAAAGATTTGTTGATGTCGGCAAAAAACCGTTAACTCCTGTCTATGGTTTAATAACTTTTCATTATTTAGAAACTTAATGATGTGTAGTTTTTCATGTAGGCATAAAGTGCATGGGTCGTCACAGGTTTTACAAGTTCTTGTTCTATTTATTATTTTCCATCCAGACACCTTAATTCAATTTAATTTCAAAAATTATATTAAGGGTCTCGGCTCTCGCTTTTGAAACATGAGAATTCTTATGTAGCGAAGGAATCATATTTAAAAAAAAATATTATAATATATATATATATATATATATGTATATATATACTAGTTATAATCTTATAAATATAAGAAATTATACTCGTCCGGGAAACATTAGGTGCATTGATTTGTGAATATACAAACCAATACCAAAAGGGGAAAAAATGGTACAAAAAAGAAAGAACAGAGAACATGTTCGTCAGCCGATATTAATCGTCTAGCAGCCAAGTTCAGAGTCCAAAGAAAAAAAAAACCGATACGTGTAAGTAAAATAACTAATTAAAATGCTCCCTGACGATCCGCTTAGGTGCAACCGTGGTAGTTTTGTCTGGATCTTTAGATTTAACTTAATATATATATATATATATATATATATATATATATATATATATATATATATATATATATATGTATGTGTATATATATATATATATATATATATATATATATATATATATATATATATATATATATATACATATATATATATACTAGCAGCATGGCCCGGCGTTGCCCGTGCTTGATTCAAAAATCGTACGACTCATACAGCAATCGCTATCACTTGACTTAAAATATTTTTGCCCTTCTTTGCCTTTAAATTAGTGCCCTTTGCCGTGATGTTGCTACATTCCTTACTTTTTGCCTATCTCAAATTAAATATGTTACAAAAAACGAACTAAACAAAATGAACACAAAATGATCAGCTTTAAAGAAGGACTCGTAACTGGAAATAACGAATGAAAAAAGAATGTTAACAACAAATAAATTTTCACACCCAACCCAGTTCTGCGGAATCAGAATCAACGTTGAGTTTAAGCAAGCGAATGAGCCAATTGGAGTAAAGTGCCATGCAGATTTAAATTTTTCCCACTTGTGACGAATGCAGCTATCGATTTTTTTGCATGCTAGCATGTTAGTTAATATTCGTGTCAGTCAGCTGTTGCCTCTCACGCTAGCCAATAGAATCTTCCTGCCTATTTGTGGCAGCCAGCTATAGGCTCTCACTCTGGCCATTAGAAAATGGCCGCAAGCTACATGAAAACTGCCGTAGAAGCATGAAAATATCGATTATTTCCACTATCGATGGGAGTTGGGAAATGCAAAGTCGGTTTTGGCCTTTGCACTATCTTGGAGCATGGGCATGTAAATTTTGGTGCAAATCCGTCGAAAATTGCGGCCGTGCATTCGTTACATACACACACACACACACATCCTGCCTTATATATATATATATATATATATATATATATATATATATATATATATATATATATATATATATATATATATATATGGTATAAAATGATAATCTGGGAATTTAATTATATATATATATATATATATATATATATATATATATATATATATATATATATATATATATATATACAGAACCAAAAGAATCTTAGGCGCCTTTCGTTTTCTAATGGAATTTACTCCTTTCCGAAATCAACACGACTAATAAATTTCAGAAATCCGTTAAATTCATAATCTTTTTTTTAAATCTATAATACATAAATTAATCCCAAAATAAAATAAGTTAAATATTAATTGCATATAAATAATAAATTCAACAATATAATTTACTCATTTTCGTTAAAAAGACATTTATTTTGTCACTTAATTAACGTTAAATAAACATTAATTATGTCACTTCATAATTTACTTTGAATTGTCAATTAATCTGATGAATATTTATATGTGTTTCCTTAAATAAAAAAAAAAAATTAAAAATACATTTTTACTTTTTGTTTATAAATACTTGTTGCAAAAGAAATCCAATTACTTGTGTTGATAACGTTCAAGAAAGAACGAAATACGTCGGCTATTCTTTTGGTTTATGTTCATATTTTCCTTCTACATATGTATATTGTAATTATATCTGAAATTTCACACATGGACGCATATACATTTATATTATTACGAAACAAATTATATAGTTTTATAATGAAAAATAATCATATCAGATTGAAGCACCGATTCTCGTCCGATCACCGAAGTTAAACGAAGTTGAAACTGGTCAGTACTAAGAGTGTGAGCGCTGGAGAATATATGACAGACAGAGAGATAAATATATAGACAGACGGTCATATGGATAGACATATTGGCAAACAGACAGACACAAGTAGATACATACATACTTACATACACATATACACGCATACACACATATAAACATAGACAGACAGAAAACGTCAGAAAACATCAGACAAACAGATATATAGATAGATAGATAGATAGATAGATAGAGGAGAAGAGATAGATAGATAGATAGATAGATAGATAGATAGATAGAAGAGAACGGATATATAGATAGATAGATAGAAGATAACATATAGATAGATAGAAGAGAACAGATAGATAGATAGATAGAAGAGAACAGATAGATAGATAGATAGAAGAGAACAGATAGATAGAAGAGAGCAGATAGATAGATATATAGATAGATAGATAGAAGAGAACAGATAGATAGATAGAAGAGAACAGATAGATAGATGAGAATAGATAGATCGATATATATATATATATATATATATATATATATATATATATATATATAGAGAGAGAGAGAGAGAGATAGATAGATAGATAGATAGATAGATAGATGAGAATTGATCGATAAATAGATAGGTAGAAGAGAACATATAAATAGATAGATGTGGATAGATAGATAGATAGATAGATAGACTGAGATAGATAGATATTAACAGACTGGTTAGATAGATATTAACAGGCTGGTTAGATAGATAAATAGATTGATAGAAACTCGGACTTGATTTGTTGTGATATAGGTAAGTAGAAAAGGTAAAAGAAAGGTATTAGGTTGGTGCAAAAATAATGTCGTTTTTTGACGTTCACCTTCATGTGAGAAAACGACATTATTTTTGCACCAACCTAATATTTATATGCAAGAAATCATATTTTTGGAAAGGAGATAAACATAAGCACAGACATCACGACATTCACATCAATATGCACTCGTTTTCTATTTCCGCCCTGTCATAAACATTCTCTGCATATTCGCTGTCAACTGAAATGTGCGTATAGATGTACGCATGCGCTTTGGGGGATCCCTTTGATTAGATCTAACTGCTACTCTAGCGAATTCTTTCCCTTCAGTGCATTATTTTGAATCCTAAAAGATTTTCAAATAGTTTTAAAGGTAAAAGACGACGGATTTTTGCGCTTCTGGTCGACTAGCACCGTGTCAAAGAGTAAGAAAGTTAATTTTCGTCGGAGTGTCTCGTTGTTAGATTAGCTTTAATCAGACAAGCGAGATTTTAACAGCGAGATAATACGATGAGCCGTAATTAGCATTTCAGACCTGAAGGAAAAAGTGTCGAAAAGAAAGGAATTGTAAAAAAAAAAAAAAAAGAAAAAGAAGAGGTGAGCGAAAGGAAAAATATAATGGAAAAGAGAGAGTGAAAAGAAAGAAAATGAAGAGGAAAATGGAAGAACGGTTGATAAAATCATTGTCTAAAGAAAAGAAGAAAGGAAAATGATGAATTAGAAAAATGAAAAGAACAAAATAATAGACAAGGTGAAGAATATAACAATTCTTTTTTGATTAGCAGTATAGCATGAATTATTTACTGAACACTGACAACCCATTTCAATGCATTTCTGAATTAAAATACACTGCGATCCAGTTAGTTCATCTCTATTTCCATGGAAAGTGTCCAGACGAAGTACATTCAGTAGTTCAATCAGTACTAATCTTCACGGCGAAAACCCGCCATACCACGTATGGCATAGCGAATCACCCACATTCCCTTTGTATTCCATTGGTGAGATCTAAGTTCAACTTGATCAAATTCTCCTCATGTACCGCTGCTTCATGGAACCGACTCCCAAGTGGATACTTCCACCAATCGCTACAATCTTAACCTGTTCAAGTCTGAGCTTAGTCGTTACCTTCCCCACATATCTGCATAAACTGTGCCCCTTACTCTGTAACTCTCTACCTCTAGTGGCTCTTGGGACTTGTAAATTATGAACATTATTGGAAAAAAAAATCTCAACGTTAGCACGTCAAGAAAGGAAAGGAAAATTATTCAGCTATATTTCCTATCATGATAATGTTGAGTTTAGAGATACTAAATAAAATGAAGCTGTGAAGAGCTGTGACCCTATACCTCATAAAGGAACATGACACTTTAGGAAAGATCCGAATAACAAGATCAATGATGATGCTTATAGATATATTGTTGATTAGAATTATGATTAGGGTTATCCAATATTCTCCGGACATACTCACATAAACAGTAACTCTCTACCTCGAGTGACGCTTGTGCCTTTTACAAAGTGAAAATTGTTAAAGAAAAATCTGCAATAAAATACTATACTATTTTTTCGCTTTTTGTTGTTTTTTTTCATAATAAATATTTCATACGATTTTATTTATGACGGTCTCAATCTGCAATGATGATGAGGATGATGATGGTAGTGGCAATTCGCATGGACTGAAAAGAAGTCGCCAAGTGCTCCAGTTATGTGAAAAGATGAAAGAGTGATTGATTGATTTGTTTGTTTAACGGCGCATCAACTCCTTATGGGTCATTTAATGTCGAAATTTAATTTTCTTGTGAGCTTTGAATTAATAGAAATATATTATTCTGATTTCACAATTGAATACATGGTAGATGATACTCAGCTTTTGTGCATATACAGTTTTGTGTGGACATAATTACTAAAGGCAGTGATATGTGTTTTATGTTGTAGTTTTGTTGAAGTTATATTTTGAATAATTTTTGATTTAAGAACTTTTAGGACATTGTATGGCTTAGTGTCATGACAGTTCTTTCATGTTGGTTGTTTGATAGTATTTTAAATGGATTTGGGTTCGGTTGCCACAAATTGTTAGGATGTGCGTATTGTTGATAATTTTACTATAAATAATTATTGTTGGTAATTTTAGTCTAAAATGTATTGTTGCTAACTTTATTATAGATATGCATTGTTGGTATTTTTTTATATAAAATGTATTGTTGATATTTTTGTTATTAAAATGCATTGCTGGAATTTTTACTACTGTTATGGTCCAATATCCTCGCACCACGGTTATGGTCCAAGGTTAGGACCAAGGAAGAACAACACGAACACAAAAGTAGGAATAACAAAGATATATTACAACAGAATAATAATACAAGAAGTTGAAAGGTGTTAGTATGACTGTCAGTCTGGTTTAGAGTGAAGTACTACTGTCTCGACTCGTTCCGTCTTGACTCGTTACACTTCCGTTCTGTCGTCTCTCTTGAGAGGCGCAGTCTTTATAGTGTCAGGAAGAGTTCATTGTCAGTACAGGTAAGATCCCATAACAACTACAAAAATATATTTTTCTATTTTCATAGTGATTTTTGTTTGGTGGGGTGGGACAGTATTTGCCCATAGCTGAGACAGGTGCTACCACCCTGGGTCAAGGTGAACCTAGGGAGAACAGAAGTTAAAAGGTGGTTCCATGCTCCTCAAAACATTCAATCTCCCGATCAGAGACCTTGTCGCCGGATGTAAAGGGTGTTCCAATAAATGGGACCGATTTTAAATGTGAATTGAGTTTAAGCGTCTAATGATGTTTTTTTCTTTTTCTTTCAGATTCAACAACTTAAGTCTTTGGCAATTACAATCAATCAAAGATTAACAATCAAACAACGTGGTAAAATTTTCGAAGCCTATTACGAAAATGAACGTTCAAACAGTATTTGAATGAGAAGTTCCCGGGTAGCATCTCTCGAAATAGCGAAGTCAATTGGCCAAAACGATCGCGAGATTTGACGCGTTTAGATTTCTTTGTTTGGGATCATCAAGTAAGATCTATGCCAGCAAGTCAACAACAATTCAACTGCTGAAGGATGAGATAATATGACATATTGGTGTGATCGAGGAGCAACTATGCAGAGACGTCATCAAAAATTTTGACCATCGAGTGGAGGTGTGCCGCCGAAGTCTTGGCGGATATTTGGGCGATGTTATTTTTCACACATAATTGCCATAACTTAAATAACATGATCCAATAGACAAATAGACAAATTTTCACCAATAACACAGATTTATTTACTGCTGTCTTTGATCCGTCTTAATGAAACACCATTTAGTTTATCGGCCTATCCCAGACAGAAAAGATGAAATATGTCGGTTCAATGAGAAATGATGTATGCTCAGATTGATAAGATCTACGATAAAAAAAATAAAAAAAAATTCTTTCCGTTTCATAACTTTTACTAAATAATTTTATTGTTACTACATTCTTCCTTTATTCTTCCTCTTTTATTTCTTTACATACATAATTTATTAATTAGACTTTATCATAGGAATTTTTCCTAGGCCTCATGAATGTAAACGTCCTACGAGGCTGGCATCCCGTTCCCACACCCTTCACCGTTGAAACTGTTAGATGTAGACGTCTCTTCTACTCCAATAGCTTCATGTCTCGCACATCTCGCCTGTGGAACTCCCTTTCTTATTCCTGTTTCCCTGACAAATACAATCTCCAACTATTTAAGTGCAACGTCAATCGACATCTCCAGTTGCCTTGATCTATCCACTTCCCTTCTCCACATCCTTTCACCTTTCATTCCTATCTGCTCTCGCTCCAAATCTTCTGTAACCCCCTTGCCTTGATCGATCCACTATCTTTCTCCACATCCTCACCTTTACCACTCCTATCTGCTCTTCCTCCAAACCTTCTGTAGCCCCTTGCGTGCTAGTGGCCTCCAGCCTTACTTGGGGTGATAAGCTTAAAAAAAAGAAGAAAAAATAAGGTAAATATACCGTAATAATTGCACTTTCAGCTATCTTGGAGCAGGTTTCCCTTTTGGTGGCTCACGGCCACGTCACGTTGAAACAACGATTCCCGCACGATCAGCAAAGTTAAGTAACGTCGAGCCTGGTCAGCACCTAGATGGGTGACCGTCTGGGAATAGCAGGTGCTGCAAGCTTGGATGGGCGGGTGTTGTGACGGGTAAGTTTTCGGAATTGTTAATCTGAAAGCTGATTTCCATTTCTCGCCGTGATCGTTATCCTCGCACACGCGCAAATATTCTTGGGGAATGTCTACTCAACGTCTTCTCCAGTTAGCTAGGGGTTAATTAGTAAGACTTTTATAAGTAAAACTTCATTATCTTAAAAAAAATTCTTACAGTCTAAAAGAAATTTCTGGTTTTAAATAATTTATACATTGGGTTGATAACCCGTACGAAACGAATCAATCAACTCCTTTGAAGAAATGGAGACGACTGTGATATATAATATCCCTATAATACTAAATTTAATTCTGTGACCGACAAAAATACATGGTGCGATGGGTAAATAGTTGCCATTGTATATTTTTAATTTCGCGCATGCGCGTTGTTTGGTTTTGATTTTGTGGACTGCAAAGTATAGAAGGGCCAGTTGGGCACCGTCAGTGAGAATAAAAGTACCCTGGCGAAGTTCATTCTGCCAGAAATTTGGAAACAGCATACTGCAATGCTTGGCATTCGTACCGGAAAATCCAGTACGAATGTTTCAGTGTTTGGGTGTCACTCTGAAGACAGCGCAGAGGATTCGGAAAGAGTTAGATGAGTCTAATAGTGATTACGAATAATGTTTGGAGTGATCACTA
>OZ038483.1:34293132-34315632 GCA_964036315.1 Acanthosepion esculentum | reverse complement strand
TTGTTATGTATCTATATTTGATTTACTGAATGTATTTTAATTATTTTTCCTCTACCTCAGCTTTCTTTTTTTTAAAAGTTTTATTCCACTTAAGCATTGCTATCGCAGGCCTTAAAAATACTTCATACACTTCACTTAACGCCTTTATTATCGTTTCTACTTTGCGACGAATTCTGTCTGCTTGTATTTAAGTATCTCTTAAAAAATACATCTTTTCTTCATTTTTTTTTCAATTAAACTTGTATCCGTTCTGTTTGTCTTTCGTTTTCCCTTCTGTATTTTCTTTCTTTTCGATATCAGATTTCTTCCATTATCTCACATGCCTTTGTACTGATTATGGACGGGTAGTGCATCGGTTATTGGCGTCGGAAGTCGAATCGACAGGTTGAGTTCAAATCCCGGCCTCATTTTAACACTAGCGTTTTTATGAAATTCATAAATCAATATTTTCTTCTCCCCACAAGCTATGGGTTAAATAGCAGATTGCATTAGGCTCTCCACAGTTGTGTGGAAACTACTTTAGAAGGATAATTTTGAATTCAAAACAGTGAAAGTAAACAACAGAACATCACTCCACAATCTTTCCCAAGAAGTCATGGTAATTCACAGATAATAAAGAAAAGAAAGCATTGGAATATCATGGTCGCCTAGGCCCTGAAAACACAATATTAAAAAAAGGTGGACGGTTACAGTGGTTTACTTTAGGATTAACAACGTCAAAGAAGCTACGCAGAAGATAGTGTCGTGCGATTCTATCAAGTGTAGAGCAATCTCCTTCCTTAAAAATCAGCATTTCTGCAATATAGATCATTAACAACTCTAAAGAAGACTCTGTTACTAGAGCGGGCACATAATCTTTAAGGTCTTATCTTTGGTTGACTATGAAAAGGCATTCGATTCAGTAGAACACTCAACAGTCTTTAACTGACGAAGAGAGTAGCATATTAATAAAAAATATATATATAAAAGTTAAAGAAAATATATACGGCAATAAAACAGCAACTATTCGAGCGGCTCGGATTGATGAACCGGTGAGCCGAGTTCTAATTCCAATCAAATCCATTATATTCACTTACGTGCTAATACTCTTGGGAAAGGTATGAATGCACTTCTTCTCCCTCCAGCTATGGGTAAATAGCAGGACAGACCGGATTCTGTAGCCTTGGATGGCAACTGGACAGCCACAGAAAGAAATTGCAACCTTCTGCGGGAAAAATACGCCTCGTCAGTCATGTATCAAAAGATATATGATCGCCTAAACGTGTATCACACATGGCACATAACTGACTGATGGGTTATTTAATGCCGAAGTCTAAATATGAAAATTCAGACTTCATAATTAATTCAAGATAATGACATGATTTCATGATTAAATTATAATTACCTAGCAACATTATTTTTCAAAAAATATTCTTGCCAAATCAAATGAGGTGTGAAAATTTGTGTCATCTTGCAAGAAATGAGAAAATTCATAGCAAATTATTTTTTGAAAATGTATGTCATGTATTCAAATTATTTAAAATAAATTGATTGTCATTTTGCTATAGAAATGTATTGTTTATGATTTTGCTATAAAAATGTATTGTTGATCATTTTGCTATAAAAATGTATAATTGATTATTTTGCTATAATAAGGTATTGTTTATCCTTTGGGATAAAATATATTGTTAATTATTTTGCTATAAAAATGTATAATTGATTATTTTGCTATAATAATGTATTGTTTATCCTTTGGGATAAAATATATTGTTAATCATTTTGCTATAAAAATGTATAATTGATTATTTTGCTATAATAATGTATTGTTTATCCTTTGCGATAAAATATATTGTTAATTATTTTGCTATAAAAATGTATAATTGATTATTTTGCTATAATAATGTATTGTTTATCCTTTGGGATAAAATATATTGTTAATTATTTTGCTATAAAAATGTATAATTGATTATTTTGCTATAATAATGTATTGTTTATTATTTGGGATAAAATATATTGTTAATCACTTTGCTATAAAAATGTATAATTGATTATTTTGCTATAATAATGTATTGTTTATCCTTTGGGATAAAATATATTGTTAATCATTTTGCTATAAAAATGTATTTTGTGCTAATTTTACTATAAAATGTATACTTTTACTTTCCTAATGATTTCATTTTGCTTTGAAGGTTCACTATTTCCTGATGGTTGGTACTCTTACAGGTGCTAACACCCCAGGTCCGAGTGGACCTGGAAATAAAAGCAATTAAGAGGTGGTTCCACGCGCCTCAAACCTCTAATCTGCCAATCCAGGCCACGCTTCCAGATGTAGTTTACAGACATATACAGGACTACTCATTATTCGGGGATCGTTCCTCTCTGTAGACGTGCAGTCAGCGTATTCTACAGCCCCAGTTGGCAGGGTGTGAGTGTGATAAGGGGATAGGATATGAGGTAAACTATTTACAGCAGGTCCTGAATGTTTGTTCCCGATATGAACTATGCAGGAATGGGCGTAAACGTAGACAGAGGATATTTGAATCATTTAAGATTTTTACGCTACTGTTCACCCAATAAAAGGCTCAAGACCAACTCAGTCTAGAGTGTTACTGAACTAAATTGTTTTAAAAGAGATACAACTACAAAGCAAGGGGTGAATATTATGAGGACATGTAAAATAGATTACGGCTGACTGCAGGCGGGAAGAGGTTGAGATTGTAGCCGCGAGAAAGCATCGTCTCGGAAGTATCTTTCATAATGCAACAGTTCGGCGAGGAAACTGAGTGGGACTTCCTCCTTACAAACTGAATATGAAGAGAATGAGGATGAGTCGACTCAGTGTGCATAGCCTGGTGAGTCTTAGCTGTGAAGGTCTGAACTGGTGGAAACAATGAATGTAGTTCGTTCGAATATATGACATGAAAAAAAGCGATATGTTAGCAAAGTCTTCGTCTGTGAGCAAGGGGTATAGGTTGGCAAACATTCATCACCCACAAGGCCGCGTAAACGCTTTTGAATTCTGTCAAGGCTGGAAAGTGAGAATTAGGCAATCCCGATATGGCAGCAATGCTCAATTTTTGGTCTGATTTGGCTCTTGTAAAGATAGCGCATTGAAGGAGGATTTAGGTTCTTTCTGGAGATGTACAAAGAAGCGACAATTTTTCTCACACCTTTAGAGATGCATCGTATATACGAGTTCCACTTGAGGTCTGGATGGACTACCAATAGAAGCTCCAGGCAATGAGTTCCATTTAGCGTACAGCCATTCAACTTGACGGTGCAAAACTCAGGGCTTTCTCTGTCATGATGAAAGTTAACTAGTTTGATTTGGGGGGCATTGAACGTTACAAATCAGTTTCTCCTCCATTGGGCTAAGAGAACAAGTTCAGAGGAGAGGTCAGCTGCTCGACTTTGATCACCTAGGTTTCAGGAGTTGCATCCATAATCCGGGGTGTCTATCTGTATAGATATTTACTAATGATCTGAGAATGATCTTTGGCAGATTGATAATTGTTGTGGGGCAGACCCCTTTTACACGAGATGGACTCGTCCAAAGTATACTTATACTGACAGAGAGAATACCTGTAGGTGGAGATACATTGAGTCAGGGTTAGAGATACGGAGACAGTACACAGGGTGTTTCACACACAGAGAGAGAGAGAGAGAGAGAGAGAGAGAGAGAGAGAGAGAGAGAGAGAGAGAATTACGGCTTCACTTACAGAGACTTGTACATATACTTTCTACTAACCCGCATTCCTGGACTACTAATCTTCACTTCAAGTCTTTATTCTTACGTTTAATACACATATTTTTCTATCTCAATTACTGGCGTTGTTTATTTATTTGTGTAGGATTTCTATTCCCGGAACGCACAACAATAATCAAAACGGAAAAGGTGAAGATCCGAGTAATGAGTATTTGAGGAAGCGTATATTGATCGGATGGATTAACTATTAACAACGACATTCATGAACATACCGGAAACAAACAACTTGCTAAATTAATTGAGCTTTTACTAATGTTTTACGTGTCGGGTGAATTAAATTAAAGGCTAGGTGGCCTAAATAGGAAATGTCTCAAGGTAAATCTACAAATTTCAAAACGAAGAAGAATGAAAACAAAAGTAATGTTCAGTTATAATGGACGGAATAAAGATCACAACAATACATGATCTAGCGAAGGAAATGGCCCAGGAATATGTATACAAAATATGTCCACAGAATGTAAGTCATATATGCAATTGGTCGTTTCGCTATGTCTGGTGCCTAACGCTTTCAATGAAAGACATACTTAGCACGCTATTAGTGAACAACAAGAAATATTTACATCCTTATAAGAAATTTGATTGCTGACTAATAGGTAAAGAAACAATTGCGTGTAGTGTGTGCGGGGTTGCTACAAGGTTTGAAAAAATTGATTACTTATCGAAAATGACTGGAAGATAATTATCATATTTAACCGACATGGACGGGAGCTCTGAAAATATAGATTTTAGATTTGCAGCAAGATTATGAACAGTATTTGATGTGACTGACCGGCGAAATCTTTTGAAGTATTAAGAGACGAGAAACACATTTTGAAAAACCTCATCCACTCGTTTAAAACTAGATTATAACAATGAAAATGTGAGAAAAGGAGGAATAATTGTAGGAAGAATAAGAATGCCAACAAAGTGAGACTGGGGTAGGATGCCTAATATACTGATCATAACAACCAGTCTAATAAGGGTATAACAGGCATGTGCATCTCAGCCAAATGTCCGCGACACGATAACAGGTTTTGATAAAACTAGCGCATAACCCTGCAGGATATCTGCCAACCCCTTACGCGGTCAGATGTGGCACAAGGCCGAATTTAATGTGGGGTATCCGAGCCCGTAGTCTCGGCCACAAATTCACCGTAGATGCCGTATAAAATGTTTCCCGAGACTAAACACTGCCAGCGCATAACCCTGCAGGATACTACCAACCACATCACGCGGTCAGATGTGGCACAAGGCCGAATTTAATGTGGGGTATCCAAGTCCGTTGGTTCGGCCTAAAATTCCCCGTAGATGCCGTATAAAATGTTTCCCGAGTCTAAACACTGCCAGCGCATAACCCTGAAAGATATCAAGATATCTACCAACCACCTCACGCGGTCAGATGTGGCACAAGGCCGTTTTTAATGTGA
The DNA here is from genome assembly GCA_964036315.1 of Acanthosepion esculentum. Classification (NCBI taxonomy): domain Eukaryota; kingdom Metazoa; phylum Mollusca; class Cephalopoda; order Sepiida; family Sepiidae; genus Acanthosepion; species Acanthosepion esculentum. Next base: position 34,310,481 of record OZ038483.1, on the reverse strand, counting down.
TATATCCAAGCACGTAGGCTCGGCGAAAAATTCCTCATAGATGCCGTATAAAATGTTGTCCCGAGATTAGACTCTACCAGCGCATAATCCTGCAGGTTGCTTTGCATTAAGACGGATCATACTTCCTGCTCTTCGCTACTACACAAATAATGGACTGCTTCTACTTATAAATATGGCAAGTAGCCGAATTAGTAAAGGATTTAAGTAGTATTTGATTTACTCAAGTTATGCTGTTGTATGTATAAGTATTAAATAGACCGTGCTTTCATTATTTTTCTCTTCCTAATCTTCTGTTCCTTCGATGCTTTCTCTAACTACGGCATTCCTCCGTCCTGGGTATGACAATAAACTACATCTGGCAGCAAGGCCTCTGATCGGGAGGTTTTGAGGAGCATGAAACCACCTCTTAATTGCTTTTGTTACCAGGCCCAATCTGACCCAGGGTTATAGCACTTGTTGGGTTCCCAGGTATGGGCAAATAGTTAACCCCGAAACTCAGGTCAAAACACTATAAAAGTATAAAAATATATTCAAATTCTTCCAATATACTTTTCACTCATTTGAGTCCGGCAGGTAATTAAATCGGACAAGGTATTTTAATTATAAAAAAGTTGAAGCGATTTGATAATATTTATTATCCGTTCTAATTTTAATGGATTTCCTTGTTATGGAGTACATACTAATGAAATGCTCATAGTCATACTTACTCAATAATCAGATCTTTGCCCCTCTTAGATATTTGCATACAAGGGCTGTTAAGACATACCCTTTAATTATTCAGTTATATTAACGCTGTAGGCACCCAGTGGAGTATCGGGTGACAGCCTTAGCATGCTAGGTGTTGCTACTCTGGTCGTATCACATCGTTTTTTTAAAGAGTGGCGTATGCTATCTTTACAATCAAACTTTTCTGCGTTCATAGACGCACTTCTCTTCCACTGGTAGTAACACCTGGCTTGATGTAGCGGTGATGGATTCATACCTGACCGTCCGAAATTTGTGCGAAATTGAATGCAACAGCTGTGACTGGATTTTTAACTGGAAGTTTGAATTCCCATTCTACGTGCCAATAACCTCTACACGATGAGCACGTCATTCTTATTCTGAAATATACAAAATGGGATGATTTGCAACGTTTCAATTTTATATGCAGCCATTCGAAACGAATCTAATCGAAGTCACAGAGGGATAAATCAAAGAATCAGAATGGCCAAACACAATAATGATTTTTAGCCTGAATTTCTGGGATGAGAAGTTATGATTTATTCTAAGAAATTACATACAATTAAAAGTATAAAGTAATAACTGGTCGAATTGAACAATAGAAAAGTAATATTATTTGTTGATATAATTTCCATTTTTCTTTTTAATAACTTTTGTGTAATATTGCGTGCATGAAACAGAACAAAGAAAGGTAAGTATTAGAGAGAAAATATCACCTATCTAATAAATAGCCATAAATATAATTGGAATTATATTGTATTTCTAAAATACGATATATTTGATAAAGACCGTATTTTATAGAGCCTGCAAAAAGGGAAAAAGCAGGATATGGCGGTGTTTCTTTTTTGTTCTTATTTGCCGGTGAATCAACAACTGGAGAAAACCCATGAGTTCCTGGTAAAAAAAGAGTTGCTTCCTACAAATGTATTCATTAAGAACCTTCGCCATGTCGGCTATAAGTATGCAATACCAGGATACTGTTTTTCGAACTCACTACACCCTCACCGTCACTGATAAGTAGTGGGCAAAATTTCCTTACCGGGGACAACAAAAATAACCAATACAGAGTATATTTTTTCTGTCATATATTACTAGAGACACGTCATTCTCCTAGTAATAAAAAAATCCGGATGATTTGACTTTCAGTATAAAACCGCCTGACTACAGTGTGTTGGCTTGAAGACGGTCGTAGAGACTAACACAGTGAACCCTAATTGAAGAACGACCGTGGTCAGCTAGCATAACTTCGAGCGACATATGATGTCGTGACAATAGCACAGAAATTAATGCCCATAGTTCAAAACATATTCAGAATTTCTTCAGGTATTATTGATTCATGAACAATTACTGCATTTTATGGTTTATAAGAAACATTTTTCCCTGTAAAATATCTCCAAAAACAGCTTTGAGGTGTGGAGTGAGTGTCAGCTCCCCAGTTGTATCCGATTCTGAGCCCTTGAAAGTAAAATAAATCCAGTTTGAAAATTAGAATAAACATCGTTTTCAGAGAAACTATATATGCAGTTGAGATACTGGGATATCGGCAGGAAACGAAATTCCTGCCCAAGTAACGCCTGTTTAAATAACACCTAATAAGTTCAGATTTCAGTGGCATTATAACTTCTCTTCTAAGTATTAAATTCTAAATAGTTACCATAAACTTGGTCTTCTCTGTCTGTGATAAATTTGTCACGATTACTCACGTTTTCGTGCTGAAATATGCTATTCAGTAGGTAAAATTGGGGATAGTAGGGAGGGCTACGAAAAACAAGGAAAAAGCATTTTTTATAGATCTCTTCCTTCAAAAATGTTTTTGGGGGTGTATAAAGCATCGGTGCGCCCTGGTAGCGAAATACGGTAGTATTGTTTCCCAAAGTTAATTCATAAAAATCGCTTTCTGTCAGAATAGATGTACTTTCTGAAAAGCATTTTAGAAGGTTTAGATCTGGCAAATATATATGCCATTTTATACGCCCGGATTAAAAAAAAACTGTAGGAATGTATACAATGATTGCAAGAGTATTTTTCTGTATAAATTTTTATTTGAAAGTTAGCAGCATTCTCTTGAGTCATTAATGCTTGTCTTTAGGATACCTTTGTAAATACCAAATATGAGCTTTATCATTATTATTATGACGGTGATTGGACTCTGTGGGCGTATCAAGGCGGGTCTTGGTTGCAGAGGTCTGAACTGGTGGAACTAAAGAAGGTAGCTCGCCAGAAAATTTACCATAGAAGTATTTATGCGGTAGCGATAGTCTTGCGATGTAGCCTCTGTGGGAAAGTGACTTATGTGGTGTCCCGTACCAGTAGTCTTTTGCTAGAAAAAATCAAGTTGGCTAACTATTATAGGAAGGCACATTAATGATTTAGAAAAAAAAATCTAAGAGAAAAACAACAACAAAAACTTACACAAGGTAAAATAAGATGAGAAACGATGAACGTTGAATCGTGGAAGAAAGAGAAGCGATGGTTAATGTAGCAAAGGAATCGAATTGGTTAAGATAAGCGAAAAGGGAGAAAAAGAATCTTGAATGGAATTAACTCGACAAGCTGGAGAAAATGAATGGAGAACCAAAAAGGCGCTAAGAACAAACAATAGGCAGAAAGAATCAAAAACGAAAAACAAATATATAATCGGATAAGAATAAAAACAAAGTTCTTTATATTCTCGCAGTTATTTTGTTTTTGTTTTTAAGAGAAGAGGTTGGGAATTAGCGTATAAGTACCTTGTAGGCGTTGATTTGACGACAGCTTCAAGTGCAATTGTTAAGTCCTTAACATGGTTGACATTGATAGCTAGGCTTGTTTCTCTTGAATTCAAAGAATGCTGCAATTCAATGGCAGGTTTGGTTTTGGAAAGTAAAAAAAAACAGTAAAGACTATAATAATAATAATAATAATAATAATAATAATAATAATAATAATAATATGACTACTAAAAATTTAACGACAGCAACAACACTATTACTACAAATAATAGTAATAATCAATAAGAAGGACACGAGGAACAAAAGGGCAAAAAATGTGGGTGAAGAAATTGCTGCCGGACACAATTGATACAGCATGAGATAGATAGATAGATAGATAGATAGATAGATAGATAGATAGATAGATAGATGCAAACATAGCAATGTAAATATATAAAAAAGAGTGAAATAACTAGAAAGACATAGATGGAGTGAGAGTATATAGACCGACAAGATGCTACACACACGCGCGCGCACGCATACACACATGTATATATATATATATATATATATATATATATATATATATATATATATATGAAAGTTGGTCTGATACACATATATTTAAATTTGTAACGTTCACAATAATAATAATAATAATAATGCAAAAGGTGTGTGATTTTTGTTATTTTTTTCTTTTACAAAAATTATCAGGGGAAAATGTCATGAAGATATTTCTGACCTTAAGTCTCTGGTGGGGACCCGAAAGGAAATGTGTATACAACATAAATCCAAGGAAGTAATAATAATAATAATAATAATAATAATAATAATAATAATAATATATTTCTTTATCGTGATGTATATCCACCTGACATTTCATTTGATAGTTGTCAAAATTATGATTATTATAGTGAACACCATTTCCATAAGTTAAACGTTAAGATAGAATACAGTAACCCAATATTCAAACAATAATGAGATGAGGTAATAACTAAAATAAATAAGATCCGAAATAATAATCTCCCAGGATATATAACTGAAGAATCTGCCTGCAACATAAATCTGCAGTTATTCAGATTATGTCAATGTAGATGTCAAACGAGATTAGGACATAATTCCTTGAAAACAACAGAGGTGAAATCACTGACGCCAAAGACAACATCATTCAAATGCTTAGCAGAATAACTCGCACACAAATGTCAGACAGAGACCAGCTCCCAGAAAATCAAAGTCCAACAAACATATTGTGCAAACACATACCGCTGTAATGCAAACATTGTTTACGGACTTTTGGAAACATCACAGAAGTAAATAATGTCACATACGCAACAGCTTTAGCAGCTACTGGGACATTTGGTGCCCAGACAAAGAAAAGATCAAACAACAGACGAAAAGAGGAAAAGAAGGAAGGGGATAGTGAAGGGTAAAATAAAGGAAATCAGATGTGAGTTATTGATATTAGATGAGATCTCAAGAAAACCAAATATCTCAACTCGCAAATGCAGAAAAATCAAGCAGAGATATAAAATTAAATAATGAAATTACACCAGTAAAGGAAATACTTAAACAGAAACTGCAGTTAAAGGCACAGAGAACAAGGTTCTATCGACAATATAAGATATTCCAAACTGACCTTAAGCAGTTTTATAGGGAAATTGAAAAAGCAGTTTTCGAAGTCAAAAAGCCACATCTATAGAAAAAGTACAAACATTTTGGGAGTATATTTAAAGCAACCAACAAAGATATAATCCCAATACAGAATGTATCCAACGAGGAGAAGAAATAATGAAGGGTAAATCTCTATGAGAATGGGAACATATAACCAAGCATAATGTTAGGCAAGCTCTAACAAAATCCCAAAAATGAAAATATCAAGGAAGTGACAAGGTACCCAATTTTGGGCTCTATCATCTGTCATCAATCCATAAAACACTTGCTAAAATTTTATCAGTGCTAATTAATAATCCCAATGAAGTCCCAGAATGGATTACTGAAGGTATTACATATCTCCTACCAGAAACGGGTGAAAGAGATGATAGGCCAATGTCTGTTCACCACATATAAATTGATAACGTCTGTCCTGACGAACCGTACTCACTCTTTTTCCGAAACAAACAATATTCTTCGAGTGGATCAGAAGGGATGCAGGAGAGGTTGATATGGTTGCAAATATCAATTACTAATAAACAAAATGATTCTGGAAAATTGAAGGAGACGACGTAGAAACGTGGATTGATTATCATAAAGACTTTGATAGTGTGCCACACTCTTGGATTCTTAAGACTTTGAAAATGTACAACGTTTCCCCTGTGGTTGCAAATTTTCTTAAGCACAGCATAGGAATGTGGGACACCACACTATACCTAAATCACACCAGAGGCACTGCCATCTCCAACCGTTTGAATATCCGACGTGGAATCTTTCAAAGAGACTCCATGACACCCCTTCTGTTTTGTTTGTCCTTAATTCACATTACACATGAACCAAACATTAATAGCTATGGATGCAAAGTTAACAAGAAACTATTCAATCACCTACTCTATAAAGATGATCTGAAACTCTTTGCCAAAGACGACAATGAGCTGAAGGGTCTCCTCAGTACTTTAAAATGTTTCAGTGACGATATAGTTATGGGTTTCGGATTCGATAAATGTGCAGAAGTAACATTCAAGAAAAGAGGAATTAAAGAAACATAGTCAATAGATCTAGATTTTGTCACAAAGATTAGGGAACTGGAACAAGATGAAGCCTATAAGTACGGATTAGGAGACGGAATACAGCATACTCAAATGAAGGAGAAAGTAAGAAAAGAAAACTACAGGCTCATGTTTCTGGTATTGAATACTGAGTCGAATGAAAACAAAAACAGAATATCAGCCAATAAACACCTTGACTGTCCCTGTAGTGCAATATAGTTTCAACATTCTTAACAGGACCATAGTTGGCATTAAACGAATGGACGCGAAAACGAGAAAGCTTCGCACTTGATACCGCATGCATGATCCCAAGGCAGATGTTGATCGTCTGTATGTACCCAGATGGAAACTACAGAAGACTGAATGATGATCTGTGTCAAAGAACGTGAAAGACGTAAGACACCAACAACTTCAAAATGGAGTTTCAAGTGGGTGAAGAAATACAAGTAAAACATAATACATCTACTGCAGCTAAAAATAACCTTAAAATGAAAGCAAAGGCAAATGCAATGGATCATATACAGAAACAATGGCAAGATAAATCTCTTCACGTCCAATATTCTTCCCGTACCAAACAAGCTGATGGCAGCAAACCACGTACCCATCAGTAGCTACGTAGCGCAGGGTTAAAAGCTGAAACCGAAGGTTTTATTCTTGATGAACGGGACCAATACTTGCTAATTAAAAATTACCAAGAGTATATACTGAACAATTATATTAGCCCAAAATGAAGATTATGTGGTAAATAGCCAGAAACAATTGACCATCTTGTATCAAGTTGCACGGTATTGGCATCCACTACATATAAAAACCAGCAAGACAGGGTGGGCCAATGTCTGCATTGGAAAATCTTGAACTTTTACGGAAATGAAACTGCAAGAAATTGGTATGAACACCACCTAGAACCGGTTATTGAGATAGGAGCTGTAACAATTTTATGGGACTTTGCAATACATAGAGAAAGAACTATCAAAGCTAATCTCCCAGACATTGTGATCAAAACGACTAAGTAACGAGGAAGTTCTAAAGAAAATGGTAACAAAAAAGTAAACTTATTCTCAAAATCAGAAAGAGACAGCTGAAAATTATTGTCCCTATAATGAGGAAGGAAGTCTTGGTTACATAACTCTTACAGCGCATATCGCGGAATAGAGCGATAGGCGGAAAGCAGCGAACCACCTACCTGACAAGCTTCTGTGTATCGATGCTGAAAATAATATGGACAAAACGTGGGAGCAATGAGTAAGTTTTAAACAAAAATAAGAAAAAAATACAATCTATCCGTATAATACTAAAGGTCTGTGATTGCGTCAGTCCGTTGCATAAGGATTTTCAAGTTGTTTACAGAGTATTTTTATTTTAACTTTCTTCAAACAGACAATTTTTTAAATTAAAATGATTTTTAGTTAAAGACAGACAAAAAGAGATCCCGCTTTGCTGTTTCGTCCAGTTGTTTGAATAGTAATTATGCATATTTCATCTTTCTTTAAACAAACAATATTTTAAATTAAAAAAAAAAGTGATATCCGATTGTAAAATATTTTAAGTGAAAAGATTAAAAAATTTTTTTTTTAAATTTGCTGGTATATTCAGATACACGGCCTGTTATATTTCATCTTGGTTTAATGGTTAGCAATCTTAAAAATACGAGTTCTTTATACAGTGAATATTTTATTTCAACGTTCTTCAAAAAGAACATTTTTTAATTAAAATATTTTTAATTTAAAGACAGACACAAAGAAATGCCGATTTTCTGTTTCGTCCAGTTGTTTGCAGAGTAAATAATTATATTTCAGATTTCTTTAAGCAAACGCTATTTCAAATATTTAAAAAATATGTTTTTTTCATATTTAAAAAAAATATATATTCAAGTGAATATGATTTTAAAATACTTTTAATTAATCTTAGTAAAAGCTCAGTTATATCCCGGAAGTTTTTATTCCTATTCAATGCTGTTAGCAATCGGTAAAACGTTATACTCGAAACCAGATTAATGCTGACACGAACGAAAATGAACTATTTAACTGAATGATAATATAATTAAATTTCATTTCAATGGAATGTTGAAATCAACTTCAATGTTTTATAACCGGGACCGTCACTGACCCCAGCGGGTCAAGGGTAGTCATGTTATGCATAAAATCAGAAAGACACAGATGAAATATGTTTAAAGACACGTGAGAAAAGAGTAGCTGGAAATTTTAACATACACGGAACGTATGTAGGCAAAACTGGGCAGAGGAGAACGGCAAGAAACTGCTGTGCATATGGATGGCATAACACGCTTAGGAAACGATAATAAAAAGGCAAATATTGCCAAGAGCTACAAAGAGAGGAAGTTGTAGATGTATGTCCATGTCCTGAAGGGACTCGTCACGTACAAGAAGGAAATATATCGTAAAAAATACATTCAGAATTAAAAGTGTAGAATAATTTCTATTTAATATGGCCTAAAAAAAGAATCCTTAAAATTCTCTTTAATGCTTATCATCGTCGGATAGGCATCTCCGTAAAACTCTATCTTTAATCAACTTCTATAAGGAAGAAATAAAAATGTTATTACGTAACAATTATCTCATCTAGTAAAATCTAGGAAGGAACGATGTTTAAAGACAATTCACCATGACAACAGCGATTTAGTAAGCTTGCACTGGCTGGGGTTCGAAATTCAGATGTAGTATGTTTACCGAATTAAGATTGCTAACCATTACACCAAGATGAAATATAACAGGCCGTGCATCTGAAAATACCATCAAATTTTTCAGTTTCTCTTTCACAGGAAATTTACTTCAGCAAGTTTCGGTAAACAGTCTTCAGAAATTACTACAAGCATCAATACCACAATAGCATTCTTTTCATAAATTTTAACAAATATCAAATTTTAATTTATATATATATATATATATATATATATATATATATATATATATATATATATGTTGGAACATCCAATAAAAATATACAAGAGAAAACAATTACAATACAAATATAGTATTGTGGATAGTATACGTTTATAAGTGAACTGATGAACATGCGTAGATGTATGAAGATATACGCGTCTGTTGCGTTTACATATTCAAAATATACGCTTTGTGGTCAATTTACGTTTAGGAACAGGCGAACGGGCGTCATTATGAGTACGTCAGTTAAGAAAGGGGGAAAAAACACGGACATTTATCAAAAATAACCCTTGAAAAGTGGACCTACAACACGAAAAGGCGTAGTCGGGATAATAATAAAAATAGTAATCAAATACGGATAAATTAATTGACAGTAAGTTTTCAAATTAATATATATATATATATATATATATGTATGCATGTATGTATGTATGTGTGTATGTGTCTGTGTGTGTGTATTTAGGCAGCCAATTCTCTTTTAGGCATGTCTGATTAAATAAATATAAGTATTATATAAATATTCACTTGAATATATATATATATATATATATATATATATATATATATATATATATAGTCAAACCTAATGAGCCAGACACACCTACCAAGGTTTCACTTAGGCAGATCGTCAGGGTCGGCTGGCTAAAGAGGCAACAGAAAACGGCGTATATATAGAGACGACCACCAAGACAACACCACGTGACCAAGTAAGAGAAAAAAAAAAAAAAAAAAAAAAAAAGGGAAAAAAGAAGAAAAGAAAAGCGACAACGGGGCGGGGGGTATAGATTTATTCAACTAACTAAAAGGAGAGGGGATAATTAAAAAAAAAAAAAAAAAAAAAAAAACCCAAAACACAAACAATAATGATAACGCTACAATCGGGAGAGAGAAACTTATTTCAGTAACCAAGCATTTCTGTGTCTACATTTGTTAAGAATCTCGGTTTTGGAATTTAGTAGATCATCAGGTGTATTATATAAAGCTATAGCTACATTATCTAGCTATATATGGCAAATCAGACAAGGTAGCAAGGACCCCATCCTGAAATGGGAAATATTAAAAAGATGCACTAAGTATAAAGCGGGCCATAAGTTCTGTAAGCTATGCACCGAGGAAAAATTAGCTATAGCTTTATATAATACACCTGATGATCTACTAAATTCCAAAACCGAGATTCTTAACAAATGTAGACACAGAAATGCTTGGTTACTGAAATAAGTTTCTCTCTCCCGATTGTAGCGTTATCATTATTGTTTGTGTTTTGGGTTTTTTTTTTTTTTTTTTTTTTTTTTTTAATTATCCCCTCTCCTTTTAGTTAGTTGAATAAATCTATACCCCCCCCCCCCGTTGTCGCTTTTCTTTTCTTCTTTTTTCCCTTTTTTTTTTTTTTTTTTTTTTTCTCTTACTTGGTCACGTGGTGTTGTCTTGGTGGTCGTCTCCATATATATGCCGTTTTCTGTTGCCTCTTTAGCCAGCCGACCCTGACGATCTGCCTAAGTGAAACCTTGGTAGGTGTGTCTGGCTCATTAGGTTTGACTAGGTTTGCTCTACGCTTGTATTGAGCTCTTTAGTTAGTTGTTTACTCGTATCGGGGTTTTTTCTTTGGGCCTTGAACCTGTATCTGTGCGATTATTTTCGACAGACTTTCATGTTCCTGGCTCTTTCTTTTTTTAAAACCTTCTTTTCCTTCGTGATTGATTTGGCTGTTGTTAAATCAAGAGTTCGAAGGTTTTTCGACACGAGTATAGTTACCTATATTTATATATATATATATATATATATATATGTGTGTATGTGCTTATTTTTTTCATAATCCTTTCATATTCACGAATATTTTTCTGTGTATTACAATCAAAAGATGCAAGAAATACACTATAACAGTGAAAATCACTTTTATTTCCATCTCTTTCCATCTCTTTCTGAAGATTTTGCTAAAATTATGCAGACATAATGTTTGTAATTTATTTAATCCCCCCCACACACAAACACACAAACATATATATATATATATATATATATATATATATATATATATATATATATATATATATATATATATATATATATGTATATGAATAAACACAGAAGGAAACTTTTTTGAGGCAACCATTTTCATCCTCTGGTAGAATTTATCAAGGCGTCAGAGAACAAAACACCTTGGCTAAGATAAATTTTCTGTTTGCCTTTATTCATATTGTCCTTTTACAGATATACTATATCTGAAATTTTTCACGCACACAGATACAGACACACACACTCACACACACACACGTACACACAAACACACACACACATATATGTATATATTAATTAAACGTTATTTTCAGTGTATACACGTATTTGGGTAGACGTTCCATTTATTCATTAAAAAGTATTTTCGCCTACGGGCCTGGATGTACTAGAAATCTTATTAGAGGAAAATATGGCGCCCTCGGCAGGATTCGAACCTGCGTTTCCCGAGCGAAACCGTCACTATATCTGACGCGCTTTGACTTCTCGTCTACATATAACCAACCAAAGCTCAATAGTGCCTTTAAACACAGATTTTTCTATGACCCTTGAAATAGACATATCTGCTCAGTTTCATATCCTAACGTAATCAAATCAATTTATAAAATAAAATTACACAATACGTTTAGCCATCTTTACACCATTTGACGTAAGAAACACTGAAAAACACTTTGAGTTATTCAATTCGAAATAGAAGAATTTACTAGCGCTTTTGTGTCAGCCCCACTGTTTTCTCAACTGAGCTATGGTGAGAAGAAAAAAAATCATTCAGGTTTTCAGTAATGATACCAACATTCATACTCTGGCTTCCATCTTCAAAGTCCATTCAAGAACCATCAAGAGAATGGTGAATAAGTTTAAAAAAGAGTGGACAGTACATAGAAAAACTGGATCAGGTGCTCACAACAGCAAGATGAGTGATCATTTCCAATTAGAGCTAAAGAGATCAATTAGAAAAATATACAACTCAATTAATAAGGCACGTGAGTGAAGATTTTCAGCTATGACAGTCTAAAGAGCAGTGAAAAAATACTTGGAAATCAAATCATACGGGAAACGTGTGAGGCACTTGTTTACACCAGAACAAAAAGTTAGAAGGTTAGAGAGGGCGAAGGTCATCTTGAATAAGTTGGAAAATGGTCCTGTAATGATATATAAATATTTGAACTTTATTTCAATCATTCATGAGCTTCTGATCCTTAGCTATTATTAATTAAAGATGAATGTCATTTTTGCTTATGATCGATTTCATCATGATAATTCCCTTAAGGTTAGAGAGTAGTTATACATGCTTATTTCTCAAAGTAGAGTCCAATAGTGTTATAAAAACCTCGGATAATTCCAGTAAGATATCTTTAATCATTTCTAAGGTACAACGGTTCAAAGCTTAATCTGATAACTGGAGAATTTTGCTGTTACACGATTTGAACAATTTTGCTGTTATACCCGGTATATCTCTGCGTGAAATGTGTGTGTGTGTGTGCGTGTGTGTTTGTGTGTGTGTGAGTGACAGTGTGGAGGAGAGAGATGAATAAATATAATGTCTCAGTTCCGTGTTCATACGCAGTCAAATCAGAATAGTCCATTATTTATGAGGTATTGGCAGTGTCTAATGGTCGTGCAAACTATCGAAGAGCAGGGCAAGTTCAATTATAATAGAGATGCTGCTAAATTGCTTTTAGTTTTACATTGATCGTAAAAGAAAGCGTTGCGAGAAGATAATAAATGTTTTAAACATTCCATTCTTAAATTGAATTGAGATAGTGTGAAAAGGGATGCAAAATGAAATCTGCCTTAACGCTATCACAGCATCGCATTATTCGATTAGCAGTATTTAAAAAAAATCGTTGTAATCCTTTGCCGTCTTAATGGTGTCGTTATCACAATTATTATCACAGATATTCTAATCTCTTTCATCAACGTCTGCTTTTAACATCATAATTAGTCTAATCAACATTATATCTATAAACATTATCATCCATCTTGTTATTCGGATCTCTCCTAAAGTGTCGTGTATCTTTAGGACGTATAGGACAACGGCTCTCCACAACTTCAATTTATTTAATACCTCTGAACTAAATATTATCACGACAGAAAATATAGTGGATTAATTTTACTTCCCTTTTGTTGTAAAAGGTTACTGACTGGGGAACAACAAAAACGGAGGTTGGAAATGAAATGGTAATCTTTATAACATCAACAAATTACAATACTCGCCAGCGGCGTGAAGTAGGTAAACCACTGTTAGTGGTGAACAACTTAAACAGCATATTACCCTCACATACAATAGTGTCCAACGTATTTTTGAGGTTTAGGACATAAACATTAGGTACGGTATATAACACCTTTCTTGACGTGCCAGATTTGAAATTTTTTTTCCGATAATTTTTACCTTGTATAAGGCCCAAGAGCCACACTAGTTTCAGAGTCACAGTTTATGAGAATATGCTCAGAAATGATTCAAAGCTTACTAATTAACCCATAGCTGGAGGGGGAGAAGAGGCGAATTCATAGATTTTCCTATTGTATTTGCGCGTAGGTGAATATAACGAAACGAGAATTGGAACTCGCTCTCCGATTAACAATTCCGAGCCATTAGCCATTACACCACCCGCACATCTAAGCCTACAACATCTGGTATTTATAAAGAGTGACCGATCTAGGTACTGACCAGAATCGACGTAGCTTAACTTCGCTGATCGTAGGACACTGCTTTTTCAATCACCAACAGAGTACAAAGTGAATGAGAGTGTTTCATTACAATGGGCGTGTCATGGCGGGTTCGAGCCGAGACGTTGGAATTCACTTGAGACTGGGGGTGAAGCAAATCGCCTTCGCACTGATTAGGCATGTAATCGGAAGATCTCTGGAGATGGGTCGAGGTATACACTGCTCCCTGATATTATAATAGTATACAGACATCTGTTCTAGGTTTCGATGCTATTTGTGAGAGCTAGATTCTCAATCTAGGAAAATGACAATTCTGGATAAGGACCATAAGAATAGTTATATTAATGTTGCGCTTAGCCGCTTCCATACAAGAAATATTTGTCATTCATTGACCGAACAGTTACTGTTACTATCGGTCGACATACATAACAAACTTTCTATTAAAACAGATTTTCAGAAAAGTAAAATTCTCAAGTCCACTCTTATAGATCTTCATGCGAATTTCCTTCCAAACCTTATTATTTAGTGTGGAAAATCCATATTTAGATTATGTAATTTTCCTACTACATACATGAGCTACTCATTTTTATTGTTACTGCTGTTGGAAGTCTTCAAGTGATGTCGTTTCTGTTATTTGGTAAGGCACTTTGTTTGTGATTATGAAGCGCCAGTCTATAAGATCTGATAAAGGTTTGTCTTAAGAGCTAATGTTTTCATTCGATTGAATTCATTTTTATTTCAAAACATCTACGAATTTTCGGGGAAAGGTGCTAACTAGACTTACCCGTTAATATATTTTACGATGTTAATTAATCTATCAGACTTTATTGCTTGATACGACTTTATTATATTTCTATATATTAATAAACTAAGAAAAAAAAATTATTAAAAAAAAAAACTATAAAAAAAATAAATCAAAATCTAAACAAAATTATTGTTATGGATAGTCAAGAGTGGTATCCCTTTACTTTGTTACTCTCTCCTCTTTGAGAGATTTATTTCTGTTTACTGGGACTATAAAAGGACACTAATCGCGGACCTTGTATTCTTAGTTGAATAAAGCTTTCTTAAAGCCTACACCTGAGTACTTTTGACATTACAATTACTTTGCGGGCAAAACTGTTTGAATTTTAAACTTTACATCTAATTCCCAAAGAACAAATAGTGCCGACATACCAAATAACTTTTATAAACAATTGTTATCAACACATGCTTATTTTTCGATTTTGGGGCTGAGTGTATTTTCAGTCTTTCTGTTTCAACTAAGAGTTTTTTAAGTTGAATATTTTTTTTTAAAATGTGTACTTGTGTATAATACGACTTCCACATTTTGCTTTTAATTTTCGTTCAAAATATCTCGTAATATGCACAAGAAAATACAGTAAACATTAAAACAGCTAATGTTTCTCAAATAACCTTTCAGAAAAGTTATCTTTATTTCTGAAAGATTTTAATAAAGCGAATTATGTTGAAAAATCTATCAATATGGGTGAATTTATCAATTTCACTGATAAGTAAAAAGAAAAATTCAATTTAAATATAATTTGAAGTACGCTAATTATTTGGCATATTCAATTTAGCTTGGAATTAAAACTAAAATTAAACCAAGAAAACATTTCAATTTTCCAAATGCATTTTAAGCTTTAAGCATCAGATTTTTGGAGGTACCTATATTAAAATATGTACTAATATATTCGAATATATTACAATCTGGTTATATATTAGTATATTAAATAAAGGGTTCGTGACTCCCCCAAACTGAAATTTATTTAAAGGTTCCGTTTATCAAACTACTTTTTACGAGGGTTGGAAAGTGGAGGCTTCATAAAAAAGAGAAGCACAATTGATAATGGAAGAAGAACAATGAATCCCCAAAGCCTTTTAATGTGCTTTCCTCTCTTGAAGACATTGACGATCATGACTCTCTACACTCTTCCTATACCTTGTAACTAAAACGATTGTCCATTACTCACACTGAAAACATCTTGTCTGCCTTTCATTTACTTAAAGCCGGTAGTTAGCAGTAGGTTATTCGCTATTTCTCTCTTTGGTATGCCATGTGAGTGTCAACTTTTCCAAACCTCTTTTCCTCATAATGTGCCCCAGAAATGTTTCTTTGTCTTTCTAAAAGTCCTTTTTGTTTCAATTTTTCTTTAAACTACTTCGTAGCTTACATGTCCATCCATGGTACATTATACTTATTATTTGATATTGATTGATTCGTTTTTTACGAGTTATCAACCGTTTGCAGTTTATTTAAAGTCATAAAATATGTTTAGATTACAAGATGTTTTTTGATATAATAATTATTTAATGATACAAGTCTTACTAATTAACCCATAGATGGGGGGAGAGTTGGATCCGTAACTTTTCCCAAGGGTATTTCAGCGCAAGTGAATATAACGAACCCGACTGGAATTAATAATTCCAAGCTATTGTCCATTATACCACCCGCACATCCAAGCTTACATCACCTGATATTCCCAAGCGGTCACCCATCTAGATACTGGCCAGACGTAGCTTCAGTGATCGTACAGGAACCGGTGTTTCAACGTGATGTTACCGTAAGGCGATAGTATTCTTAGCAACCTGCTGTAAAAACCACATTTCTGTATGCCTCAAGTCTTCTCTTCAACTGCGAGGTAATTGTTCAGCATTCGCTGCCATAATGGAGGATTTATATTATCAGTCATAATTAATCGCTGCATTTAAGTATTGCATTAATATTTAAGCTTATCTTTTAAACGTTCAACGATTATTCTTCTACCGCCAGTTGATTTAAAGATACTTTGATGTACGTAGGCCCTTATTTTCCGTACATCATTTTTCTTTCTGTGTTTGCGACGGAAATTTTCTGCTTTATAGTACTTTGCTTTGGTTCTGGAGGACACCTTTCGCCGTTCAAATGCGCATTCGGATTTTTGTATCACAGTTTCCATTGTCTGTTGTGACACTTGCCAGAGTGATGATATTTTATACTTGCATCTTCGGCTGTTCCTGTTGAAAAAGAATTTACATTTTGTCTACTCACAATTGATCGTTCCTCCTTTTTTTTTCTTGCTCTCCTTCATTTCCTGTATCTTGTGTATAGATTTATATTTACACACAGTATTCAAGTCGCTTTTGCCAACTCATAAAAGTTGACTCTGGCACAGGGCAACGAGATTAAGGAGCTCTGTGTAGATCGAAATCGGCAAAAATGATCTGACTTGCTAGCTTGATAACCACCGCGCTATGGTAGGAACCCAACAGCTTCTCTTTGTTTCGAAAATTTCGATGAATATCTTCATTTAAGCGCCCTGAGTTGTCGCTAAACTTCTAAGCATTTTCACAGACTGTCGCCATGGTATTTTCATGTCCCAACGCGTATCTCTTTATTTATTTGTTTCATTTTTTTTTCAATTTTCTTTTATTTATTTATTTATTTATTTATTTATTGCAAAATACAAAAATGTCGCTGATAAATGAAAACCAGAGTGTCAACTTAACACGGTGATAAATCATCAGGAAAAGTGGAATTAAAATAAATGAATAATACAAGGTAAAAAAAATTTGAAGCGATTACCAGCCTTGAAATTCATTCGTTTACGACAGTTGGCCGCTAGATGACGCGATAAGATAACTTGCTATTCTTCTTTCTTTTCTGACACTTATTTT
>OZ038483.1:34268132-34288132 GCA_964036315.1 Acanthosepion esculentum | reverse complement strand
AATTCATATAACACTCCAGCAATCCTTTTTTTTTTCTACCGACATTTTCATGTTTTTTATTGGACTAGATTTTTTGCAACACGCTAATACGATTTTAAACCCTCACAGTATTTAGGATTATCAATTTATCACTAACATTTTTTGTCGAAATTTACAAACTCTACGTTCCGTTTAATCATATCTTTTTTAATTTTTCCAACAAAAATGAATGAAAATATATTGTACTAAGTTACGTATCCTAGTAAAACCAACTGTACTTTGTACCGCTTTACATATTTGAACTTTTACTCTAAAATTTGGTTTCGATCAGTCAATGTATGGCTATTTTATAGGGTGTGACGGACAGACTAGCGTAACTCACATAATTTTATATATATATAATTTACGTAACTCTTGGAAGGTATCTTTCGCCATTCCAATGTATCTATGGGTTTCTGCGTCGCATTTTCCATTCGTCTGCTATAACACTTCGAAGAGTTATTAATTTCTGTACTTGCTTGATATTAAAGTCTCCATTTCTTAGCTCGCATCTTGAACTCACCCTTTTGCCAACGGCCACACATTGCCGCTTGTAAATTGGCCTCGCAAAAGGAGTATCTCTGTAAACGTCGACTGTCTAAACATAACCTTAAAATATAGTTGATAAAATAATATCGAGTATTACTCAGGTATCTCCAAAGATAACGATCATATATGTGTCGTGTGAAGATGCTAATGCATAAACAACAACGGTAGATGGAGGTGAGGGTGGCGGGTAAACGAAACCGTCAAATCTAAAAAAAAAAAAATAAATAAATTAATAAAGTTAAAAATATAGATAGATATGAAGAAGTTGAAGATAAGGAATTTTATTGAGAACATAAAAAATAGTTATGGATATATTTATTAGCCGAACCTAGATAAAAGAATGTCGATAAATGACTGTTGAAAAAATAGATTTAGAATTTAGGAAAGCGGGAGAAACCCGAAATAACTGAGAGTATCTCTGAAAAAGAAGTATTTTCAGCAACGTATACGTGATAAGTAAGATACAAGTTTGATAAATAATGTAATGTCATAACGTTTCAGTTTAGAATTGAGTAAAGATTTGAGTTTGAGATAAAACGTGGATTTTGAATTGAAATTTTGGTGATTTTACTTTCTGTCATTCTTTACAGTTTTCATTTATTTTCTTCCTTTCTTCTTGTCTACCCTTTTCCTTTCTTTCTATCTTTCTTTCTTTTTTCTTTCTTTCTTTTTACTCTCCTTCTTTCTTTCTTTCTTTCATTCTTTCTTTCTTTCTTTCTTTCTTCGTGTACTCATACTTAAATTTAACATTTTTTATTTTTTGCATCTTCTGTATATTTTTATCTCTTTCTCTCTTTCTTTCTTTCTTTCGTTCGTTCTTTCTCTCTTTCTTTCTTTCTTTCTTTCGTTCTTTCTTTCTTTCTTTCTTCATATCCTCATCTTACAATTTATTTTATTTTATTCTTTACCTTTTCTGCATATTTCATCACACTTTAATTCTTTTTCCTTCCTTCTTTCCTTCCTTCCTTCTTTCTTTTTCCTTCCTTCCGTCCTTCCTTCCTTCCTTCCTTCCTTCCTTCCTACTTAAATTTATTTAACATTATTTTATCCTTTGCCTCTTTTATGTATTTCATCTCTCCTTCTTTCTTTTTTTACTTTCTTTCTTTCTTTCTTTTTTCTTTCTTTCTTCGTATCCACATATTTAAATTTATTTACTTTTATTTTATTCTATGTCTCTTCTGTATATTTTCGTCTTCCTTTCTGTCTTTCTTTCTTTTTTCTTTCTTTCATTCTTTCTTTCTATCCACATATTTCATTTTATCTTCATTTTATTCTTTACTTCTGAAAATTTTCATCTTTTATTTCCTTCTTACTTTCTTTTTTAATTTATTTACTTTTATTGTCTCTTCTGCATATTTTCATCTTTCTTTCTTTCTTTTTTCACATTCTTTCTTTCTTTTCCTCATTATAATTTTCTTTCGATTTTATCACTGTAATATTTTCATCGAATCATTCTTTCTCTTTCCCTTTCTTTCTTCATAGACTCATATTTCAATTTATTTTTTATTTTATTCTTTACGTTTTCGACATATTTTCGGATTTCTTCTTTCCTTTTTCTTTCTTTCTTTTTTCTTTTTTTTTTTCAACAATGTGATATTTCTTTCTTCCTTTCTTTTTCCTATCTTTATTTTCTTTTATCTCTGTTTTCAACATTGCGATCCTTCCTTCATTCTTTCATTCTTTGTTTCTCTTTCTCTTTCTTTCTTTCTTTCTTTCTTTCTTAATCGTCTTCTGAACACCTTTCCTCTCTATTGTTCCTTTCTATTACACAATGCACATTTGCATGTCTAATAATTCGAAGGATTTAACTTTGTTTTCGTTATTGTGATTGCATTTAACAAAACACTAAAAGAGCGACACCCATCACTATTTCGGTGTTGGAGACCTAAGAAGACCATGGTGAAAATGTTTATTTTGAAGGCAGCTATTTCATGACGACATTTGAAATTACCTAAACCTAACTTCCTTACATTTGTCGGTACATTCGTGTACCTGAAAAATCTGCAATGATTACATAACATAAGGCTTTAACCTTCTATCTCTTTTATTCTTTTACGTTTCTGTTTATTTATTAAATATTTTTGATATTTTAAATCAAACTTTAGTTTTTTTTTTCTTTTCTTTAAGACTTTTACTTTCTTTTTTTCATGATGTCTTCTTTTTTTTTCTTTCGACGCTTTTCTGTGTATATATTTTTTCTATTTTCAGTACTTTCTTTAATCCTACACCTATTCCAAAGCTGGTTTCTTTTTTCTTTTTCCTTAACCTTTTCTTCTTTTTTTTCCCTTGCTCTCTCTTCGTTTTCCAAAAATCAGATTCTTTATTTATTCTGATAATTCCTCATTCCTCTTTTGTCTACGACTTCGCATCGAGCTTTTCCAGCCGCCGCTATTCCTCCCTCTGCCTTAATTTACTTTCATTTATTTATCTTTTTCATTCCCTTTCAAGTATATTTGTCATTCGCTTTAACTCCTCCACCCTACCCTTCATTTGGAGAGATCTCTCGCGGGCAGAGATTGTTCGATGTAATGGAAAGATAACATGTGAAAAGAAGCTAGATTAATATTGAAGGAATTTTTGGTTGGAAATTTTTAGCTCTGTTTTTAATAAAAAAAAAATCTTTTCTCTTCATTAATCTTTCTTTATTTTTATTTGTTTCATTCATTTCTTTTTTTATAATATTTTCTCTATGCAAATCTGCACTCATTTTTGTGTGAAAATAATATTAAGACTTTTATTATGGTTTTTGGCGTGTAGAGGCTGGAACGCAAGGGGGCAAAAGAATTTGAAAGAAGATTTTCAAAAAATAACTTTTGATTTAGGATGAAGATAATTCCAAATGCAACTATCGCACTAAATATATTCAATATATATATATATATATATATATATATATATATATATATATATATATATATATATATATATATATATATATGTATGTATGTATGTATGTATGTATATATGTGTCTGTGTGTGTATTCATGTATATATTAGCATGTATTCATTTATATATATATATGTATAAACGTATATATATTATATTTTCATTCTAATATTTTACATCGCGATGTAGAATATTATAATAAAAATTCTAATATTTTACATTTTAGCCATGCTAAATATAATAAAAATATTATTATAATATTTTGCTCTACGTTGTATTGAACACTTTAAAAAAAAGTAAATACAAAGAACTGTGGATTGTTAATCTCGCTCTTCTTCCTCTTTTTATATATATATATATATATATATATATATATATATATATATATATATGCATATGTATGCTTGTGTGTGTTAATGTATGTTTGTGTCTGCGCGGAGGGGGAAGAAACATATTTTGAATCCTACTGAAATAGTTTTGGGATATAAATAAAAACGTATTTTAAAATGCAAATCATTTTTTTGGGGGAAAAAAAATTGCAAATATTTTCTGAACTTCTTCTGCAATTATTCTATATAATTTAGCACCCCCCCCCCGCCCAAAAAATAAGATTTACATTTGGAACTCCTTGAAGATGTATAAAAAACCTCGCTCGGTTGTATAGCTATTTCTACCCTTCTTACCATGTATTTCTTTGAACAACCTTACGCCTAATCCACTTGGGGGAATCAAAGATGGAAATGCTTCACTCAACCTGTCAATTTAATGGTTTCTTGTTTTATTAATCCATGTATTATTATTTTCTTTCCATTTATTTCTGTTGTGTGTTCATTTCTTTCCGGGTCCCAACCAGAGACATAAGGTCAGAAATGGCTTCATAACATTTTCAAACAAACAAAAAAATAAGATAAGAAAAGAAAAGAAAATCAACCACATTTTACATGGTTATGGTGTGTTCTTTAATTTTGAGTACAATCTTTCGTATTTCTTTAAGGCTTGGGCTACCAAGAAGCCCTTCAATGGGAACCTTTTCCAGTCAAACCGAGTGCTTCAGCTACACCTGGAATTATTGATGAGCTCACATACTACATTTTTTGAGATTTTGGTCCAAGGTAAATTTTTTTTAAATCTTCAGAGTTACAGTACAGCCTGCAGGGACTGTCATGTCAATAAGAAGACATATTTTTTTGTGGTCTCTAACAACGATATGTTTGATTGTTCTATTGATATATATTATTATATTATATTATACTTTATATTATTATTATTATTATTATTATTATTATTATTATTATTATTATTATTATTATTATATTATATTATATATATTATATTATATTCATATATATTATATATACAGTAAATATATATTATATTTATTTATGTATATTATATTATATATATTACATTATATTATATTATTATATTATATTACATATTATTATATAATATTACATTATTATTATTATTATTATTGTTCATGTTGCTTCTTTTGATTTGTTGTTTTGGCAAACATTTACCAATTCTCTCCCTTGAGACATGGTATAAATGAAGCATTTTCTAATAAATTTATCAGAATTGTAGTTCGAATATATATATATATATATATATATATATATATATATATATATATATGTGTGTGTGTCTCTGTGTGTGTGTGTCTCTGTGTGTGTGCGTGTGCGTACGCCCGCGCGTGTGTGTGTGTGTGTGAGAAACCGATATATAAATTTCTATATATCAAAAAACAATTTAAGAAAATATATGATAAAACAGAAAATTAATTAAGGTATTTAATTTTGATGTTAATAAAAAATGCTACTTTAATTGAATGAGATTATGTAGAAAGTAATTCAGTGGCTAGATTACCCACCCTAAGTTTTCGTCCAGCTTCTTACAACATTTCTTGGCAGAAAAAGAATCTAAATGAAAGCAGCTAAGAGTACAAGCCGAAAAAAAACATATTAAAAAGGGAATATTTTGCATGTAAATTTCTTAGCGTCTCCTTTTCTCCATGCACATATGTAGTCACATCAGCATGTACATCGCTTTAGTCTCATGAAGTCTTAAAGTCGAAACATTTCACACGAAAAATATTTGCCAAATTGCCATAGATATAAAAGATTAAAATACAATTTTAAGTTATAATATATGTATGCGTATCAGGGAGATAACGTATGAAATTATAGCGATTTTCCAAACGTAACTTATATGTGGCACAAGGTCGAAAGTATGGGGCGCTCAGTACGGATCGAACTCACTACTCAGTCCTAATTGTTCTAGCTAGACAAGCTTGTTAACCATTACACCGCCGTGGAGTGCCCAACGTATGTAATTTTAACACTGGCCACTGCGGTCTATTCATGCTATGCGCAATCTTCAGGCCATGTGGTTGTGCTTTGGTCAGATTATTTATATATACTGGTAAATGCTGCATTATAGGTACTAACCTCTACTGTATTATCCTAACGGTTATAGGGTGGAAGATAACGGTCATACTGCTAATTATTCTAGGGGCTATTGGGTAGAAATAAGTGTGGATTCAAATGCGGTCATTTGAAGCTATTTCATTTTAATCATTATTTATTATTGATTACTTAATTATTTGTTGTTGATTATTGAATTAACTTGTGTTTAAGTCTTCATTCGTAGTTTTTTTATTATTTACTAATTTATTTAGGTTTTTTGTTTATTTTATTTTGTCGGGGGTTGGTTTTCTTATTTGTTTAGTTTAAATTATTGGCTTTGTCTAAAGTATTTTACATAATCTGTTTTGTATATGCAGCATGTATTTGCATTTTTCGTGGTGGTATTTTTCAAGGTATTCGGTTTTAGTTTTCGTTTCGATTTTTCAGTAACGTAGTAAAAATTTGTTTTCACGTCTGCATTTTGAGATGAGTTCTGATCGTTTATTTCGTAATTTGTGTTTGTTTGGGTAACAAAGTATTATCCTAACGGTTATAGGGTGGGCGGTAACGGTAATGTTTCAAATTATTCTTGAGGTTATTGGGTACAAATAATTGTGGATCCGTATACGGTTATTTGTAGCTATTTTATAATTTTGTTTATTAAATTTTACTCATTATTTATTATTGATTATTTAATTATTTGTTGTTGATTATTGAATTAACTTGTGTTTAAGTCTTCATTCGTAGTTTGTTTATTATTTACTAATTTATTTAAAGTTTTTGTTTATTTTGTTTTTCGGGTGTTGGTTTTCTTATTTGTTTAGTTTAAATTATTCGCTAAAGTATATTACAGAATATGTGTTGTAAGCATTTTCTACATATTTTCTACTTATTACTATCATGATTCTGATATATAAGAATTCATATATATCTATATATATATCTATATATATATATATATCTATATATATATATATCTATACATAGATATATATATATATATATATATATATATATATATATATATATATATATATATATATATATATATGTGTGTGTGTATGTATTAAATATTAGATTGAAGATTGCATCAAGAATGACACAGATTGTCCCCGCGTGGTGTTGACCGATTTAAGTGGACATTTCGGTCAACACCAAGCGGTGACAATCTGTTTTCTTCTTGATGCAATCTTCAACCTAATATATATACATATATATATATATATATATATATATATATATATATATATATATATATATATAAGAATAATGCTAGTAATAAGTAGAAAATAAGTACAAAATGCTTACAATACAGATTATGAAATTCTAACACTTTCGCCTCAGCCCCTCAACCACCGACGTCTTACTCTCTGGGCTGAGGTGTCTACTCGGTCCTAACCGAAATTAAGGGAGTGGTCGTAGGTCACCTGAGCATCCGTAGATTATTCGAGTGGTCCAGTGGTTTCATCCTGTTTCCAACCCACGTTGTGATTTGTTTGATCCAGAAAGCAGAAGTGATGTTCATCCATTCACGGTCGACTGAAGATGTAGACACGGCTGGAGAGTGTGCGCTAAGAAATTTAGAATGCAGCAAAAAAAAATTAATATCTGTAGAAAACCGAACAAACAACTATTCAATGGTTGAATTGTTAATGTCTTTTATATAGCAGAAAAGAATAGTATAGAAAAGAAACGGATTACAGAAATAATAAGTATTTGACGTTAAACCTCATACAGTGGATTCTAGACAGAGAGATAGAGAGAGTGTATTGTGATTAACTTGTTAAATCGTCTCAGAACGATATACAACTCTTGCGATAGAGGGATAAGATTTATGTGCGGGGCGTAAAATTTATAGTGGCGTTCCTCCTCAGCAGTAGTAACAGTAGTAGTAATATTCGTGATAGCAGAAGCAGTGGGACTTATATCAACAGTACATGTTAGGGAACGCCTCGTTCCAATCTCTGACCTCACTTCCTCTCCTCCTCAAGTTTCCAACTCAACCCTCCACTGTCTCTAGCCCAACACTTGCCCGGGCTAATTCTCTTCCCCAGTTTCGCCAAGAATCTTCTCCCGTCTTTCACTTTCTCAGCATAACTACGCGTTTATATAGAAAAACCTGGCTGATCATAACCGACCCTTGGCCCTACTACTTCGTACGCGATTATCACGGGGTTCTGGCTGCTTCAACCAAAATCATGTGAATTCCAAAGTTCATTATAGCTTACTAAGCTCTATTTCAAATTTTAACCGATAAAAATTATTTCGACCATTTCATTGTCTTCTAATGACCCAGATCCAATGGCTACAACATCTGCCCTAGATCAAATTTCCCATCAGTAAACAAATTGCTCTGATCTAATTTCGCTACTCAAATCTACTCCAATTTCAATACAAATATATATATATATATATATATATATGTGTGTGTGTGTGTGTTTCCCAGACTCTTTCTTTCTGTCACAAAATATACTTTAAACAAAACGAATAATTTATTGGTGAATATAAAGATGTAAATAAATCCCACAGATCGAATACAATGCAGTGAAATTTTCAGATCAAAATTCAGTTTACAACTACGTGGTACGCCGCAGATTTAATGATCCACATTCGTATATATATATATATATATATATATATATATATATATATATATATATATATATATATATATATGAATTAAATTTAAAAGTTTTAAATGTCACCGTTCCAACATTTTCAGCGTTTCCTATCAGTGTGTAATTATAACGAACGTTTGTATTTTTATATTCTTCCTTCCCATCATACATGTACTTACACCAACAAAAACATTTCTTTAGTCTGATGGAGCCCGAAAGCATTTTCTACTTATTTTCAACTTATCACTAACATTATTCTGATATATAAAAATTCATATATATATATATATATATATATATATATATATATATATATATATATATATATAAAACAGATTGTCTCCGCTTGGTGTTGACCGAAAAGTACACTTACATCGGTCAACACCAAACAGCGACAATGTTTCATTCTTGATGCAATATTCAACCCATGTGTATTGTGTTTTGGATCGACTATTCATATATACTGGTAAATGCTGCATTATAGGTACTAACCTCTACTGTATTATCCTAACGGTTATAGGGTGGAAGATAACGGTCATACTGCTAATTATTCTAGAGGCTATTGGGTAGAAATAAGTGTGGATTCAAATGCGGTCATTTGAAGTTATTTCATTTTAATCATTATTATGATTACTTAATTATTTGTTGTTGGTTATTGTTATTACATTTAGTTGCGTCGAGTGGTTCCGCTGACATTCGGTTAAGCTGGTAACCATTTTCAACAAATGTTTGGACAATGTTTTATATTCAGTTAGTTCAGAAAAAAACGAGAAGATATAATAAAAACTAGACAAAAGTAGCTTGTTAGTGTTGTTCCACGAAACATGTATTAAAGAGGGGTTGTTGCCCAAATTGATTATTTGAGGACACAATCTTAAGAATATAAGATATACAGATGTCGCAATGCTGATGGCTGACACACGAAGTAAAAGACAGCAAACTCTAGAGAATGTAGTAAATTAATTATCGAAGGAAGGGCTAAATATCAATTGTAAAAAATTGTCGTTATCTGCCAACGGAAAAGCCCAATTTGTGAACTATGAATTACAGTCATTAAAATTGGGCAAGTAGGAATATTTAAATATCTGGGAAGACTAATTCTAACTGAGGACAGAAAATGTGGCATGAAAATAGGATGGTGCCCTGGAAGAGCGAAAGATGCTTTCGAAAACTAAGCAATGTATTACGTAAGAGGAAAAATTCGCTAGAAACAAAGCAAAAATGTTAAACTGTGATATAACACCAGTCTCTCTCTATAAAAGTGAATGTTCGACACTCTCATCATAGATGGATAAAAAAACGTGAGCCAACAACGATATGTTCTACAGAATGATACTGAGAATACATTGGCCTGACCATGCGATTAACGAGGAAGTTTCAAGGGAAATGGGATCAGATATGACGCTTGAATCAGAAAGCGATTGGTGGAATTTCTGGAACACATAGTGAGGAAAAAGGACTTGGAAAATTTGATACTCACATGACATTGAAGAAAAAAGTGGCAGAGGGAAACGGCGAGTAACCTATATATGAAGCCTATGTAAAGGGATGTGAAGACTAGGGACTGGGATTATTAACAAAAAGAAAAATGTTATTAAGAGCTACAAATTATAGGAAGTTGTGGCGAGCCATGATCTGAACGGGCACGACACATAGAAAAAAACTAAGTTCTATTTAGATTTTGTAGTATCAATGAATTTAATTTTAATCCAATAATGTTTGGTTTTTACAATAAAACTTCAGAACAGTAACTATATCACCATAGATTAGAACACAGATTTGATATCCACTCGTTTACTGTTCGATAGACAATCGACCGGAGGTAAATATCGAATGATAGATAATTTGATTATCTTTCTTCTTCGAAGTCAGTCGCCTTCACGCACCCAATTTCGATTGCATGATATGTGACTTGAAGTAATTTTGCATTACTGTACGGTGCGTGTCTTCAGTTCTTCCTGTTTTGTACCCCGCGATGAAACTGTCCAGCCAATTGTGCAAGCAGACAAAGCCACCATGGGCAACCTTCTGTGAAGACTCATTATTGATTCATCGTTAACCACATGTGGCTCAGGACAATTTCAGAAGCTTCAATGAATCACACTTAGGCCACCACCGATCACTATTCACCATTTGCATAAAGTGATCATTATTCTCTTTGTCATTTTCTAGAGAAATGCTATTCAACGTCGCAACCCCGTCCCTAAACTGATTTTCTTAAGATTCCTCCTCCTCCTATATATATATATATATATATATATATATATATATATATATATATATATATATATATATATATATACTAGAATTGATACCTGGCGTTAAGAGGGCCCAATCTCTTTCTCTTTTCTCGGCTGCGTTAAGCAATCGTTTATTTATTTGTTAGATTTTTGCCCCTGCCATAAAATCTTCTATGTGCCATGCCTCGTCAGGACGTGAGAGATAAGCCTCTCCACTACTTCCTTTTTATCTTTTTATCGTCTTTTTGTTATAACTCCTACTCCCGTCTTCTTCTTCTTCTTCTTCTTCTTCTTCTTCTTCTTCTTCTTCTTCTTCTTCTTCTTCTTCTTCTTCTTCTTCTTCTCTATGTTCTTTCTCTTCAGGACGTGGGCGATCATGGTTCTCCACAACTTCCTGCCCTTTGTAGCCCTGATTATAATTTGTCTTTTTGCTATATCTCCTAATCCCTGTTCTGCCAACTGTTTGCATTTATTATTATATTTATTTACATTTCTTTCTTTTTCTTTTTCTTTCTTTCTTTCTTTCTTTATTTCTTTCTTTCTCTTCTTCTTTGTGTCTTGTTCCTTCAGGTCGTGGGTGATCATGACTCTCCATAAATTCCTGTATTTCAGTATAGTTTATCATTTGCTATCTCTCTTAATCTATGTTTTGCCAACCATTTACACAAGCCTGTAATAATCTCGAACTGGTTTCTGTTCTCTCTAAACTCTACAATAAATATCTCGCTTCCTTCTACTTTCCTGCCTGCTGGAAGTCAGTCACCTATTGTTCCTGTTTTTAAGAATTCCGGTGAACCGTCCGACCCTTCCAATTATCGGCTAATTAGCATCCTACCAATGTCGAATTGGTTCATCATCTCTCTTCGCAGGGTCTTTTTTTTTTCTGACAAGCAATTTGACATTCGTTTCTCCAACTCAATTACTGATCTACTGACAATAATTCCGAAAAAGACTCTACCAGGCTCTAGATAAAAACAGTGAACCCCGGGATGTAGCATTGGACATCTCGAAACCATTTAACAGTGTGTGACATATACAGGTCTTCTACACAATGTGAAATGTTACGTGTCTCCGGACATATTTTTTAAGCTGATCCGGTATTTCCTATCCGGAATGTCCCCTCGTCTTAATCCAGTCGCTAGTTTATCATCCTTGGTCTTACCCTATTTTTACTTTTCATTAATGACCTTCCCAATCACGTCAGCTCTTAATTTGGTATATACGCTAATAACACAAGCATTTCCTACTGTCTCGATAGTAAGGCTGATTAGTCCGACAAGGTCAAAATGGCACCCCATGTCCAAAACGACCTCAACACCGTCGTTAACTGGAGCCAAAGATGGCTTGTTAATTCTAAAATCTCCAAAACTAAACTTATGTCCATTAATCATCTGGGACACTCCTCTCTGCCTTCCATCAGTATGGCTGATGGCCTCTAGTAAAGTGGCTAGTGTTCCTTCTCGTACTCAGATGACATGAAGTGGAAAGTCTATATCGAATCCATTGCTAGGTCAGCTAACAAAGTCGGTTCACTTTTTCTCCCCAGAATCGATCTTACATGTCTATAAGCATATCATTCGTCCATCTTTAGAATATTACTTCCACATAAGGCCCAGTGCTCCTGCTATTTACCTTGAACTCCTTGACAAGATCCAAAGAAGAATCAGCAATATTATAGATCTTGATCAGGCGGCTCGGCTTCAGTCGCTTTCCCACCGACGTAATGTTGCCTCTCTGTGACTTCTATAAATACTTTCATAGTGATTGTTCAGGTGAACTCTTCGCTATGGCGCCTAGACTTTTTGAATATAAGCGCATTACTAGACTGGCGTCGAGATCTCATCAATTTGCACCTGAGCTCGCTAGATGTAGCCGCAAGTTCTATGCTAATAGTTTCTCTTCTAGAATTTCTCGTTTGTGGGACTTCCGGTTCCATACTTTTCAGTCAACATTAATCTGCAAAGATTTAAACGCGATGTCAATCTACAGTCCTCCTGATTAATCTTTTCTCCTTTCAGCTCATTATTAATGTTTCTGTTCCTAATTCTTCCACGCCCTGTAACCCCTTGTGTCTTAGTGGCTTTACTGCTTTGCATGGGCTGATAACGATTAAAAAAACAAACAAGAAAACACTTGTACGCCAGTTCTATGCAACGATGTAGTGAACATAGATGAAATAAATTAAATAAATGTGAGGTGTCAATTCTTCGTTAGCTATCTGTTCTCAGATTTCTCTCGTAATTAACGGACAACTTGCACTGGTTTCTAATTCATTCTTCGACACTGGGTTACAAATAAAGAATTAAATAGTGATGTCTTTATTTTTGTTTATATCAGGATTTTTAAAAGCTTTAGCGTTAATTATGCATATCACATCAATGATTTGAAAATATTATTAATAATTGATTGTATAATCTTATCTTTTTCCTTTATGAAAGAATGGGTATGAATAAGAAATTAATTTAATACGGTCGATCATGTTTTTATAAGATCTATATATATTTATACACACCCACTTTTATAATTAAAACAATAACTTTGCTTCTGGGATTTCTATTTACTAAAGTCGCAAAATTATGGCTTATTTTAAGTTTACACGGTAATGTTAATATTAGTTATTTTCTTATAAGAAAACATTTGCCATTCATTGACCAAGAAGCCAGTACTTCTTTCAGTTGGAGTTCATAAACTCTTTCACTTAAAAAGATTTTTCAGGAAAATACGTTTCTCAAGTCCAGTAGCTGTTATCGTTCCTTCCATTACCGATGGGGATTTACTTCCTAACTATTATTTGAATTAGTGTGCAACGTTAAAATCTTGATTACGTCTTTATGAGCAGTGCGTAAAACAATATTTCTCAAATGATTTTTATACGTTTTTTAAAGTTTTAATTCAACTGTAAATAAATTCAACTATAATTCAAAGTCATAAACCGTTTTTAATATATATTGGGTTTGATAAAAAAACTTTTTAAAGTGAATATCAAAGAAAATATTTAGATATACAAACATAGATGATTTAGTAACTATCTATGTGAAATTTTGTTCAATTACATTTCACTATCTTTGAGGCAAATTCATGATATCCTCTTCGAAGTACTTCGCATATTTCTAGGTTACGAACGGGCTTCCAACGAAGGAAAGTTCTTCCTATTAATCTAACCTTGTAGGGAGTGAAACAGAGGTTATCCCAATATTCAAGGTCAAGTGAGTACGAAGAGTTTAGTAGGAAAAGCCAGGAAGCCAGGCTAATTTCTGAAGGTAAAGCTGTGAGTTCAAGCGTTGTCCCGATGAATAACGACACGATTCCAGTTTGCCAAATTATGAATTCTTTTCATACATTGCTATTTTACTCGGTACAATACGGAATATAACTTTTCTGCATTAAATGTCTATTGCTGAAGAAGTCCATAATACACAATGCTCCTTTCAATTCAACCAAATACATACCATCACCTTCATGATATGCACGCCAGCTTTTGGTTTGGTTAGCGGTGAGATATTGCTTTTTAAACGGGGTATTTCACGCTTCACATAATTGTAAACAAACAACTTTTTCTATCAGTTGTGACCATTCTTTCTCAAAATAAAGGCACGTTTCATTTTTTTCGCCGAAGAAATTCAGATGAAAATGCAGACCAGTTAATGTTTTTCCTCATTAAATCGTAATCCCCAAAAAGATCGTAGCGAATCACCTATCCAAATGTTTACAGATCCCTTGCAGGACATATTCATAAATAGCACATAGCATTTTTGCTGTTTATAAAATGTTTCTATTTTTATTTTTTATTTTTTCCTGAATAAGCGCGCATCTCGTCAGAAGCTGTTGGTAGTTTTGTTAGCACGAAGTCACATGACATCATTACCGAGAGTATGTGCATACTGACATTGTTCGCCCCAAATTAAACACTGCCTCCATGAAACTGTAACTAAGGTTCGCACTGCATAGTTGCAGTATAAGCTACAGGTTGGTGTGTGGGTAATTGAAGAAACACATATGTACCTGAACGGGCGTCTGCGACAAGGATCAGATATTCAGATGATTGTACTAATTAAATAAGTAGCCATATATTATATGTATACTTTTAAAGTTTATTTATAGAGGCAATCCTGATTTAAGATTTTCTCATACAAATTTAGATGAAATATGTTGCTGAATGTCTACTGTCATCAGAAGAGTCCACTACAAATCCATGTATGTTTTAATACTGTTTATATGGAAAAAGTATCGGTTCTACGTATCACAATCTTTTAATCGTCCATCATTATAGGTGTGTCGTCTGAAAAAGTTCTTAGACTGATTAAACTAGTCAAAATAATTTTTGGTGTCAAGAAACAAAACACGTTTTTTAGCTAATTTGATAGTGCTGATTCCGAAAATGGCCTTAGTTTTTCATAGTTAGCTACCATTTTTGCTGTACTGAATTGCTCATATTTGGAGAAAAAAAGGATCAGTTTATGAACATCGCTGATCGCAAAATTTAGTTAACAAAGGTTGTAGAAACCCAACATTGTTCAAATAGGCCGCAATTTATGACAGCCACCTGAAATAAACTATTTTTATGAGAAAATAGTGTTTTTGAGTCAAAAGTTTTAAAATAGAATTACCGAAATTTTCCATTTTATCACCAAAATTCAAATTAACTGATAAACTTTATCAGCAATAAACCTGATAATTAAGGTGACATCAAAAGATTAAACCCTAGAAACTTCTGTTTGATATTCACAAATTTATCCTATCACATTTATCCCTTCACTACGGAAGGAAACCAAACACATTGAGGGCATTTTCTTTTCACAGATTGAAAGAAACACTAATTAAAGAAATCCCATTTGAATGCACCTATTCCATTGTACATGATACTGCTGGAGTATCAAAAGGGACTTAAATAACATTGAACATGACAGAAAAGAAAGAGAAAATTTTGCCATAGTTCTTATGTTCACGAAGATTTTATTTCTGTTGTTACTTTATTAAATGATTTGATGAAAATATTTGTTGTTCTTGGTATATTCAGTGGTGTTATTTTAAAAGACTTATGGTCTGATCGTTATTGCAAAAATAGTATTTCTCAATAAGCAGACTAATATTTGTTGGTTTAAATACGAATTGAGTAATTTCTACGATTTTATTTTGAGAAATATTGCCATCGGTCAGTATCATATATAGAGAAAACAAATGAAAAAATGCTTTTTTTCCCAAAAATGAGGCATTTCTGTACAGGAAAGACGGGAGTTAACCAAGAAAGAGTACGGTCATTTTTCAGATTCAGCCTCCTCAAACTAGCTAAAAAAGATGTTTGGTGTCTCGACACCATTTCAAATTTTGTTTTGTTGACCAGTGTTATAAACGCTGTGATATCGTGCGTTTATTAATTTCATCTATTTTTTATTAATAACTGCATTGTTTTTTTCAGGTAAACTTACATCTGATTGTTCAAAGAAGACTTCAAATGTAACTAGTAGCGAATTGTCTTGAAAATGGAAAACTGTTTAGAATGGTGGTGTTATTAAGTACCTGGATAGAAAGGATTCAGCCTCCAATAAAAATTGATGCTGACATGGTTGTTACAGTAGGGGATGAGGCTTCTGCTTTATGAGCAGTGCAAATGTGGGTAGCTGAATTAAGGAGGGGAAGAGTGTCTCTTGAAGATGACCCAAGATCTGAACCTCCTATGACTGTCACCGACGAGAAATAAAAATTGATCTTGCTGACCACAGGTGATTAAATATAAATCAAATAGCCAATTGCATTAACATAACCCGCGAGAGAGTTGAGAATATTCTGCACAATGAAATTTGCATGACGATGCTTTCTGCTCGGTGAGTCTCACGTCTTCTGACACCTCATCAAAAGTGCACCTCATCACGAGATAATTTAACATTGTTTGAGGTAGATGCGGCTGGTTTCCTTGCATGATTCATAACCCAGGATGCGTGTTTGGTTCATCATTTGAGACAGAGACAAAGAGGCAATCCATGCAGTTGATACCTGTTCCAAAGAAAGCCAATGGCGTTTCATCTTCAGGAAAGGTGATGTCCTAAGATTTTTGTATCAAAAAAGCATTGTGTTTATTGGCTTTCTTCAAAAGGGTCACACCATAAATGGAGAGTCTTCTGCCAACTTGCCGAGGCAGTTACGAAACTTTATGTGGACCAAACGCCCAGGAAAAACTGACGAAAGGTTTTTGTTTCATCAGGACCATGCGCTGCAAACAAACACTCAGTATCAATTGCTGCTGTACGTGTATGTGGTTTTGAACTGGTTGATCACCCTCAATGTTCTTCTGATTCAACCCCATTCTGAATATCGTCTTTAACCAAACATGAAAAAACAATTGGCTGGGATTTTTTAAAAAAAATAGTTAAATATTTTTCTCTTGTGGAGAGATTTATTTTTACTCCAGTGGTAGTGGAGACATCTGAGGTTATTGTCTTTCGTTCGATGACGTTCCTTCAGAGGGTTGCCGGGATTGTGTCTCAATTAAGGAAGGAACCTCGCGAAAAGGAGTGGCTCTTTCAGCGTGTCTCACTGACGATGGGGCGAAGTAATGCTTTCTCCATCATTGCGGTTAGCAGAGGATGGCAAAAAAGAACATTTTGTTTTTGTTCATAGATACCGTGTTAATGGAAATAGCTAACGGCGAGATTTTTTTCACAAATATGAACAAGAAATCAGAAGTAAGTATTATAAATATTATAAAATTGATAAAAATTAATCGACATTGGCTAGGGAACAAGCATCGCTCTGATGATGACGTCAGTGATGATGACATCATATCTAATTTTGATGACATTTTTGACCAACAGGATGAAAGCTTCACCAGTGAGATTCAAGTACTGCAACACCTACGTTAGAGGTGTGTGGACCGGAACGGGGACTATGTTGAAAAATAAACATAATTTGATCACTTTACCTGCGTGTATCTTGATCTTGGTGGACTAATTCTTACAAATCACTAAAAGGTGAAAACTGCTTTCTCTTTTTATTCTTTTCTGTCAAAACCAATTTCTTGTTAAAATGTTTGTAAAAGAATACCAGAAAATATGTTACTGGATAAATTTAATTAAATGTGGATTTATAATGAATTTGAATCTTAATTTGGACATTATTTCGGTATGATCTGGCATATGCAAAAATTGAAAACGCATTCATTTTCCATTTTAGTCACTATGCTAAAATGGAGTCAAGCCTAGTATGCGTAAATATGCAATAAATTTCTCAGAAGAAAGAACAGAAGTAAAACATAAAAGACAAAAAGAATGTGAAAAAGAAAATGAAGGAGACGTGGTGGCGGGTAAAATAGAGGAAGATAAAGGATAAGGAAAAGGAATCAAAAGAATAAAAATGTGAAGCAGAAGAAATAGTCGATGTGATGAAAAAGAAGAAAATGAAAAGAAAAAGAAGACGAAAAGAAAATAACATAATAAAGACAAAAATGAAGAACATGAAAATGGCAATAATAAGAAGAACGAACATAGAATGAAAACGGTGAAGAAGAATAGCAAGGAAAGAAAAAGAAATGAAAGAACAGCGAGAGCAAAACAACAGAAAGTAAAAATAAATTATCAAAAGAAGGAGAAGAAGAAAGAAAGAATGAAATGAAGAAAGAAAGAAAAAAGAAAGAAAGAACGAACGAAAGAAAATTAAATAAAAATAAATAAAAATGAAAGGTCTTGTTGAGGCTTCCACAACTGGAGTCACGTGAAGACGTGCCATTGGCTGGATGTAAGATCACTACCATTCTCAGTGAGGAGGTTGTGAACTTTCGAAGTTACGGAACACAGTATTGACTGTAGGCGATCGATTAAGCTCAAAGACAGAGAAATAAGATTCAATACAACAAAAAAACAACATATATATACATATATATATATATATATATATATATGAAGGTTGAAGAAATACAAAATATTGCATAAATAAAAAAAATCGAAGATAACGAAATGTAATGAGAAAGAGAAGAAGAAAATAAGATGGAAAAGAAAGAAAAATTCAGTTGAAAGATGACACAAAAGAGGAAATGGGAACGAAGTAACGAGAACGAAAAGATGAAGACGAAAAGTAAAATGATGAATGAAAAGATGATAGAAAAAGAAGAAAAATGACGAACAAAAAAAGGAAGAAATGGATCAGAAAGAAAAGCACGATGAAGGAAAATAAAATAAAAATTACAGAGAAAAATTATGTTAATACTGACGTAATTATTCAGTGACAATATTTAAAAATCACAATAAATAAAGGTCAGTTTCATATGAGGAGGTGATGAAATGTTTACGACCAGAAATCTGATGAAGTAGCCAAAAAGAATATATTTCTATATCCTTCCTTGGTCGGGCTGAGAATTTTTCAGCACCCGTTTGTAAAACAATGGCCGGCAGTATATATATATATATATACATATATATATATATATATATATATATATATATATATATATATATATACATGCAAACATACATACATATATATATATATATATATATATATATATATATATATATATATATATATAATTATTTACAAATTATAACACTAATATGTTATAAAATCACTACAAAAATAGCCATTTTGTATCAACACCTCTGGTGCCTTATCAAGTGATGATGTTGAATGGAGAAAGAAAGCGTTTTAAAAGGTTCAAATTAATTAACGACCCCTCGTAAGAGGAAAAAGCTTTTACATAAGCTGGAATGACCAATCAAAATACAAGTATACCGGAATTCAAAAAACTTGACAACGAAGATAAAGGATAAGGAAAAGGAATCAAAAGGATAAAAATGTGAAGTAGAAGAAATAGTCGATGTGATGAAAAAGAAAAAAATGATAAGAAAAAGAAGACGAAAAGAAAAAAAGTTTCTATACACATTTTTCATCTATATCTATATACGCCTTATTATATTTTAGGTGAAAGAAATTAAGAACTACCTACAGATATATGTGTACAGTATTCACACATTCATTACTACAGACAGAAGCATTACTATTAAATGCTTTAAAGTTTGGGTTATACTAAAATATGATTTATTCTAACCAATAAGTATGAAATTATATGATAAAATTTGGAATTAAAATAAAAAATAACAAATTACACATTTTAAAATCTAAACTTAATCTCTATTAAGTTTAAAATTATAGAATTACTGAGGAAAAAAGAAAAAATACATATGTTATTCTATTTATTTTGTTTTCATTGATATTACGTTAGAATAGACGTTAAGACCGACTGCTCTTAATTTCATGACAACATGGATACATTTTAATTCCAAGTGTAGGGGTGGGA
>OZ038483.1:34220632-34265632 GCA_964036315.1 Acanthosepion esculentum | reverse complement strand
AGTTTTAGCGATTATATTGAAAGGGGGAGTAAATCAAATGGTCTTTCTAGATCTTCTTTTCTTATTATGGTTGCAATTAACCGGGTTTCTATATTGAATAGTGGTATCTTTGTATCCACTATTTTTGAGTGCAGAAGTGTAAAAATCACGATGTTTATTAAAAACATCTTTGTTAGAAGAGTTAGTACTAATCCTAAATCCAATGGAGGAGGATATGTATTTGATAACTGAAGGGGGATGGTTGGAATTTGGATGCACGTATATTGGGTTGGAATTAAGCTTCACATATGGTTGGAAAGTGTTGCTAGTAAGGTCTAGGTTGACGTCCAGAAAATCTACTTGTTTAACGTTAGTTGTAACTATAGTCCTAAGACCTAAATCCTTAAATACGCTATGGATCATTTTCCTAATACGGTCTACCTTAATTTTAGTGGAGTTTTTAACAACTAATAAGCCATCATCTCTATATAATCCTACACTATCAGAATCTAGACAATCAAAGGCACTTAAATTGTACAAAAGAAATAAACCAACCAGGTCAGAAGCTTCTGCAGAATCCAAGGAACCCATTGAAATGTCAAAACAAGATAATTACAAGACTTTTTATTCCACTGCTCATCCTTGTAGACCAGAACAGAATTTCGGCATTTCATGATAATATCCACTTCACTCTCAGAAATATTGGCGTATTCTCGAGCGAATTCCAAGGCCAAAGTGAATAGATTCTTCGATATAGAGGGATAATAGTCGATAATATCGAACTGTATGAAAGTACAGTTGTCCTTAGATCGGATGTTAGTAAACCAGTTGATAACCTCAGCTGTATTAATCCACTGTAATAGTCCAAGAGTGATTTTTATAGAGTGGTTGGTTCTTTCCAAGATAGTCTTACTGATTTCTGATCTAGAAGGGTTTATAAGCCTAGTAGATGGCATAGTTCTGAATTCGGGTTTATGGTCTTTATATAATGCTTATCCTCTCGCATCCGAATATGCCTGTCTGCTAGGGAAGCTATCCAATCCCTGTTGCAGACACCTGCTCAGACACATTTCTGCTTGCCCAACACCTACAAAGACAAACTGCGGTCTATGCTGCAACTATGCTAAACAGACATTTGTTATAGTTTCTAGGAGAGTGTACGCCATTTAATGATAATTTTCCACGATTTCCACAATAAAACTCTGATGTCAAATACATAAAATTCAATAAAATATTATAATGCTTAAAATATTTAAATTTTAAAGATTATTGGTAGTTTAAAAAAATAATATGAAAATGGTGTTTACGTTGTATTCGTCATGTAATTTTTTAAACAATTATTTGCACTTTACATAAATACCTCATACATCATGCTGTCAATAAATGCGTCAGAACCTCACAAAAGCACCCAAGTCCGTGTTTAAAAAGTGATTTTCTGCGATATTATAAATTAAACGTAAGTAATATTTATTTCAATTCAGATTAATTAAACTTTAAATTTGAAATATTTTTCCATAAATAACTTTTCAGAGATGGATATTCTATTTTCGAAAGAGTTTTTAATAAAGATAATTGTTTTATATTGATCAATTTTTCAATATGGACGATATTCTTGATTTTACTTATAATCAGAAAAAAACTCATGCTAATCAATTTAAATACCGTTTGAAATACTGCAAATACTTTTGCTTATTGGAAATAATAAATTGAAGCTATTAGCTTGAAATTAAAACTAGGGTAAAATATTTTTCATTGTTAAAATGCATTTAAAATTTTAGATATCGCTTTTTCGTATATATATATATATATATATATATATATATATATATATATGTGTGTGTGTGTGTGTGTGTATGTATGTGTGCGTGTGCGTGTGTGTTTGTGTGAGTGTGTGTGTGTGTGTTGTGTGTGTTTGTGTGTTAATAAAAAGAGACAAGAGGAAAATCTATTCTTAGCCGACACGTTTCGTCCCCTGAGGGAATATATCAAGAAGATCTTCGCCCTCTCTAACATTCTAACTTTCTGTCCTGGAGTTACATATATATATATATATATATATATATATATATATATATATATATATATATATATATATATATACAGGGATATGGGTGCATGTCCGGCACCATATCCATTTGATCTAATTGCTTTTTCATTTATTCATTCACCTTTTAAAATCTTAAATCGACTATTTTAAGATGTGGTCGTCCAATCATCTGGCCTTGTTTTCCCAGTTGTCGTGTCATCAAGAATCATTTGAATCATCCCTCAGGTAAAATAGAAACATTTTGAAAGGTATATACCGTTTAAACGCATGCGCGCATGAAAAGACTCTTGATGGTGTATCCAATAATGCAACAGCCAGTTTTATCTTGAGAGAACATCTCCTAGATACAAAGCGGATAAAAAGGAAATTGCTAAATTTGGTTAGAATCGATTATCTAATCGTGGATGGAATTAATAGTTGCGGCGTTTGTTTCTGGATCGTAACTTGTCATCTTTTAATGTTATTGATATGAGTCGGCTAAATTATAAAGTCTTCTCTTCTAGTTTTGTATTTAAGACAGGCCATTCATTTGAAGATATCTATCATTGGATGAAATAGAGCCCTAGGATTCGTTTTTGCCCAGTGTTCTGTTCCTTTTGATAGTGACTACCTTGTTGTTTTCTAAAGACAGATATTCACACGCACACAAGCCAACATCGAAGTAACAATATCTGTATAGAAGTATAAAGGAAATCCCAAACTGTATCCACGCCTGATCAAACATCTTGAACAAAAGATAGAAGTAAAAACAACTTAATTCTTTGAGATCTAATCTTGGCTGTAATATATATGTATATATATATATATATATATATATATATATATATATATATATATATATATATATATATATATATGGAGAGATGGACATAAATGCAAATAGATAGACAAACAAATAGCATTAACTTAATATGAGCATGTTCAAAAGTTATCTTCCCGATGATATCTATAAATACATACATACACACATACATATATATATATATATATATATATATATGTATGTGTGTATGTGTATATATATATATATATATATATATATATATATATATATGTATATATATATATATATATATATATATATATATATATATATATATATATATATATATATAGGGAGAGAGAGGGGGAGAGAGTAATACATACATACATAGACAGAAATCAATAATACTCAATAAAATAAGAAAAATAAAATAACATGAACATATTCAAAACCTATCTTCCGAACACAATATTTCGAGAAACGTTATCTGCTCTTTAGCAGGTTACAAAGAGTTAATTTATTTACATATATTATACATTGTTTTTTTTTTTTTTATAAAACGACATTAATTTTTTGCCTTCTTTTAAATTTGGCATTTAATACCCAATTTCTTAACACTGTACAATTTACTAGCACCTGACTATTCACCTAGAAAGTTTTATCCTCTAAGTATGCACTAAGTCCAGAGGCTTCATATTTTGCGAAATAAATTCTTATTGATTTGTTGGCGGCGTCATTATTATTGGTGTTATTATTATTACTCGATAGACTTGGAGAGCTTAAGTTAAAGGGAAATAACTGAGACATCGGAGAAAGGCATGGCACGTGGAACTAGAAGAATCTACCGCGGTGAACGAAATAAAGTTTTCGGATCGAAATTACAATCACGAAACGTTGTGAATATGGCAATGAAGATGAGGTCTCGAGTCCGAGTAATGTAAACAATGCAAGTAATCATAAAAAACTCATCTCAGAGATATAGAGAGATATTTTATTTATATGTCACTTTTTATATATTTCCTGGTCGACGGTTTGCAGATGGAAACTTACGCAAGAATCTCTCCGTTGTTATGGGCAACACAGATTCATAAATTTGCTAGCTATCACTTGCTGCTTAAGGTAGGCATTTTGAACGATCAAAATTAGTGCACCATTTAAATATAAACACCTAATTCTTGTGTTTCGCAGTTTTATTTGCCATTTCTCCATTATCACAAAGGTGTTTAATTAACTTTCAGACAGGGACTATAAATATTGTCACCTTTCAAAAGGTGTCTGTGGTTAGGTGCTTGGGTGTACGCATAAATCTGTTTAGTGCAAAATTCTGTCTAAACTACCGGTTCATTGAAAGTTACAGACAAGCTTTACATAATGATGTGTGCATCCCGTAGCAGTTATCACAGAAAGTGGGCTTGTCGAAGTCAATTTCCCACAGAGGACGTTGCTTTTGCTTTAGCAGAAATATCCTTCGAAAAGTACGAATCCATCTTTACTCGCACCTTTCTAGTACTTAATAGCAGAGCAAGGTAGTTACTTTAGTTTTGATTGGCATCCAGTGTAAAAGAAGGAGAAGAACCCTGAAATGATAACTGATTAGATGTGGAGCTAGTCTTGTAAAACCTAATTGTCACTACCGTATTTTGATGCTTATAAAACGCAATTTTTCCTATGAAATATAAAAAATCTGGGTCCTATAATTCGAAGGTCGATGACGGGAGTTATACGTTCGAGGTCTGGGGTTTACCGTCAACTCCCCAATTAATCCGATTCTGAGCCGTTGAAAATAACATGAGACCAAGTTCATAATTGATCATTTTTTCTACGGCTTATCAACCCTAGGCAGGTTAGTTAAAGCCAGAATATATTTTTAGATCGTAAGAATTTTTTGGAACTAAAAATTTTACGGTTATATCACGTTGAAACACCGGTTTCCGTACGATCACCGAAGCAACGTTGAGCCTGGTCTGTACCTAGACAGGTGACGGCTTGGGAATACCAGGTGCTGTAAGTTTTGATGTGTGAGTGGGGTAAAATATAATGGCTCGGAATTGTTAATCGGAGAAGTGAGTTCCAATTCTTATTTCCTTTCAGGTATTATTATTATTATTATTATTATTATTAAATCAATTATTATTATTGCATCATCAATAATAATAATAATAATAATAATAATAATAATAATAATAATGATGATGATGATGATGATGATGATGATGATGATGATGATAATAATAATAATGATAATAATAATAATAATAATAATAATAATAATAATAATAATAATAATAATAATATATTTCTTTGTATTTCCTTTGATTTATGGTGTGTATACATTTCTTACCAAGTCCCGCCAAGAGACCTAAGGTTAAAAACGGCATCATGACATTTTCCACTGACCAATTTAAAAAAAAAGATTTTACATAGATAAAGCCCCTCGTAAAGTGTGGGCTGTACTCGTGAGAAAATTATTTTGTATTTCTTTAAGGTTTGGACTTACA
This sequence comes from Acanthosepion esculentum, assembly GCA_964036315.1. Classification (NCBI taxonomy): domain Eukaryota; kingdom Metazoa; phylum Mollusca; class Cephalopoda; order Sepiida; family Sepiidae; genus Acanthosepion; species Acanthosepion esculentum. The sequence goes on along the minus strand of OZ038483.1, from coordinate 34,260,345 downwards.
GGAAACCCTTCGATGAGTCTACTGGAATCTTTTCCAACCAATCCGAGGGATCCAACTACAACGTGAATTATTGATGTTGCCATGTGCCACATTTTGAGATTTCGATTTCAAGGTCCTTGTATTTTGATAGCTTTTTGAAGATCTTCAATGCTACATTTTAGCCTGCAGGGACTGCCATATCAGTAAGGAGGCAATGTTTTTCTTTGCGCTCTCTAATGTGTGGTCGGTAAGATTTGATTGTTCTTTATTATTATTATTATTATTATTATTATTATTATTTTTATTTCCTTTGATATCTGGCGTTTACACATTTCTTTCCGGGTCCCGCCCAGGGACCTAAGGTTAGAAATGGCATCATGACACTTTCCAGTGCAAAAAAAAAAAAAAAAAAAAAATAATTACATTTTCCAACTGAATATAAAACCCGGCATGACAGAGTGGGCCAATATCTGCACTGGAAAATTTGCAACTCCTATGGGAAGGAAACTGGAAGAAATTGGTACGAACACCACCCTGACCCGGTTACGGAGATTGGACCTGTTACAATTCTATGGGACTACACAATACACACTGACAGAACAATCAAAGCCAACCGCCCAGACATTGTTATTAAAGACCACAAACAAAATAAGTGCCTCCTTATTGATATGGCAGTCCCTCCAGACTGCAATGTGTCTTTGAAGATATTCGAAAAACTGTCAAAATACAAGGACCTTGAAATAGAAATCTCAAAAATGTGGCACATGGGAACATCAACAATTCCTGTTGTAGTTGGAGCCCTTGGACTGGTTGGAAAAGATTCCAGTAGGCTGATTGAAGGGATCCCTGGAAGTCCATGCCTCAAAGAGATACAAAAAATTGTTCTGACAAGTACAGCCCACACTTTACGAAGGGCTTTATCTATGTTATCTATGTTATTATTATTATTGTTGTTGTTGTTATTATTATTATCAATATTGTTATTATTTTTATTGTTGTTGTTTAAAACAACGCGAGGGCTATTTCAAAGTGGAAAGTGTGAGAGAAATAGAGAAACGAGAACGAGAGAAAGAGAGAGTAATACAGAAGACATACTGAAATATAAAGACAAAGAGAGATGGGAAGATAGGATATATCAACTCTCACATATCAGACTAATGGTGGGTAACTGAATGACAAAATAGAAAAAAAAAGTGTAACGCGTTTCGTCGAACGAAGCACGTAAAACGTTACATACAGAATATTTCTTCCATTTGTCATTCAATTATGCAACAAAAATACAGACAAAAAGAGTAAATGGGGGAAAGAATAGAGCATGTTCATTTGTAGTGCTATATAATCTGCTATTTTGTCATATAATTAATTCTTGCAGTGGCTGGTATAGTGATTATGTATCTCAACAAGACAGCTGGGTTGAGAAGAAAAAAAAAAACAAAAAAAAAACACATTAATTATTCTATCCCCTAAAAAGCAAGGTATCCAACGTTAAATCTAAAATGCTACGCCACAAGAAGTAGTTTTTAGAGAGTAATTTTGGCATAGAACAGAAATTAATAAGAAAAAGAAATATAACAAAAATGTGAATAAATGTTTGTAAAGAGAGACTTGCGATGTTTTTCTTTTGATATAATTACGTTTGAAATACGTCATTTGTGAAAATCTACAACATAAAGAGTTTTATTGAAAAACGAAAAAAAAAAACCTACAAAACATATTCCGAGTGTTCGTAAAATGAAATCTAATTAGAAATTCCGACAAAAAAAAAATATATATAGAATTCTCATTAATTGACAGACAAACCAAATAATTTTTAATTAATTTGCAAACAGAAATTCCCTAGAGCAACCACCCCTTAAAAATGAAATTATTGCAAACGCAAAAAGGAATATTGCAAACGAGAAAGGAACAATATTGTTTATTTTTTTTTCCAACTGTGTTCTCTTAGCGGACGTCTTGCTGAAAGACTGATTTGCTGGTGTTTGGAAACGCTTAACCAAATTAAAGACCGAAAAATACCCACAAATATTAAAAAAAAAACACAGTAGAATCTAAAGAATTAGTAAGAAACGTCACGCAACAGAACTCACAGATATCCAAAAATCTTTTAATAAAAATAAGATTTCAAAAATAGAAAAAAGCCGGAAAATAACAACTAATTATAAAAAATCGTTATTCCTCGAGGAAAAGGGTGAATGAAGCCTCACCCTTTGCATACCAATGTCGTCATCGTTTTCTTGTATTCTCGCTCGCCGTCCCTTTTTATGAGACTGATAATTTGTCGTTTTCCAGATCGCTTTGCCTAAATTAAGAGACAAATGAAATGACAACAAGCCAAAAATAAACAGTTTAATAAAATATAAATACATAAAAGCAATATGAAAGAAAACACTATAAACATTTTTAAAATTTGAAATTAAAGTGAGTTTATATCAAAACAAACTTAAATTTATCTTCCTTTCCACTGATGCTCTTTTTATGAAAACCTATTTATCTTACAAAAATATACTCAAGTACTTTTTTTCTTTACATTTTTACACGATGTGAAATAACATATCTAAATAATGGATCATTACTGGGGGTCTACACACACACAAAACACCCCCAAAAAACAAATTGGGGTTCAACGGTAATATTTTAGTGATCCATAGAGCAATTTCACTGCAGATATTACAACTAAGAATTTAAATTTCTAAGCCATATTAAAATAGAGTTTATTCATCGCTGTCAGACAATTTCATCACTCCTCACATCTGGCCACCTAACTCTCCAGACTGCAACCCTCTTGATATTGTGTGTGGGGCTCAGTTGAGCGGGCGATCAACAAAATTTCTTGTAACACCAAAGTTGAAGGCAAGATTATGGCAGCATTAACCAACTTAAACAAGGAAAACGCCCAGAAGAATTGCAGGAGATTATGAAGCCATTTGGAGGCCATCATTGAAGCCAATGGAGATTTTATTGAATAAATTTAGTCTTTAGTATTTCAAAATTTTTTTGGTGTAATTTTGTTAAATATAATTGTTAAGATGAGATGTCAGTTTTAATTTCACTTTTTGTATAATATAGACTGCAATTTATCCACCGAATCTTGTAGATAGTAAATCATATCGTTTGGATTTTAAAGCAAATTGTCCTTGGGCCCAAGTTACGTAACTGCATGTTTTCCGAATTAAACTCTGAAGCACACTACAACCGACACACTACGGGATAGAAGAGAAGGCAAACTAATACTTGTCAAAGTATTCTAACATTCAATCTTGGCTCTGCTTTGGTTGGTTGTCTCATAATTCTTAGCGTTGTAATACGTACATATTTTCTGTTGAGTCTTGACTCATTGTTGAATCTCCACTAATGCATGGAATAATAATGCAACACAAAATGTACTTAGAACAAGAATGTATTATAACAAGAAAGTGCACACAATATTTACATATAGTATTTCTGTATATTTCTGGGAAGACGTTCCCGGAGAATGTGTTGACTAAGTCGCAGTCGGGCAGAGTCTCTAGCTGGATCTCTGTATTCCCTCCCTGTCTTCCGGTACCAACCATTATTTATATAGTCGGTAGTCACCTATGCAGATTAGGTGGATCCTACCACAACATTTTCCAAAGACAGTAATATATTATTTAATGTCGTTCTTTTCAGTTTAGATTTTTTTTTTGTTTAAGCCATAAAAACATCTCGAATGAAAAATGAAAAACATTTTTTTTCTGTGCTGCAAACTCTCAGCTGGATACAACTGCTTGGAAAGATTAATGTTGAATAAAGGCTTCGAGCGTGTGAAACCTTGGCAAAGATCACCTTTCTTTGAACATTGTGGCCTGGCACTACAGATTCACAAACAACTGTACCAAATAGCAGAAACCATATCACTTGAGAACTAACAGCAGCTGCAAGAACTAAAATGGATAGCATGTAAAATTCGAAGAGAAAAAATAATGACATAATTGAGATGTTAACATTCCATGCTATTTCAAATAAAAAGGGTTAAGAAGCCCCCCCCCCCATCAATACTGGAAAGAGCGATAACAGCTACTGGGCTTGAAAAACCTGTTTTTCTGATTTGTTTTAAGTGAAATATTTTATAAATTTCAACCAAAACAGTACTGGCTGCTCGGTTGTTGAATGGCAAATGTTTCGCTCATGGAGAAATGGTTAATATTACTATTACCATTATCATTACATTTGTTACATATAAAATATGTATGCAAATATAAAAGCTATGACGGAACGGAAACAGAATTTCTCTCTCTCTCTCTCTCTCTCTCTCTCTCTCTCTCTCTCTGTTTCCGGTTCTGTCTCGTAGACAGACAGGCCGACAGAAACTAACAAATAAACAAGAAACAAATTATTTTGCACATTCCTTCAAGTTGTCGTGATTTTTAAAAAAATTGCTAAATAAATAAAAAAATAAGAGAATTATTTACACGTCAATAGAAGGAAAATGAGTAAAATAAATCAAATAATAATAATAATAATAATAATGTTAATAAAATAATAATAATAATATGTTCTTTCATTCTTTTTACATTGCACGAATTTTACCCACAAACTTTAAATAAAAAAATATTGCCTTTGTTTATTTCGTTCCCCGACCTTCAACAACCATCAATTAAATTATATTTTTTCTTGTAGTTAATAATTCTTGCTTCCTACACCAGAAAATAACATTCCGCTCTTAAAAAATATAATTATTAAAGAACATTTTTTAAAAAATCCTAAATCAAACTGCTGACAAAAATGAAATTTACAAAATAAAATATAAAAAAAAAACGAAACGAATCAGAAAATCTTTTTTCGTCTTACCCGTTTGAAGTTTTGCATAAAACCGACTGACATAATGCCACATTATTTATTTATTAATTAATTTATATTTTTTAATTCTCTCCTTGGTTTGTGAAAATAGACTTCATATTCGCTCAACATTACCACCATGAAATGCCTTTTTATTTTTTAACTTTTTTACTTGTTTTCGTTTTATTTATTCATTTATTTATGTATTTCGTTTAGTTTCCTTTCTCGTCTGATGTATTCCCCACACCCCGCATTCTGACGCGAAGGTTGTCATAAAAATGAATACGTTAATGAAATCTCACAGCACTGCCCATCTTCAATAGAATGGGAAGCCGATCTAGGGTTGAATGCGACAGGGATGATAGAGCAGTTGCTTGGTACACCCGGGGTTGGGCCAGTGAATGACGCGCATTGTTGGATGTGCGCGTAATTTGAACTGACGCCGCACGCTAATGCGTCGGTGTGTTTTAGTTGCGTGCTTTGAGGACGGCGTGTGGAGGCATGCGTGTCGATTACATTGCATCGGATATCTCTACTAGCTCCAGTTTCTTTTATTGCATCTATCTATCTATCTGTCTATCTATCTATCTATCTATCTATCTATCTATCTATCTATCTATCTATCTATCTATCTATCGATCGATCGATCTATCTATCTATCTATCTATCTGTTTTTTTTTCATATATTGTATTCATTCGACTCTACCCGTATAAATTTTCTTATTTCTCTCCTTTTCACTCACTCACTCACTCTATCTCTCTCTCTCTCTTTCTTTATCTATCTATCTATATATATATCTATCTATCTATCTATCTATATATATATATATATATATATATATATATATATATATATATATATATATATATATATACCTATATATATAGTAAGGTAATGAAGGGTTTGGTAATCCGTATGGATAATTGCGAAGAGGATGTAATACGCAGAGCTCAATGTAATAACAGCGCAAATATTAATTAATATTTTTTTTTTAAATCAGACAACTTTAAGGTTCCATGACTATATATTCATGGAACCTTAAAGTTGTCTGTTTTTTAATTTAAACTCTCTCTCTCTCTCTCTCTCTCTCTCTCTCTCTCTCTCTATATATATATATATATATATATATATATATATATATATATATATATAAGTGAACATAGAAGTCAACACTTAGAGGCGACAGTCTGTTTCATGCTAGAGGCAATCGTCAGGCCACGAGTTCTGTTATTTTTCTCGGCTAGAAAAATAACGGCACTCGTGTCCTGACGATTGCATCTAGCATGAAACAGACTGTCGCCTCTAAGTGTTGACTACTATGTTAACTTTTATATTTACACACGCTCTATCTCTGATATTGAGCACTTTATCCCATAAATATAGCACACTTTAAGACTATATTTCTTCATATATATATATATATATATATATATATATATATGTATATATATATATATATAATTCTGATCATTAGCTATCTATCTCGAGTCTTTTCAGAGCTCTCTCAATATATATATATATATATATATATATATATATATATATATATATATGTATAATATATATATATATATATATATATATATATATATGTGTGTGTGTATGTATGTATATATGATAGGATAAATAAAATGTAGGAAACAGATCTCAATCGAATATTTTTTCACTTTATTAAAGCTTCGTCAGAGATCAAGATCAAATGATAAAAATATAAAAATGATAAAAAGCAAGGATTAATGGCATATTGTGCTTGGCTATTTCTTATTGCTTAGATACGTTTCACGTGTAATAAAGTAACAGATAATATACATATATGTGTGACAAACGTTCTGGACGCTAAACTTGTGTAAAAGTTTGTTTTGGTTTGATTTTCCATTAAAGCATGTCTCGCGCGTATTTTATATATATCTTCATTGATTTTTATGTATTCGGAAGAGATATGTTTGATTCATGAATAATGGATCTGTAGAAAAATGGTGACGTAATGTAGTTTTTTTTTAAACGTGTAGATATATATATATATATATGTATATATATATATATATATATATATATATACAAACCTAAGATAGCATCCCAAATTCTATAGATTACTTACAAAATAGTAAGCGACTGCAACATAAGCTCTAAGCCCGGAAGAGATTCAGATAGAATCAATGGAATGTAAATGAGAAACAAAAAAAGATCGAGTGGTGTCAAATTCTATTTTTGGAGCCGTTCCCCGTACTGAAGGAAACATCAACCGAACCAAAGTTGAAACGTCCGGCTAGAAAGAGATATTGTACTGACTCAGCAATGACTATGATAGGTTTGTGAAGAATGTGTCCCTGTCTGCATATCATAAACTGGGATCAAAGGTTATATTAGGTTTCCTCTGCAAGGATACGAGATTTAACTTTCAACAGGAGGAATAGATTTGTACTTTATATCATAAGTAATATAAGAACAAGGCTAGTCTCACTAGGCATGGGAGGTACAAGATATTAGTCATGAAAACACAAGACAAACAAATATCCAAAATAAATGGGTTTGTCAGCAGTATAATGGATGTTTCAAGAATCCTTCTGGTTTTAAAGTGTCATTATAAAGCTCATGTATGTCTAAGAATACGCACAATTATGGTAACAACATTGTTAACGTGTGAAGATAGACGAATTGATGCGTGCGTTACGTTCGATCTTCATTTGATTCTATACGTTTTTCTAGACTCTGATTAGAAATTATTTTAGGCGTCCCTCCGTGGGGTATCGGATAGTCAGCTTGTCTCAAAGATTATTACTTCTACTGGTTGGCTGTTTCGTATTTGTATTCAAAGATGGCTATAATCTTTTTCACATATATGTAGATAGATAATTACTTATTCTTCCAAATCACTTACAGCTAAATTACATATTCGTGATCAAACTTAACCATATTTATTTCAGAAGATAATGTTTTAAATAAAATATGACTTTCTACCTAAATGGTAATTTTGTAAGCGTAGATGAGATGTGATACAAAAGCGAAAAATATAGCGTATACAGTAAGGATCGAACTCACTTTTCAGTCGTAATTAATCTAGCATGACAAGATTGTTAACCATTACACCACATCGAATGATTTTTTTAAGGGTATCGCATACGGCCGAAAATCTGGAGCACACTGGGAAGATCAAATTCAGTACTCAGTTGTAATTGATTTAGCAAATCAAGCTAACCTTTACACCACGTCGAAGTGTCCCTTTCTGCCATAATGTACTGGAGTTAACATTCAATTATAACGCCATTTTTTACACGACCCACTGCTGAAAATACATTTGATTTACTATCCGTCTCTTTACATTTTCCCATCCTTGAAAGTCGAAAGCTTCGATCTTATATAAACATTGCGCAATTTTTACGTCTGCAACAGACACATTTGCGGAGAAAGAAATTCGCAGTTTAGAAAGAGCGATTAATATAGACTTCTTATGAGTCTAATTTGGAAGAACTCTCCGAATATATATAAAACTGTAATAAATGTGCTAAAATTTTAATTTTATATAAACATTAGCGCTTATGAAAACTAGTATATTTGTTTCTACTTTCTGACATCGACATTCTTTTTATTCAGACCGAAAATACGTTTATGAAATTAATAAAAAAATCCATATATAAATTTAAGCTAAGATGGGGTTCTAAACATGTAAAGTGCATCTTTTGTTGAATGAACTTTAGCCTTGACAAAGGAGCTTTTGCGCATCGTTGGCGCTTCTTGTTTGGTTTGTTTTACGGCTTATCAATCTCAATGGGTTATTTAATGCGGATAAAATTTTTATTGCTGGTAACATTTTTCTTTTACAAAAATGTATTGCTGTTAATATTCTTTTCCTTCAAAAATCTATTTCAGGTAATATTTTAAAAAAATATATAGCTGGTAATATTTTTTTACAAAATGTATAGTTGATAATATATATATATATATATATATATATATATATATATATATATATATGAAGAAATATAGTCTTAAGATGTGCTATATTTATGGGGTAAAGTGCTAAGTATCAGAGATAGAGCGTGTGAAAATATAAAAGTGAACGTAGAAGTCAACACTTAGAGGCGACAGTCTGTTTAATGCTAGATGCAATCGTCAGGCCTGACGATTGCATCTAGCATGAAACAGACTGTCGCCTCTAAGTGTTGACTTCTATGTTCACTTTCATATATATATATATATATATATATATGTGTGTGTGTGTGTGTGTGTGTGTGTGTGTGTGTGTGTGTGTGTGTGTGTGTGTTGGACAAAATAATTGGAACAGATGCAAATTCCACTCCTATATTTCAAAGATCTATTATATCAAGAACTTTAACTAAAACTTCGTAATTGCAGGTTGTATTTATTTTAAACACGTTTATATTAATCTACTTTACTGTTTTTGTCTTATTTATTTTTAGAATTTAGTAAAATTTAAGCTAAATGCGTGACCTCTCCGAGTTAGAAAAAGGGCAAATTGTTGGAGCTTGCATGACAGGAGCATCGATCACTAAGGTTACTGAACTGTTTGGTTTTTCAAGAGCTACCATATCAAGAACTAGGACGCAATTCGAGAAACAGAGCAAAACCTCTAGCAACCGTAGCAATTCGGACTGGACTTGCAAACCTACTGACAGGGACCGACGTGCATTGAAACGCAATGCGTAAAAGATCATCGGACTATTGCGGCCAAAGTGAGTGCTGAGTTGAATAATGATCTGAATAGTCCAGTTCCTACTAAAACTATTCGTCAGGAGCTCGATAAGGCTGGATATCATGGAAGAGCCGTCATAAGGAAACCTCTTCTCTCCACTCGCAACATTCAGGTGAGGTTGAACTGGTGCAGACATCACAATGTTTGGTCTGCAGACCAATGGATGCAAGTCATATTCTCAGCCGAGTCCAGTTTTTCTCTTTTCCCAGAGTTTGTGTGTGGAGGCAGCCCAAAGAAGCTTACATCCCTGACTGCCTTCTTCCAACATTGAAGCATGGAGGTGGATCAGTCATAGTTTGGGCAGCCATATCATGGAAATGTTTCGGTCCAATAGTTGCTCTGCATAGAAGAATCAACAGCAAAGATTACCTGAACATTTTGGGTGATCATGTTCATCCAGTGGCCCAGACTTTATCCCCTGATGGTGACTGCATCTTCCAAGACAATAATACTCCAATACATACTGCTCAAGTGGTTAAGAATTGGTATGAAGAGCATGAAAGTGATCTAGAGTACATGAAGTGTCCTGCACAATCTCCAGATATCAATATTATTGAAAATTTGTGGTGAATTTTGGAGCGACAAGTTAGGAGCCGCTATTCTCGACCGTCGTGTCTTAAAGAGCTGGAACAGGTATTAATGGAAGAATGGCTGAAAATTCCTCTGGATTAAGTCAGGAAGCTGTATGATTCCATTCCTAGACCTATTAAAGCTGTATGTGAGGCTAAAAGAGGATCAACTCCATATTAAATAAATTTTATTTGAATTTAACAAGTGTTTCAATTATATGGTCCAACCCCTGTATATATATATATATATATATTTTTTTTTTCAAAAATGTATAGCTGGTATTTTTTTTCAAAAATGTTCAGCTAGTAATATTTCTTTTTCAAAAATGTACAGCTGGTAATATTTAAAAAAAATGTATTGCTGGTAATAATTTTTTCTTCAAAAATTTATTGCTAGTAATAATTTTTAAAAAAAATTCTGGTATTAGAACCTACCATTACACTTTCATAGTGTTTTAACCCCGGCTTGGGGGTTGACTATTTGCCCATATCTGGGGCCATAACAAGTTCTGCTACTCCGAGGTTTCTATAACACTATTCGAGTCAGGGTAGACCTGGGAATACCAGCAATTAAGAGGTGATTCCACGCTCCTCAAAACGTCTGGGACAGAGGCCTTGCTGTCGGATGTAGGTTATCGTCTTACCCAAGATGCGGATGTAGTTTATCGTCTTACCCAGGACGCGGATGTAGTTTATCGTCATACACAGGGCGGTGTGGTTGTTGTGTAGCTATATCTTCTGAAATTGTATAAATTATGATATTTAATTTTTGATTAATTTCTGGGAGGTTTCATGAGAATTCCTTTGCATTCATTCTTTTAATTGAACATTTGCAACTATGAGAGAACGCCTTCTTCATTCAGCTTTTGGGTTTAATTCTTCATTTTGCAAACGCAGAAAGCAATAATGCATGTACGTTTGAAAAATAAAAATACACGTTATATCTGATTAATGTTTCGGGCAGTCGTAAAGGCACTGTGGCCAAGTTTGCAATCATTTCTGAAAAAAGTTAAGTCAATAATTCTTTTGTTATATTTGATATACGATATAGAAATTAGAAAAAGGAACAACTGCTTCATTCCCGAACAAGCGGCACTTATACAAAATACACTTGTAGACAAGATATTGAGCACGTACCGGGTTTAACATCAAAATTATCCAAATCTTAAAAAGCATAATTATTCATCCTACGAAATGTTTAACATGTAAAGAAAACCCCACTAAACTGAGTTTCTTTATTCCAGATTTTCAGATAAGACGTTCAGCCATCTTGACACAATTTATCGTAAGAATCACTGAAAAACCCTAAAAAGAGAGCAGGTTAAAATTGTTTTGTGTCGGACCCACTGTCTTCCCATTTGAGCAATGGTGAGAGGAAAAAATTAATTCAGGACTTCAGTAATGGGAGCAACGTTCATGCTCCCGCTTCCATCATCAAAGTCCATTCCAGAAATCAAGAGAATGGTGAATAAGTTTAAAAAAGAGAGAACAGTAGGGAGGAAAACTGGATCAGGCGGTGACAACAGCAAGAGTGATCATCATTTCAACTTAGAGTTAGAGGATCAATTAGAAAAGATCCTAATCAGTCCGTAAGAGATTGTACGTGAAACGCTTAAGGCACTTTGTTACAACAGGATCGAAAGTTAGAAGGTTAGAGAGGGGGAAGATAATCATGAATAAGTTGGAAACTGATCCTGAATAATATCTATCTATCTTTCTATCTATCTATCTATATATATATATATATATATATATATATATATATATGAACTTTTTTCAATCCTTCATGAGTTTTAGATCCTTCGCCATGATTAATTAATGATGAAAATGTCATTTTCGTTTATGATCGATTTTATCACGATTTTTGTTAAGCTTAGAGAGTAATTATACATACTTATTGGTCAAAGTATAGTCGAAAAGTGTTATTAAATTCTCGGAGAATTCTAGTAAGGTATCGTTAAATATTTCTAACATACAACGGTTTAAAGCTTAATCTAACAATTTGATAATTTTGGTGTTACACATGGTACTTCGTAGGGCTTACGGTCATATCACATTACAGCACCAGTTCTCATACAATCACCGAAGTTAAGCAACGTCGAGCGTAGTCAGTACTTAGATGAATGACGACTTCTAAATATTTTGGGGAATTGATAAAACTTGTATTTGTAAATCATTATTTTTATTTTTATATATATATATATATATATATATATATATATATAATCTGAAAAATATTTTATGGATGTAAATGACCCGCAAAAGGTTGATAACCTGTATAAACAAATTCACTGTCTCTTTCTCTATATATATTTATCACTTTAAACGTTATTTTTAAGGCTACTCGTATTTGACTAGACTCTATTTATTAAGCATTATATTTTTTTATTTTCTTCAACCGGCCTGAATGTTCGAGAAATTATATTATAGAAAACTGTACGCTTTCTGGCAGAATTCGAACCTGCGTCCCTCACGACAGAGGGCGATACCGTTAGATTCAGTGCACTTTAAGCAAGAAAGAACCAACCATTTAAGCAATGCCGAATTCTGTCTTTAAGCGAAACGTCTCTCGTCATAGATCATCCTAAATTTTTCATATTCGCACAGTTTCGTATCCAAATGTAGACAAAACGATTTTTAAAAAAATGATTTTTATTAATCCGACATATTTGTGATCACTTTAACCATTATTTTTTACTGTTTGCTAATATTTGAGTAGACGCTCCGTTTATTTATTAAAAATATATTTATTCATTTTCGTCTACCGGCCTGAATATTCTAGTAATTTTCTTCAATAAATCTTCTTTCCTTTAATGAGATTTCTCTAAAATTCTGGCCGGTAGAAAAATACATACCGACTAACTACTACATAAAATACATAACTACTAACTCTACCTTACAGATCGTAAGGGATAGTAAAGGGGGGAAAAAACATTGCTTAGAGCTACAGATGATTGAATAGTTGGTTCACTGCGTCGTGCCATACAATGTTTATCGTCAGAATTCATCTTGCTGTAAATTCCCCATTCGTCTGTGCATTGAATGTCGCTGCCATATCTGCTGTGGTGCTCCGGATATATATATATATATATATATATATATATATATATATATATATATATATATATATATATATATATATATATATATATATATATATATATATATATATATATATATATATATATATATTATGTCATTCACAGACAGTACTGTTTCGCTGTATCACAGCTCCTCAGTGCGACTAGACTTCCGAATGCATCAAGCCAGGAATGAAACAACTAATTTGGTGTCAGCCAGAGCTATCTTCACTCGGTAGAGTTACACAACTAAATCTAGAGTATTGCTTTTACAAATGTAAACAAATGCCAATCAGCCAAAGTGCTCAATTCATTTTACTGAAGAGCTTTGTATTAGTGCTGGTGGCTATTGTTTAGAGAATTAGCTTATCACTCAACAGTGCTCAATTCAAAAATATATGACGTCATTTGTTTACATTTGATACGCTAGAGCAGATATGAATAGAAGAGATTCATTGAAGATTTAAGTTTAAAGATAGTAAAATCGACCTTGCTAACCGGACGCTTCTCTGTGGCCGAACGGTTAAGGCACGTCACGCGAAATGACGGTTCCGTATAGGATACAGGTTTGATTCCTGTCGGAGAACGAATTAAAATTTCTGTACTCTGTATTGAGCACTCTTTAAAGAATATTAATTGTTGGTTATTGGATCTCACTCCGTATATACCAATCCTAAACTTGTATATATATATATATATATATATATATATATATATATATATATATATATATATATATATATATATATATAATTTATATATATATATATATATTTATATTTTTGAATTGGACAAAGTCCGACAATTTATTTAAAGACATTTATGATATGTTTAACGTTCTTTTTATAGATACAAGTATTTAAGCAAATCCTCTGTTTTATAATAAACAGTATTAAATAACATTTACCGGCCTGAATGTCCGAGACATTTTAATGTGTGTATGCGTATATATATATATATATATATATATATATATATATATATATATATATATATATATATATATATATATATATATGTATGTATATACGTATATATATTTGTATGTATGTGTATATGTATGTTTGTATGTGTGTATGTATGTATGTGTATGTATATGTATGTGTGTAGATATATATATGTGTATATATATGTATGTATGTGTGTATATCTATGTGTAGTTGCGTATGTATGTGTGTATATATATGTACAAGTGGATGTGTATATGCATTTTTATATTCATATCGTTTTAATTTACGTTTGTTTTATTTTTTCATGTATATACTTGTATTTGTAAATGTCTATGTATATATTTAGTTTATATGCTTATATGTATACGTGCTTATGTATGTACATCTAGATGTGTATGTGTATGTATGTATGTGTGTGCTTGTATATAGTTGCATCTTTATATATATTTCTTCACTTGCTTTATTTACTTTTCTGCGTCGACGTATGGGTCAATATATTTATATGTGCTTATCTATGTGTATGTTTATGTGCGTATGTCTGTATATGCGTACCTATTATGCATATATGTGTGTATGCGGGTGCATGTATTGATTTATATGCGGATGTGTGAGTGTACAATTATATGTGGAGGTGGTTATTTACTTTTGTCTGTAATGTGTCGAAAACTATATGTTTTTAAAAATGTATATATATATATATATATATATGTATATGTATATATATATATATATATTTATGTATGTGTGTATATTTTTATATATATTTATTTGTTTAAATTTTATCTATGTATATTTGACCGGTTTAGTTATATTTCAAGTTAAAATTCGTTTAATAACATATAAAGCCACGAAGAGCTTTGACATCTGACCGTCTAGATCATATTGAATGTAGATGTATGTGCCTGTGTGTATTGATGTGTATATGTAAGTAAAGTGCATTTGCCTATGTGTGGTTTGATTTTTTATATGTGTGTGTATATATCTAAATACGTCTGAGCGTTTAACATGCGTGCGTTCGAATGATTTCGCGTGAGAGGCGACTAACATGTTGAAATGAAACTAAAATGTATACATTTATGTCTGTTTTCAATGAAAATACAAATTAAATAGCATATATATCTTTTATTTTTATTTTTATATTTTTACATTTGTTCTCCTTGGTAATTCTACAATTTAAAACTTAATAGAGATTTGATTTAGATTTCTAAATAGGTAATTTTAATTTTTTACTTTTAATTTTAATTTCAAATTTTATAAATCTTTTAATATATATGGTAACCTTGCTTAGTTGTCAAATTTTTCGAATCATCCTATACTTGTATTTTGATTGGTCACTCTAGCTTATGTAACAGCGTTTACTCCTGGCTAAGGATCGTTGATTAATTTGAAACTTTTAAAACCATTTATTCTATATTCTATCATCGTCACTTGATAAGACACTAGAAGTGTTGAAACAAAATGGCTACTTTTGTCGTGATTTTATAACATATTTATGTGGTAATATTCAAATAAATAATTATATATATATATATATATATATATATATATATATATATATATATATATATATTACAAAGAGTCAATCATACCTTGAATTAATCAGCAATTTGAATGCGATTATTGACGAAATCACTTCGCTAATTGACAAACATAAGCATTCCACTACTGATAATCCTCCGACTGATGAGATCCTCATAAATAAATACAATGGATATGGTGTGTATATATATATATCGAGATTTCTCGACAATATCTAAAAATTGCCTGTAAGGTTATCGGTCCTGACTTGGCATCTCGACTTCAGTCACATTCCCACCGCCATGATGTGCCATTCCTTTGTTTATTCTATGGATAATTTCATGTCAGTTGTTGTAATTAGCTCCCCTCGTTGGTACCTCCAACCGCATGAATTTAATCGCATTACTAGATTTTCAAATAGGTCTCCTCATTTTACTGTTGAAATTGATAGATGTAACCGTAAGTTTTATGCTGATAGTTTCTTCACTCTCATTTCTCTTGCTGAAATCTCTTTCGGTTTCTTGCTTCCAAACAACAAAATACAAACTTCAAATGATTAAATGCAATAAATCGGTATATTCTGTCTTCCTGAAACCCGTTCTTTTAATGTTCTTTTCTGTTACTAAAGTTTCACATTCTCTTCCATTCCCAGTATCACCTTGGGTCTTAGTGGCCTTTACGCCTTGGATCTTAATGGCATTATTGCCTTGCTTGGGGTGAAATTATCCAAACAAAACGTTAAACATACTGAATAATATCTAGATAAATTAATCTGGCGTTGGGAATCATTTCTTAGGCGCTTTTCTCAGGAGTAAATTTGCTTTCAGGGGATCAGTTGCCAAAATATTGATTCCATGCAAAAGTTGTTCGATATAGATTAAAAGGCTATTTAGAAATGCAATCAGGTTCAACCTTTGGGATTGTTATCCGTACTGAAGTTTGTATCAACCAAAACGAAGTAAAACATGCAGCTAGAAAATGGTAGAATTAAGTGGCGGCTGTTCTGCTGTCACCACCTAGTTTAATTTAACCCTAGAACACTAACCATCAATTAAAGTTACAGCACTACTAACCATGGGTATATCATACCCGATTTTGAAAATATCAAAAAAAAAAAAATATATAAATCTTTATTTGAAATATTTTATATGCAGGCATTTCAAACTGTGTACTTTGAGTTAACATAAATAGGAACTGAAAAATATCTTATTTAGGTAAGAAAATCAGGTACTGAAAATTGTAATTAAAAATAGGAAAATTTGCGCTGGTTACTATATACCTATGGTTAGTGTTCTAAGGTTAAGACAATATTTATACGTACAAATCTCTTCCAGAATTCCCGCACTACATATAAATAAATATGGATAACGATCAGTGGTTGAGATAAGCAGCAAATGGCTTGATTTGTCGTTGAAACCATAATTTCTAATACTGATTTTCAAGGATTTATTTCAATCCCCACCAGAGAATAAGATGGGGTTCTAAACATGTAAAGGGTATCTTTTGTTGAAGGAACTTTGTCCTTGGAAAGATAAGTAAAATTAATTGTTTCTAGCATGCAATCCACAACTTTATTTCAGTTTGTTTCAAATACGCCCAACGAAATTTGATAAAAACACCGAATAACCGTACGCGTTATCACATTTCTGTATATCCGAATCTGACACCATATAACCAAAAGATAAAGAAAATAAATACATTATTAACTACTACGCATCTAAGAAATTCAGTTGAACTTCAACAAGTTTACTTACATTATTTACATTCGCAGTAATGCCCACTTACGGATCAGGGACACCAAATGGAAGGCGAGGAGAAACATGATCAACGAGATCCCCTCTAGCAGCATTGGCAATGACATCCGACGGTGGACATTTCAACCTCGTGACCGAGAGTAACACCACCTTCATGCGAGAATTTCATAATGCACACGACAATGCAACTGCGGACCAGATTACCCTTAACCTCCAAAGACCAGCACACCTGTATAACGAAGCCTACAAGCGCATCGGGATGCAGGTAAATGTCAAAAGACGAAGACAATGTCAAAAGAAGATCCTGATCTAGCCGATCCGCATACAAGCAACACCGGACATCAACATTAGCATCTGCGGACAACCGGTAGAAGCTGTCGAAGAATTTACCTCCATTGGCAGCTTCATCTCAAATCCTGAGAAACAGACCTTGGCAACAGGATCATACTGAGTACGAAAAGCTCTTGCAACGGGTCGTCAGCAATAACGACCTCTCCATGAAAAGTAATAATCATGGTTTCCGGGGCATGGTACTCTCCATCATTCTGTATGTTTGCGAGACATGAACTTCAAACGTCTGGGGCAGTTCCGGCAAACGAAGCTCCAAAGAATGGTTCATATTGATTCAGAGGACCGCATCACCAACAAGAAGATCCTCTCTTGGACATCTCTCCCCAGCGTCGAGGCTACCATCCTTCAACATCGCAACATCTGGGCGGGTCACGTGTCCAGAATGAGTTCAACTCAATTTCCACTTATCATCCTGTTTGGAGAACTCGCCAACGGTAAGAGGTGGCGCAAAGGCCCAAAACGACACTTCAAGGATCAATTGAATACATTAATGACACAAGCCAGCATCGAACTGAGATCTGGGAATCTGTTTCCTGTAAATCGGCCTTTCAGACGTCAGACTATCCTTTTGTCAAGACTTTCGCTTCCAATCGTCAACCTGAAGAGGATCTGTCTGGAGGGCCCGACACGCCCAGCCGCGTCTACTGTCCACACTCGTCTATCATTCCTGAGCACGACTCTTCAGGAGTAGGATGGGCTTTCACAGTCATCTCCGCCACCAGTGATAGAGGATGACGATCCTGATTTTTGGATGCAAGCGGGTGCCGATGACTAATGTCCACATCTTTCTGGTTATTATGACAACGTTTCGTCCGTTTTATCCACCGGCCTTTTTCAGGAATTAGATCTGTCGAGTTTCGAAATAAACCCTTTATTTAATCTATGTAGGTAGCTTGTTCCGTTTCCGCAGTCCATGTCTAGAGATATTTCGTACATTTGATAAGCATTATATTTTTTTGTCTCGGATGCTACCTGAATTTTACCAAAAACAAAATAATTTCCATACCTGAGGATGACTGAATGTACAGTGGAAAGTACTTGCGTATTTAAGAAAGACCTAACAGAGAGAGTTTATAATTAAAAAAAAAACAAGGATCATAACATTCATCGAGTGATTGGTAGGTTAAAGCATCTTTAAAATTTTGTTAGCGAAGGGATTAACTTTACTAATTAACTTTTTGTATGAATGATTCATTGTAACATAAATTGAACTGCACTATATATTTGATGTTATCTATCTATCTATCTATCTATCTATCTATCTATCTATCTATCTATATATATATATATATATATATATATATATATATATACAACCAAATATGTTAGCTCTATCTCTGATATTGAGCGCCTTCTAATAAGTACCACGCATATAATATATAAATAATAATATATATAATATATTACACATATATATATATATATATATATATTTATATTTATATTTATATACACACACTTTTCATATATATATATATATATATATATATATATATATATATATATATATATATATATAGATAGATAGATAGATAGATAGATAGAGAGAGAGAGAGAGATATTAAGAAAAAGAAAGGAAGAGGAACAAACATACAGAATTGAATAGATTTATAACTGTACGGTTATGCAGATGGAACATGTGGCTACAGTTTTATAGACAAGCAGAAGCTGAAAATCTTTCGTCCTGACACACTTCACGAAATTGGACCATATTGTTTTCAAAAGGATTCTTGGTTTGACAGATAAATTCTCCTCATAAGGTTAATGATTTAAAGCAGAATTTTCCTTGTGATTGCAAGTTATTTTTTACCACCTACCAAATTAAGAATTCGCAAGAAATTTCTAACACCCAACAACTTATTGGGCCTGGGTTAGTAATATATTCACAACTTGTAATTGGAGTACAGTGTTAAGCAATTATTTAGTAATACCGTAAAAAAATATCAGGTTTGAAGATAAATCTTAATAACAGTGGCAAGTATGACTCTGTTTGATTAAGAAGTGATAAAAATCGTGAATCCAATTCCCGGGTCAAGTAGCTGCGAGAATATGCAACGGTTAGCACAGTCGCCAAATGGGAAGAAAGGAGCAGTTTTATGAATACTGTAATTCTTTAGAAAACCCGACAAATGGAACAGGGAACAGAACACACTGGAAACACCCTTACAATATGGATGATTGGGGCACCTTGAGGAGGCGGTGTAATGGTTAGCAAGCTTGTCTCGCTAGAACAATTACGACTGAGTAGTGAGTTCGATCCTCACTGGGTGCCCCCTACTTTAGGCCTTGTGCCACATCTAAGCTACGCTTGGAAAATCACTACAATATGGACGATTGCTGAATGTCAAAAATTTGGCTAATATCTTTTCAGATGGGCCGAGAGTATTACAGCATGCCTTCGTAGTATAATGTTGATGTCCTTATATATATATTGGGCTTTTACGCCGAAAACATAAAAAAATCGCTACACAGTTGCAGTCGTGTTTCGATGCGTATCAATGCATCTCATCAGGCAATTGTAAATTTTTGTCGAGTGAACGATTTATTTAGATTTTAAAGCAAAATATAACTTCTTTTTTTCCGAAAAAAAGGGGTTATAAGATTTGTGGGCATTACTCAGATAAACCAATCAAATCTTAAATTTAAACGAAGCGAAGAATCAAAAATTAATTTATTTATTTTTATAAATGGGTCATGACCCGTAGATTGGCAGCTAACAACAGCCAGGCAGAAACTAAAGCGGAAAGAAATGCTTGCATAAATTATATAAACCAGACAATGCAGTTTCCTAAGAAATAAAAATGGGGCGGAGAGGTAATTTAAGAAAATGCTAAAAAAATTATATGCTTTATGACGTAGGTGCTATACCAGTTTAGCTACGAAGGAGCGTCTGGTTAGCAATTTCGATTTTACTACTTTATATGACGATTCCGAATAGGATACAGGTCAGATTCCTGTCGGAGGACGCATATATTCTATGACGTTTCTCGGACGGTCAGGCCGGTAAATGTTGTTAATAATGTTTATTATAAACACAGCTTTTACTTAAATACTGTTTCCCTGACAAATACAATCTCCAACGGTTTAAGTGTAGCGTCAATCGACATCTCCAGTTGCCTTGATCTATCCACTTCCCTTCTCCACATCCTTTCATCTTTCATTCCTATCAGCTCTCACTCCAAATCTTCTGTAACCCCCTTGCCTTGATCGACCCACTGTCTTTCTCTTTCTCCACATCCTTTCCTTTATCACTCCTATCTGCTCTTCCTCCAACCCTTCTATAACCCATTGCATGATAGTGACCTCCAACCTTGCTTGGGGTGATACGCTTAAAAAAAAAAATTGTATATATAAATAACGTATAGCAATAACATATATATATATATATATATATATATATATATATATATATATATATATATATATATATATATATATATATACATACATATTTATATATTTATATATATATATATATATATATATATATATTGGGGGACACAAGTATGAAAAAATGGTAACATTTCCAGCAACCAATAAAGCTGTCGAAATGACTAAGGAGGGAAATCTGAGACTCGTTAGTCTCCCAGGCTCTCCTTAAAAGAACTTGAAAAAGGCCTTTGACCAATACAAAGACTGACCAAAAAATTAACGTTAAAAAAAATATGAACAAATGAAAACTACAGGCAAACTTTACATTCTTCAGAGACAGTCATTCAACCTTGTAGTTCACTGCTAGTAACAAGCAGGACATTTTTCAGCTGATGATGGCCATGTTAGCCTAAACTAGTCGAGGAATCTAATTCAAAGAAAAAAAAAGAAAACAACAATATTAGTATATAACCCAGTGTCTAAAATTTTAATATTTAACATTTTTTGGGAAACTTTTTTTTTTGTAAAATTTTGGTAGCATCCGAGTCGAAAAAATATAATGCAAATCAAAATAGGTTTTTTTGAAGACTATTATTGATAACAGATACAAACTTGTGGTGAGTGGGTTAATGCATTTTAAAAATTTATTTAGCGAAGTGAATTCGCCATTTTATCTCATTAACTTTACTAATTTACTCTTTGTATGAATGATGCATTGAAATATAAATTAAACTGCACCACATATTTGATATATATATATATATATATATATATATATATATATATATATATATGAGATTATGAAACAGCCGGGAATCAACATGAAACTTTAAGAAGGGGAAGCAAAATGCACCAACGTTTGATTATCATATATATATATATATATATATATATATATATACACACACACACACACACACACACACACACACACACACACACATATATATATATATATATATATATATATATATATATATATATATATATATAAAGAGAGAGAGACAGACAGACAGACAGAAAGAGGATGGTAAGTCAAAATTCACTTTCGCATAACATATCTTTAGGTTAGTCGCAATACCATCTCCTCATGCGTGCTTATAGTTGCTATGTGTGTGGTCGACTGATCGATGTTTGAGCTTGACCGCGCTCGTTTTCTTGTTGATTTTACAATGTAAACATGGCTGCTGCGCCAGCAGTGTGCACCAAGGATGTACAAAGAACATCAATCGAATTTTTCTGGTCGGAAGGTGTGTCAGGGGCTGAAATTTAAATACAATACGGCGACAGTGAACTACCGCGTAGAAATTTATATGAGTGTCGGGACAAGCGTGACAAGGAGGAGGAGGAGGACGCCTGTGAACCTCCACCACTGTCGAGAAGATGCAGTAAGCTCGAGAGATGGAAGTGGCGAATAGGCAAGTTATGATCGATCAAGTACGCTGTTTTCTGCATATATGTTATGGCGAAAATGCGGATCATTTTTGACTTATCTTAATATTTTGTTAATTCTTGTTTCTCACTCTTCTGTAGCTGCTGGAAAATCGCTGATAACCGTGCCATGTGTTAATCAAAGCGACCCGAGCGAAATTTGTTAGACGAAACTGCTGATGGTGGTATTGACAAGAACTCACAATTCATCGTGGTCGAGCGTTTAAACGTACTGGCTTTATTCAACTAAATCAGGATCGTATTCTTTCTTCTCGAAACTGTGTCTAATGTCCGCTCAGCATAGTTGCAACACAAACGATACGTTTTTTTTTTGGGGGGGGGGTTGAGCGCTAAAAAAAACGCAAACTTAAGTCTGCAATGGAGATCGTTAATGAACCAAGCAGACTTCATAGCCTCGCAAGATTGATGGATGTATATAATTAAATATCATTTAAATAATAAAGTAGCCTGCGCCCTCTTGGACTAGTCTGGATTCAAAATATAGTTAAAAGCGAAAACTGCATCATCTTTTTCCAAGAAGTTTGAAAATGCACAGGTAGTGAGCGAAAGGAATGTGTTAAAGGCCATGATCATAAACCTTAAAAGAAATACGAAATTGAGCCTGTGAAGTCAAGTGAGATTCTTCTTTGGTGAAATGTGTGGTCAGTTTTGAAGATATATGAAACTAACGTTCAAGTATTTGTCATTTTCAAGATTCAAGTTTTCTGGTAAAGTCTCCTAATATATGGAGATGTTTTAGTCATACACGTGCTTCTTGCGATTATTCGTCATATGCTTCTGGATATCCTTTATGTTTATTGATGCAGACGTGGTGACAGGTTAACCTGCGGGATAGTGTAGTGGGTGTATGTATTACGTACGAATTTGATACTTGTGCATCATAGTGAGTGTAATTCCCCAGAGGGAATGAACAATTTTAGATGATATTGATGCGAGGCTATTTTTTGTAGGGATAATGAGATTAGATGAGTTTTAATTTTTATATAGAGTGAGAGTAAGAAATTGTGTGTGAAAGAGAGAGAGAGAGAGAGAGAGAGAGAGAGAGAGAGAGAGAGAGAGTGAAAGATAGAGGAGGAAGGAGGAAGGAGGAAAATAGATTATGTATAAATTGTTGGTTTATATTGAGCCATATGGTTAAGAAACAATGGAAAAGAAAATAGGAAGAAGGGGAGAGAGGGACGGAGAAAATAGTGTTTATGATGTAGAATTTTTGGCTTATATTGAGACAAGAAAAGGAGGAAAGAGAAAAAGTGATAAAATGAGAAATAAATAAAGATGATATGTGCTTATAATATTTCGCTTAGACTGACAGAGAGAGAGAGAGAGAGAGAGAGAGAGAGAAATAGAAAGGGTGAAACAGAGGAAGTCAAAGAAAGTTTGAAGGAGTAGAAAAGTGATAAAGAGAGAGAAGTACAGATTATATATAATAGCTGGCCATCCGTATTCAAGGATACCCGTCTAGCCAATTCCTGGCTCAGGCACAGTTGTGTTTGCTCCACACCCACAGAGCCTACCTGTGGTTTATACGGCAAATATGCTGAGCAGATCTTAGTTACAGTTTCCGGGAGAGAGCGTGTTATTTAGCGTGATCAACAGTTTGAACAAGGCCAGTATGTTCAAGCCCTCGGCCACGATGACTTGTATGTTTGTGCTACGGCCCTCAAAAATTCCGTCTACCCAATTTCACTCACAAGGCTTGGGTCAACCCGTTCTATGGTTTTTCAGACACTTTCCAAAGGTGCCGCAAGCTAGGATCGACCTCGATCCATTCCGATTATATCAGGGTGTCCGCTTTCTGACAAATCGACCATGGTGAGATTCGAAACTGTGTCACGTGGTTAGGAAGCGAACGTTCTAACCAAGCGCCCATTACAGATTAAATATACGATATAGAAAATGGTAGAGAAAAAAAGATAACCCAAGCGAGATTGCATGTGCGATATGGAATGTTGGATTCTGTTGTCACTGGGACAGATAAGTAAACAGAGAGAGTGAAGGAGAAAAGCAGGGGGGGGATGGAGAAAGAGAAATAGTGCCTAAGATAAAGCATTTGGATTTATATTATGAGAGTAAGGGAAGAAAACGGGGAGTGTAAAAGAGAGAGTGATAATAAGAGAGAGAAAATGACAAAGAGAGAGAGAGAGAGGCAGAGAGAGAGAGAGAGAGAGAGAGAGAGATAGAGAAAGAGGTGGGAATGATAGATCAGTCCTAAAATGACGGAGCTAAACAACTCTTCATTAATTAATGGTCCCCTTTGTTTCACGACTTCAAAAAAGCCTCCCACACTTTTATTTTATTTTATTTTTAATTTCATTTACGTGATATTTTTTGTCTCCAATTTTCAAGAATATTCATTTTCTTTTCTCCCCCCCCCCATTAACGAATTTCCAAGAACCCCGTTCCCCGTGCCTCCGACTCCGACCCACCGTCACAAATTTTATTTCACTCTGACGTTATTTTGCTGAATGACAAATTGGCTGCTGGTCTCTTCTGTTCATTGGCTATCCGCACACAGCAAGCGCTTACATACCTTGTGCTCGTTAACCCATACCCTGTTACTTTCCCACCCACGTCACGTGAAGCTTGATCCCTAGCGCTCAACTCTGATTCTTTTCTCCCCCTGCTCCAACCCGCTGTTCGCCTCAATGCAGCTTTGGGCAGTCAGGCAGGAGGTCAGGCAGGAGGTCAGGGTGGAGGGTCACCGAGCTTGGGGCTGAATGCAAGATCAACCATTGTTCGCGCGAAGTGTTGCCATTGGTTATTGAGGTTCTTTTGACCAAGAAGCACTGCTCATTTCTCTTTCATTCATCTTTGACTCTCTTTTTTTCTTCTCTCAATCTATTTCGGCTTATTTTTTTATACTTTGTTCTTTTTCCCCTTTTTATTTATTTATTCGTTTACTTTTCAGTTTGGCTTGAAAACTTTAGACTTTTTTTTTCTCGTCCAATGATTTTTCTTTTGCTTTTCAGGATTTCCATTGATTTCCTTTTACGATTACAAAGGCTGACTTATTTTCCTCTAACAACCTTTTAGCTCTGTCCTCCCTGATTTCCTCTTCTTTCATTCTTCATACTTTTTCTTTTCTTTTTTCTACCAATACTCCCTTCCCTTTCCTTCTATTCTATCATTCTTTCTATCTTTCGCCTCTTTCTTTTGCTACCAATATTTAATTTTCTTCCATTTTAATTCGCCATTGTTATTCTATTCTTCATTATTTTGTCTACCCCTTCTTTTCCATTTCCTATCTACCTTTTTATTCTACTCTTCTTTTGTTTTGTCTTCTCCTGCTTTACCAATTCCTTTCACCATTTTTATTCTAATCTTCTTTATTTTCTCTCATTCTCCATTTACAATTCCTTTCCCAATTTTTATTCTACTCGCCATTATTTCCTCTTCTCCCGCTATTCCATTTCCTTTCTCGATTTTATTCTACTCTTATTTATTTTCTCTCCAAAACTTTTTAGATTTTCTTTCCCCAGTTTAATTCTACTCTTCTTTGTTTTGTCCCCTAAGCTTTTCCATTTCATTTCTCCATTTTTATTCTACTCTTCTTTATTTTCTCACATCTTCCTTTTCTAATTCCTTTCCCCCATTTTTATTCTACTCTTCATTTGTTTTGTCTTCTCCTGATTTACCCATTCTTTTCTCCATTTTTATTCTACGCATTATTTTCTTTCCTCCTCCTTTTCCAGTTCTCTCCCTCCTTTTTTTTATTCTACTCATTTCTCTTCTCCTCCTTTTCCATTTCTTTTCCCTATTTTTATTCTTCTATTTTTGATTTGTCTGAATCTTTCTCCATTTTTATTCTATTCTTAATTATCTCGTTAGATTGTTCTTTTATTTGCAATAAAAGAATCTTTCATTTTTGAACCGATTTGATTCTACTGTTCTTTATCCTATCATCCTCTCTTGTTTCTTTCCAATTTTTCTTCTATTCTAGTCTTTGTCCTGTTATGTCCGCTTCTGTACAGATTATTATGTTTTTATTTAAATGAATGTTTTTCTTCTTCCATTTTCCTCAAATTTTAATTTTTAAATTTTTCTATTCGTTTTTTTTTCTGCTGACAGAGTCATTTCTACACTTTCTCAGGAAATCAATAAAATGTACTTTTTCACTTTTGACTGATTCCTAGCCTTTTTTTATGCGATTTTTCGTATTTTAAAACTCACATTCATTAAAATTACATAACCACCTTTTGCACTCTCATGTTCTTTTCTTTCATTTGTCTGTTTTTCCTTCATTCGTATTTTGTGTCGATTTTTAAAAAAATTATTTCTCATTTGTTTATTGGCTTTTACTTCTTGTATTTGTTTTTAGAGGTCGCTTCAAACTTATTTTCTCTTTGTTAATGAAAATATATTTTTTAAATATTTAAAAAATTTATTATAGATCTAAGTTTGTTTTATATATACACCAACTAATTACGCAACCGGAAATAATGGACGGATGGTAAATTTTGCAAAATACAACGGAAAAATCTTAGATTTCTTCATTCACTTCAGATGACTTGATGAAGGAAAACATCCTGCAAAACATCTCTGTTGGAAATCTTTTCTGGGTCGGATATTTTCATCGTCTTTTGTTTTCTAAACTATTTTCTGCAGTTTTCTGTTTTAAACATTTCTACTCTTTTTACACAAGCACAGATGTGAAGAGATGAACGCTGATCATTTAAATATTTCATATTCTCATGTCTATTTAATCTAGTAACAGAAAATACTTCTCCTGCTGGAGACCAATTTATCGATGATATGGGAGCTTATATCGATGATTATATATATATATATATATATATATATATATATATATATATATATATATATACATATATATATATATACATATATACATATATATATATATATATATATATATATATATATATATATATATACACATATATATATATATATACATATATATATATATATATATATATATATATATTAGGTCATCCCATAAGTTCCGTCCGAATTTGAAATTTTTGTTGAAATGAACGAAATTTAAAGAGTATTTTATAATGTCTAATGGAGTTGAACATTATTTTTATGTTTAGATACATTTAAACTGGTTAAATTTTATTTCAGAGAACAATAAAATTAAATTTTGTTTGATTAAAACCCTGCTAACATAGAAGTACCCAAGAATCATTTGAGGCACATAATGCTTTATGAGTTCAAGAAAGGAAACTCAGCAGCCGAAGCGGCTAGAAACATTCACTCAGTTTATGGAGAGGAATGTGTGAATGAAAGAACTTGCAGAAGATGGTTTGCAAAATTCAGAGGTGGAGATTTCACCCTTGAAGATGAAGATCGAACTGGACATCCAGTTAAGTTTGATGAAAAGCTTCTTGAAACAGCCCTTGAAGAAAATCCTGTTTTATCAGTTGAGGAATTGGCAGTGGTTCTCAGTTCAAACCATACAACTGTTCATCGTCATCTTCAACAACTTGGAAAAGTTCCTAAACTTGGAAAATGGGTGCCTCATGAATTGTCTGAAAACAACCTCAAATCCCGAGTTGACATCTGCTCTTCTCTCCATTCTCGCCAACTTAATTTGGAAGAAACAGCTTTTGTAACACAGGAAGAGGTTAAAACTGACATTTGTGAGTTCTTCGAATCAAAGCTAAAAGAATTTTACAGTAATGGAATTATTAAGCTTGTTAATGGATGGAAGGAAGTCATAGATAATCAGGGAAAATACATTGTTGATTGAATTTGTAATTAAATGTAACATTTGGTCACTTGTTTCAAAATTCAAAATTCGGACAGAACTTATGGGATGACCTGATATATACAAATATAAAAGTGAAAATTGAAGTCAACATTTAGAAGCGACAGGCTGTTTCATATTGGACGCAATCGTCAGGTGGCCTGACGATTGCGTCTAGCATGAAACAGACTGTCGCCTCAAAGTATTGACTTCAATATTCACTTTTATATTTACACACGCTCTATCTCTGATATTGAGCACTTTATCCCATAAATATAGTACACCATAATAGTATATTTCTTCACACACACACACACACACACACACACACACACACACACACACATATATATATATATATATATATATATATATATATATATATGGGAAAAGTATAATCGTGAAAGAAAAAAGTCAACATACTCTACCAAACGTTTCAAGAAATAGAACTCGAGATAAACATTTCCAAAATAAATTATGATCTGTAATTGCAATGAAAAACCTACAGTTCATACACCATGGATATTCAGGTCGTGTTATTAATAAATGCTAAACACTTAAAATACCTCGGTGTATGGATCAGCTATAAAGGGAATAGAACATAGAATATGCTACAGTAGGGGGAGTTTTGCCCAACATTGCAAATTGGTACAAAACCAAAAAAATATCCACAGCAGTTCGCCACTTTGATATGGCGGTCATGCATGGAGGCAAACATTTTGAGAAACTTTCTAAACTGTCGGCTCTATGCAACCACTTTCTTAGACCAATGATTACAAATTGCTTCAAGCGTATTTTGATGGGAACTTACCCATAATAATAACGGACTATTCCGGACATTATAAATACTGTGCTTCAAGAGGGAGCAGACAGAATTATTGTAAGACCATTGGAATAGTGCTACTTGTCGAGACAACATAGTTCACTCTAAACAAATCTGATAGTCATTACTAATACTTCTACTTCTTTGTATATATTTCTGTTTGTAATATATATGTGTTATTCCATACCTGTGTTCGAGTTATTCTTCATTGGTTCTACCTTGGACCATCACCGTGGTACAAGAATCTTGGACCATAACACGTATAAATCCTGTAGGTCTTCATCCTCCTTCAAACATTATAGACTGATGCTCCAGAGTTAAAACCATTGTATCAAATAACAGAACCGCCAACACTCGAGGACTTTCAACAGCAGCAACAGCTAAAATAGAGATCATATGTAACTCGAAGACAAAATACTGACATAATAGGGATGTAGATTTACCAGACTATTTAAACGAAATCGATAGGAAGGAACGACTTATCAATAATGGAACGAGCAATAGCAATTGGCGAGAAAGCGAAGCCTATTTCCTGGAAAACGGTTTTAATACAAACGTTTTATAAATTTCAACCGAAAGTAGCACTGGCTTCTCGGTTAAATAATTCCGAATGTTTCCTTATAAAGAAAACGGCTAATATTGCCATCGATATTAGAGATGAAGAGAACAGATACTACGCTTCGTAATTACTTGTCGCCTCACGGTGACGGGATATGGCACAGAGCTGGTTTGAAGTCGGTATCCCAAGCGCATAGACATGAGCCAAGTCCCAAAATTGCCCGGTCTCCGTAACAAACGTCGCGCTGGCGTCGATCTTCCACAGACTTTCTCTCTTTCGTGTGATAAGAGAGGTCCTGCAGCAGGGCTGGAATCTCCGGCAACGGGCATTCGAAGACCGATTGTATTTACTTGCTGCCCCACGCTGGCAGGATGTGACATAAGGTCAGTTTAATGCGGGCAGGCCGAGCACGTGCAATCATGCAAGGTACAAAAATAGCCTTAATATCGCTTCTTCCACTTTATGGCAATGAGAGAGGTGCTGCTGCGGACATCTCTTCCCCGAGACCGGACACATCTCGGTAATATTTTCATTTGTGCTCTGTCTACAGACAGAGACGTAACTGAGAGATAAAACGTAATTTTTCCACCAGATGGCTGATACTACACTTTGATCCGAGATAGCCCTGGTAAAGGTATGTAACTCGTGTAGCACTGCTTGTTCGGTCAATGTCTACCATTACCACTATTATCACAGCGCTCATTTTCGTTCTTTTGACCTATGCATTCTATCTCACACCACTACATAGATTTCTTTCTTTGTAATTCCAGTTTTGTTATCACTCCTAGAATACAGAGATTCCTATATAGAACAGTGCTTGTAAAACAAAAATCCACGCAAAGAATGGCACACAGCAGAAACGAACGAATGCTATTATCAGAGTGTCTTTGGAGAATTAGATTATTCGAAGCCTTATATAACTTATCATAGGTAATTTGACTGAAAGGTCATCAAATCCAAATAATTAAGGTCTTTTAGTGGCACAAATTTATTTTACACATTGTTGTGGTAGGATCCACCTAATTTGCATAGCGGAGTACCGACGATATAAATATGGTTGGTACCGGAAGACAGGGAGGCAAATCAAGAGATCCAACTAGAGACTCTGCCCGACTGCGACTTAGTCAACAGATTCTCCAGGAACGGTCTTCACAGGAATATACAAAAGACTATATGTAAATATTGTGTACACTTTCTTGTTTCAATACATTTTGTTCTAAGTACATTTTGTGTTTGCATTATTATTCCATGCATTAGTCAAGTTTCAACACACATCCATCTCAATAAAATAGGAACATCTATCAAAATTACCATTTCGCGAAATGAGTGCAATTTTGTTTTAATTGAAAGGAATTAATGGATGCTTTCCTATAAACCAGCATTTAATAATCAATGCGTTTGGCTTAATAACTATTGTTATAATTTAATCGTATTACTAAAAGGCTTCTGCAACAATGAGAGCTCCGATTTGAGTCATACTCTCTGAGAAAAAGGAAATAATGAAACTTTCTTGTTGAATTAAAATAAAAGAGCTTCAGTGTTGATTATGTCCTCCATCTTCTCTATAGATTTAAGATCTGCAGATGTCCACCCAAAAACAAGTTTTTAAGATAGTCCAATCAAGAAGAAGATTTGAAGATTCTCCAACAAGATTTTTCATACATAATTTTGAAAAAAAAAATGATTTGATTGATTTATCAAAATGTGCAAGACCATTGTCTTCTTGGTGCAATGTCAGATTTGGACGAGGAAGATCTTGGATGAAGAGTATCGATTGCTTCTTGTAGTAATAGGCAGTTACATTCTCATTGCCAAGAAACAATGGTCAAGCACATGAACTACATTACTCGCCGGAGGAGATGATATACTTAAAGTAGTGAGCATTCACAGGAACGCTCATTTCTTAAAGAATATCATCAAAAGTCAATAACTTTATTTTTAGCTGCATGGTTCTTCATTAACACTTGAGGCTTTCTTGTACAAATGAATAGCCGAGTGCCCGTCAAGAGCAGTTTCTTTTCTTCACTGAAAATAAAATTATTTGACAAAGAAGAAATTATCTTTCCTTTCGGTAGACGTCGTTTTTGTCACTTTTTCTTTTCTCCTTAGTTGACGGTTGTTCGTCTTCTCGAAAAACCATTGCTGCCCAGTTGCCAATTCTTTTCCTATATTCTGCTTGACAATTCTGTAAATGCTGGTCAATTGTATTATTCAGCTGTTTTTTTTTTCGGATTTTTAAGTTATATGATAGGAGCACATTACGTCCTTGGTTTCTTGGGGTGTACCGACGCCTATAATAAAGAGAGTGAGCCTTATTTGTACCTACAAAGAAAACATCAGGAGAGATAACGTGTATATACGATGAAAGAAGATCAATTTTGCTATTTTCTCTTTTTGTTTAAATACTCAACATGTAAGGACTTAGAAGAAGTTTATATCATGAATAGATTTCAGAAACGGGTAATGTAAAATATCTCTAGAATAAAGTCTTAAATCTCGTCTAAAGGCGAATACAAATCCTGCAGTAGATTTTAAAAATCAACAAACTAAGTGTAACTAAAACAAGAATAAAAATGTGAAATAATCAGCTTTGTTAAGAAAAACTGAAATAATTACAGTAATTAATGCATAAAATGAAAAGAATATAATCTTGAAAGATTTTTTAGGCATTCCATATTTGCATTGAAAATATATTTTGAAGACGGTTACAAAACAATACATGATTTTTTTCTAATAAGAAAATGTCCTAACACGTACTGGAATAGCAAATGTTGTCTTCCAAAAAGCAAGCAAAGTATTCAAAAAAGAAAAAGTAAAATTCTTTAGAATTAAAATCAGCTGAACTATGTAATATCAATCCTTCCATATGACAGAAAACGTTGAACAATTTCTTCACAAATAAGAGGCAAAAGAGATCAGGTTATACAGAAGGATGCTGAGAATAGAATGGACGGGGCATTGGATAAAATAACAAGTGTAAAGAAAAATCGACGTAAAAGGTACTTAGAATCAGAGAAAACCATTTGAAATTTGTCGGACACGTAATGAAGAAACGGGCCTTGATGAATCAGACACACATAAGATATAATGAGGGAAACACAAAAATGAATGTCATTCTAACAAGATTGTGAAAATGGATGGTAGAACATGAACAAAGTGGAATAGTGAAGAAATAAACATTGCTTAATGCTGCAAGTGATTGGAAGCTGTGGAGTGCTATGGTCATTCATGCCTGAGGAGATGCGGCCTATAAAAGAAGAAAAATCAAATCTGACTAAATCTTAAGCAACGCCACCACTGGTATCAATGTGGAATAAGAAACTAACAAAATCGTAAAATTAAGTAAATATTAAATTATACGAGCTCTACGAATTCTGCCATTTCCACTAATTTAGGTATATTGAAATTTTCTTTAGACCCAAACATGAAGAACATTTTAATAACATGCCTCCAAAGTTGTTTATAAAGAGAAAAAATATGGATATCATATATTAGTAACTTCCTGGATAAAGCAAAATGCTAATTTGTAGATATATATATATATATTGCTGACATATATATATATATATATATATATATATATATATATATATATATATATATATATTATATGATTCGCAGAGAGTCCTGTTTGACTGTATCACAGCTCCTCAGTGCGACTAGACATCCGAATGCCTCAATCCAGTATTGAAACCCAAACGATTTCGGTCTCAGCCAGAGTTTCTACCACCACTGAATATATATATATATATATATATATATATATATATATATATATATATATATATATATATATATATATATATATATATATATATATATATATATATATATATATATATGACACAATGTATATAAAAATATTCCAATAATATATATATATATATGTATATATATATATATATATATATATATATATATATATATATATATATATATATATGTATATATATATATATATATGACACAATGTATATAAAAATATTCCAATAATATATATATATATATATATATATATATATATATATATATATATATATATATATATATATATATATATGTATGTATATATATATATATATATTATTGGAATATTTTTATATACATTGTGTCATATATTTTATATATTTTGACATATTTTTATATACATATTGTCATATATTTCGTATATTTTGGCATATTTTTATATAGATATTGTCATATATTTCGAATACTTTCTTAATTCTTTATATACATTTTGTCATATATTTCGTATATTTTCATATACATATTGTATATATTTCGCATATTTTGGCATATGTTTATATACATTTTATCTTATATTTCGTAAGATGGGGCATATTTTTATATAAATATTGTCAAATATGTCGTATATTTTGGCATATATTTATATACATATTGCCATATATTTCGTATATTTTGGGATCTTTTATATACGTACTATCATATATTTCGTATATTTTGGCATATTTTTATATAGATATTGTCATATATTTCGCTTATTTTGTTAATTTTTATATACATTTTGTCATATATTTCGTATATTTTGGCATATTTTTATATACATATTGTCATATATTTGGCATATTTTGGCATATTTTTATATACATATTGTCATATATTTTGTATATTATGCCATATTTTTATATACCTAATGTAATATATTTTGTATATTTTGGCAATTTTTGTATACATTTTGTAATATATTTCGCTTATTTTGGCATATTTTTATATACATTTTGTCATATATTTCACATATTTTGGCATAGTTTAACATACATAATCGCCTGCTTGCTGTCCTCCTTGAAGGACACTTTTCTTTATCGCTGTTGTAGCAGAACAGAAAACATAATCAGACAGTACACAACCCCATATTGCCAAATTTTAGAAATATTAGAAAATGATCGACCTCTATTATTTTTGGTTGCTGCGTAAAATGACCGCTGTCACACGCCGACAATTTTAAACGTATTTTTCATTCGACGCTATGTATGTGTTTGTTTCACCGGTGTCGTTTGCCCCTTGTATGTTTGTGTGTGTGAGTGTTTTTTTGTGTTGGCGCACCTGATAACTCCTGTCGAATATCATTGTGAACTGCACAGTGAAAACAGGAAGAAATAAATTAATGTTTGTCCGAGAAAAACTTGATGCGTGGCCGATAAGGATGTCGACGCCACATCAGAAGAAAGGTGTCAACAGCCAAGACAATGAGGAAATTAAAGCACAGGTTTATCTTTAACAAAAAAAACGTTAGTTTTATTACATCAAAACGACGTGCGTTTTTATAACAAATTAGAGAAGGTTTGTTCCAGGAGCAATGTGTGGATAGTACTCAGATCTATGTAGTCTGGTCTGGTAACTTAGGAAGTCATTGGTTGGCCAGTTGGTCGTTGGTTGGATGGCATTTCGGACTTCGATGTCTGGAAAAGCAGGACTGCCGGCTAAGCCAGGAAGGACGGGAAAAGACTTCGGAACCGAAACAACAAAGTTTTGTAGTTTGGTGAGAATAAGGCGTTTTTGTGTCTTGCCCTAACAAGGAAAGTTTGTGAAAGACTGTCCCGAGAACTCGGTCGTTCGATCCGCGGATGACTGGATCAGATTTTAGCCGGCCAACCAATATATTTGTTCATTTCGATAATTTTAAAACCAAGACAAAAAGATAAGTTACTAAAACTTGAGTAACTGATTACTCTTCTTTTTCTCTGTGCCGTATACATTCAGGAAGAATACGATAATTGCTCTCCCCAACATCCTGTTATTTTGTATCTTTTAGCAATTTCTGCCTTCTTACAATTCCTTCCACAACTGGTTATACAATCTATTTACAAAAGCTCGTTAGTTAAGATACTTTCCATTTCCCTCAGTTGTTCTAAACTTCAATATGGCATGTGTGTTTTAAATGCTCCAAGCTCTCCTTCGTATTTCTCTATTTGCGTAAAACTTCCTCGTTGCTCACATGTTCAATCCATGTCTTCTCTGTATCCTGCTGAAATCAACTTTTCTCTTTTCCTCAAGTCTTTTCTGTATCTATGGGGAAATTATCTAACGTTCACTGCAATATATAAACAGTATGATAAATTGGAAAATAGTTTTTGTGGTGCGTTTCATCCATTAGGATTTCATCAGCCTGGGCTTTGTCGATGTTGCCACGTTAACACATGCGTACGAAACGAGAGGCGCTTATAGTTTCAAAATTTTCAAACTACCAGTGTCTCTCGTTTCGTGCGCATGTATAGACGTAGCAAAGCACAGTCCGTTGAAATCCTAACGGATGAAACGCGCCGTATACACTGTTTAGTTTTGAAATCAGATTTTCCTATGCTAATACGTCTCAGAATTTCGGTGTCACAATTTAGTTATCTATTAAAGCACACCGGTGATATTAAACCGTATACAGTTGTTTGATTTGATCGACTATTAATTCAATGTATTATAGCATGAGAAGGGATTTTAAAGTGACTTTCTAACCGCTGATCTACTATGATTTCCATAGACAACCATCTCTGAGATCTCACAGAATGGCCAGAAACAGAAAAAAAAGTGGAAATCCCTTAATAATGACAGAGCTTGGCAGAAAATGATCTAATTTTTTCAAGCTGAGAGAAAAGTAAAAATAGCTCAAGAAATCGCACTTTACAACGAAGAGCATACTTGGAATGAGAAGGTGGGATCACAGTGAGTCAAAGTGAGAGAAAAGACTGAGTGAAGGGGAGAACGGTGTAGTAATGGATAGCGGCTCGGATTGAGGAAACAAATTCCAATCGAATCCATTACATTTAATTAGGTGCTAATAGCCTTGGGAAATGTATGTAACCGCTTCTTCTCCTTCCAACTATGGATAAATAGCACGAGTGACCGGGATCTTTAGCCTTGGAGGACAACTGGTCTACCGCAGAAAGAAATGGCAACCTACTGCTGGGAAAAAATCTGCCTCGTCAGTAATGTATCGAAAGATACATGATCGCCTAAGCGTGTATCACGTATGGCATATAACTGACTGACTGATAGGGGGGATTGAGGTGTTGTTCATGATGACGGTAGTCTTTGAGTATAGAATCCAGAGGTCGTTAGTGAATATTTCGAAGACAGTAGGGAAGCGTAGTTCAGGTTAGCAGTGGATATTGGTAGCAGAGCGTTGTTCTTCCTTCTGTCCTGGTCATCTTTGGTTCTGACAGGTTCGCATGGGACATTCGGAGAGAGTAACCAAACTGTCCGCCTTTATATAAGAGGGATTGAATATATTACGCCTTCTGATTGGTTAACCTTCATTTGGGGCAACTATAAAGTGAGTCCAGTCATTTGACTTTGCTCACTAGTATATAATATACTCAAAAATTGTAACATGAGGAAGGGACAAAAGATGAAGATAGCACACTTAAATTCATGTAGTCTAGGTACCAGGTTAAATAGCTTGTCAGAGCAATTGGCATGAAAATACTTGTAGAAAAGACAGAGGGAAGCCACCCCACGTCAGTGGGAATGTGACTGAAGTCATGATCGATTACATTAGATCCTTTTTTGAATTTTGTCAACAACCGCGAGTAATGTATTACCCTATTTTGTATTTTATGTTTGAAGCGTCCAAGTGAAGTAGAGTTTTGGGAAAGCTCTTTGCGATTCTTTTAACTCAAATCTACACACATCGGTTTGTTTTTACGGTTTATCACCCTCTCAAGTCTACGGGGGTGGGTGAAGGATAGAATGACGTCTAAACTACGCAAACATGAAAATTATACTGACATCTCATCTTAAAAAATATTTAACATTACACAAATATAACTTGAAAC
Organism: Acanthosepion esculentum; assembly: GCA_964036315.1. Taxonomy (NCBI): domain Eukaryota; kingdom Metazoa; phylum Mollusca; class Cephalopoda; order Sepiida; family Sepiidae; genus Acanthosepion; species Acanthosepion esculentum. The sequence continues at coordinate 34,222,929 of OZ038483.1, read as the reverse complement.
ACTAAACAGTAAATTTAGTCAATAAAATCGCCATTGATTTCAACCATGTCGTCGAGAGGACTTCGGAATTTCCTGAAGCTCTTCTGGACTGTTTCCTTGTTTAAGTTGATGAATGCTTTCATAATCCATGCCTTCAGTTCATCTTTGGTCTTACATGAGTTTTAATGATCTCTCGCTCAACAGTGCTTCACACACAATAAGCGATGGGATTGAATTAGGTGGCCAGACGTAAGGGATGATGTGTCCGCAGAAATTGTCTGACAGCCATGACTGTGTTCTGTTTGTGTGGCATGGTGCAGAGTCCTATTGCTAGACTATGGTCTTCCAGAAGCCACACTCTTGCCCCAGGGCAATAATACCTTCCCAAGGCACTTGATGTAGGCCTCCGTGAGATGATGAATGGAAGATAATGTCTCCATCACTAGGGATCACCCAAACAACATGATGTTGACTGGATATATCATCCAACTCTTTCCGAATCCTCTGCACTGTCCTCAGATTGGCACCCAAACACTCTGAAATTATTATTGGAGCTTCCGGTGCGAATGCCAAGAAGTACAGCATGCCGTTTCCAAATTTCTGTTAGAGTGAATTGCGTCATCGTGGTCTTTTTCTCACTGACGGTGCCCAATTAGAGGCTGCTATATTGTGCATTGGCCCTGATCTGGCATCTCGTCTGCAGCTGCTGTCTCACAGACGTGCCGTTGCCCCCATTCTGTCTTTTTTACAAATACTTTCACGGTAACTGCTCCGATGAGCTGCTTTCGCTGGTTCCCAGACTTCATGAATTTAAGTGTTCAACTAGGCTGGTATCTCGCTCTCACCCTTTCACTGTCGAAACTGTTAAATGTAGCCGTCTCTTCTACTCCAATAGCTTCATGTCTCGCACTTCTCGCCTGTGGAACTCCGTCTCCATTTCTTGTTTTCCTGATAGCTATAATCTCCAATTATTCAAATGTAACGTCAATCGACGTCTCCAGATGCCTTGATCTATCCCATAACCTTCTCTTCATCCTTTCCTCTATCACTTGGTCCAACTCTCTGTAACCCCTTGCGTGCTAGTGGCTTCCCGCCTTGCCTGGGGTTGAATGCTTAAAAAAAAATGTCGACAAAATTAAAAACAAACAACGCACATACGCGAAATTAAAAATAGAATTATGCGACAATTTACCGCACGCACCCTGTATAGAGTTTGAAGAACAATGGTGAAAATCAGACCATATAGACTGGCATTATTTCTTTTATATTTAAAGCATTTATTCGCTTTTGTTCGAAGAAACTCATGTTTAAATCGTTGTAAATTAGTATTAAAAATTATGATATTTAACTGAGACCTAAAAGTAATAATGGCAAGAAATACACAACGAACAAGCCTAATCCAGAACAAGGCTACAATATTTAAGTACCTAAGGTTGATTGAAATCACAAAAATTCAACTGGCATTCACGGTTAATCATCTGTTCATGACTCCAAAGCCGGACCCCGTGTACATGTATATTGCTTATTAAGCTTAGCTTTGTTTTAAAAAAAGGCATCACTTTGGGACAACTAGTTATAATCTTATACACAAAAAAAAAAAACAGTAACAATCTCGAAAAGTTGTCAGAAAAATTTCGGACCGGAAGTACAGTTATCATTATTATTGTACAGACATGTGTTCGCTGTTAACGTTCCCTGGTACCGAACCTCTAGCGTCAGTCTGCCAACAGGCATCGTGATATTTAATCGTGTTCGGTTATTATGCTAAGTTGGGTGAAGTTGTGTTCTGAGATCTTTACGGTTGCTCGAGTGGCGTCTCAAGGCTGGTCCGGTGTCGGTTCAAGATGATGAGCATTTAGGGTGACCACGTATCAGAAAAACGCGAGAAAGTAGGCAAAAATAGTTTTCTCTTCTACCCTGGAACTAAGCGTTGGTATAGGACTCATCTTCCAACAAGACAAGGACCTGTACCATATTTCGAAAGCCATCTCAGGAGAATATGTGCAGGATAATGGAATAGCCTTATCAATCGCCTGACTTAATCGGAAACTTCTGGTATGAATCGAAAGTCGAAGTTCATGAACATCAGCCACCGAGTCTGCGGAGAAAGACACGAATCGAAAAGTTAATTCATAAGATCGAATACGTTCATCAGTTGTAATAGTTAACAAAGAATATACGTCTAATTATTATATGAAGGGTTGATTATATAAAAGCAAATGTCATTAGAATATATATAAAAAATATATATATATAATATTAGGACGCATTATTCTTTATGAGCTATGCCTTTTCGTTTATTTACACAAGCTCTTTAA
>OZ038483.1:34210632-34215632 GCA_964036315.1 Acanthosepion esculentum | reverse complement strand
AAAAAACTTACCTAATTCCCTACCTGATGATGATCGTATGAAACGATTGAAAGCTAAGCTAGTAGCAAAAATAAGACCTGATAACACCGGAATTTATAAACAAGGATCGTACCATTCATTAACGGATTCGAGGTTAATTGTATTTTATTATTAAATATTGTTTGCGAGAGTGATTCTTGCCATATCATTAACTTCATTATCTGCTTTTCGTATGAATGATTTACGTTATATATATATATATATATATATATATATATATATATATATATATATATATATATATATAGATAGATAGATATGTTTATGTATTCAAGTGTCGATCTGTGTTCGTATCAATGAACTGAAAGCATTAGATAGTTTAGCAAATTGTGTTATAATACAGTATTTGACTTAGAAAAGATGTTACGTTTTACCATTTTCACATATCTGTCTTAGCAACCCAATGTCAAAATTTCTGAATCCTGCGTAAATCGAAATTTTGTCTAATTTTTTTTTTTACTTCTAGTGTTAACTGGACCTTTGCCTATCTCTCTGATTCCGGTGTCAAGCGAACCATTGTGGAGTTATTTCACTCCTGTATAAACGGTACTTTCATTTACCTTTCTGACACAAGCGTCGACTGGAATTTTATCTACCTTTCTGGCTCGTGTGCAAACGGGAAAATTATTTGAACATTTTTATTCGTGTGAAACCGGACCTGTGTTTACCTTTCTGACAGAAATATCGACTGGGTGTTTACCTAACTTTCTGGCTCGTGTGTAAGCAGAACCATTATTTGATTTTTCTTTTTTTTTTTTTATTCAAGTGAAACAGGACCTTTGTTTATCTTTCTGGCATAAGAACCGACTGGACTTTTATCTACCTTTCTGGCGCGTGTCTGAGCAGAACCATTATTTGTTCATTTTTACTTTAGTGTAAACTGGACCTGTGTTTACCTTTCTGACATAAACGTTGACTGAAATTTTAGCTTCCTTTCATACTAGTGCGTAAATAAAACCATTATTTGATATTTTTTTTACTTCAGTGTAAATCGGACCTGTGTTTATCTTCCTAACACAAGTGTAAACCGAACATTTGTCTAACATTTTTAAACTCGTGCAAAATTGACCTCAGTGTACGTTTTGACTCCGTGCAAACTGGACCTAACCGTATGTGTTTTAACTTTCCTTTGTGAATTTTCTCCTTTGATACTTATACCCGGCAATAGATTTCCGAACATTGGTTGAGGGTTCGTTAAATCCATCTATCTCGCTAACCTAACATTATATGTGATAAATTAGGGCTTTTAAACTTTTATAAGAAATGTATGTCTTTCCGGCTGTCTACCTGGTTTGTTAGCTAACTCTTTTTTTTTTCTTATAAAGAATATTTGCCTTTCTCATCATTCTGTGCGAAAGATAATGGAGGTGAACTGCTTTTAAAAAATTATAGTATTTTTTTCCTAATTTTTATTTCTTTTTTTTGTTTTAGCTTTGAATAGAAATTACCGATTAGTATATCAACATATTTCGAGATAATTTTTAGAAAGCATCACGTAGGCTATTTTCTCCTTTGAGTGTTTTATTTTTAATGGTTTTTTTTTTCGATATCTTTAATTTTGTCACGAGCTGGGAAATTAAAAACAAAAAAATCGAATAAAAATCTCAATGATGACTGGAAGACAGGGCTCACAAAAAGACTTTAACATATTGACATTTGTTCACGATCAATTCTAATTGGAAAGAAGTTAATGGTCCTAAAAGAGAGGGAGACCGAGTATAGGAAGGCACATGTCAATGCATTATATCCCCCCTCGATCGGTTCTCTCTGAAATTTATTCTTTTTTTTTATTAATTTTTTAATGTATAACAATAAATAAATAAATTGATTCGTCAGATGTTGTAGTCTGAGGCATTTGTGGGACAGTGTAAGCATTGATTTGTACAGCCGGAAAAATTTGACCCTGCCTGCCACCTTCACTTTTGTGCTAGGTACTCTACACAAAAAGGAAAACCTCGTGGCAATTGTGTCCACGTTGGGTGGAAGAGAAATACCAATAATTCGCTACAATAGCAATTATCGAGTCATTAAAAAAAATGCATAAACAAAATTTAAATAAATTGCTATTTCAAGTGCTTAGTGTTGTCAAATGTATTAAAATAATATTAAAAAAAAATAACAAATCTTCATTTAATTTAAAGCTTTCTTTTTTTTAGAATGATTCTGTCCGTTAATAATCTAGTAACATTATTATGTTGGTAAAACGTTTTTTTTCCTGACTATTAACAATCACTTTCTTCATAATTATCAAGAAATAACCGGCAAAACCTTCTTAGAGGCAAACACTGCTATAAAGAAGTAGACGGTTATTTGAGGATATGTTTGTTAATTTAATAAAACATTTCTAATCTACCAAAAGAAACAATGTATATTAATCAGAATTTTGCAAATGTTCTTGATAAGCTTTATTAGGTTATTCGATAAATCCGTTTTCAGTGAAGCTATGGTATTGAGAAGTAGTTTAATATTCTCCCTTTAAGCAAGTTCCAAATGCAGTAGTCTATAAGATTGAAATCTGGTGAGTTTTGATGGCACGCGTTTAGTGTTATAAATGATCGTAACATGTCTGGCAATCGTTTTTGGGTTATGCTCGCTTTGTGAGAAGGCGCTGAGTGTTGTTGAAAGACATATAGCTTTCAACTGTGCGTTTCCACCATCCATATGTTTCTAGAACCTCAACGTACCCAGCAGTATTAATTAATTCGAAGTCTCTGTGGAACTATGCAACATGGCATGCCCTTCGTTATTCTCCTCGACTAAAACCATCACAATTGATGTAGCCTTAGTGCGCACCACTATTGCAACATTAGAAGGATCTGCACATAACCATCTGTCAATTCTGATGTTAGTCTGTTGGTCCTGATCGAAGTTTCTTTCATCAGAGAAGAAGCAAATCATGCCAATTACGTGCGAGTTTTTAATCTAGTTAAATAACGCTTGGCACGGATCCACCGATTTTCCTGTCTCTTTGCAGACATGAATTAACCACTTTTCCTAAGTACATACGACTAGTATCTAAAGAACAAGTACGTATAGTTCTGATAGTCCACTACGACGCTTGAAGTTTGGGGTGATGGCTCTCTTTTGATCTTTCGTGATATTCAACGATAAAGGTTTGGAACCATTGAATGACTTTCAATTTCTTTACAGTGTTCGAACATTTAGAAAGTTTTATATTTCTTTTTTTTTTTTTTGATAAAGTTAAAAGATTCCCGCCAAAGGCTTCTAATTTCATCTGAACTTTGTGTACTAAAGATCTTGCAACATGTAGACATTTTACATTTTTTAACTCGCTATGTTCTGCATATATAGCAACGATATTTTCCAGTAGGAGTAATTAGGTTCGCCTATCGTCCGGTTCACACTCCTTCTCGGACTTTCGAACAGATGTTCAGGTTTATACTTCGTTTTTTTTTATTTAGTTTAGGATTGGGTTTCGGATTCCTTCTAAAGTCTACTTCAACGCTATATTTCTAATGTCTCCGGCTAAAACTCTGAAATTTTATTTACTATCGAATTAGTTTTTCTTTTCTCAATAGGAGAAGATAGCCTCGCCTTTCTTCCGCTTCAAACTCCTCCTTGTTTTTTTTTTTAAATTGAGTAGAGGTTTTCCTCTTGTTTCCTGTCTAGGATTGGGTTTCCGGTTGCTTCTAAATACTACTTGAACTCGATACTTTTAACGTTTCTGCTTAAAACTCCGAACGTTTATTTACTATCGAATTGTTTTTCTCTTCTCAATAGGAGTATATAGGTTCGCCTATCGTCCGGTTTGCATTCGTCCCCAGTCTTTTGAACAGGAGTAGAGGTTTATCCCTTGTTTTCTGTTCACGATTCAATTTCTTGAAAATGCTTTTCCTTATGGAATTCTCTACCTCAAGTTTCTCTTCGGCCTTATACGGCATGAAAATCATTGTCAGAAATGTTTTTTCATTTCTGCTGTTACTGTTTTATCTTTAATAAAGGATCTGATAGAAATAAAATACTTTTAATTAGTTTCAAGGGAGTAATATGCAAATCAGTAAGGGTCATCAGAAACCCATCCCACATTGGAATTATTAACATATTCTGTTGTATTAACAAGTAACCAATGAGTTGATTTTTTTCTGATTTTTAATGTGCAAACTGGAAATAGAGTATCGAAACTTGGCCAAGTAAACTTGCATAGTTCATTAAAATCAAAAGAGATACTATAGAATAATTGGAGTTTATTAACATCCAACGTTAATTAATTTTTGACTTTTTACGTCCAATCAATTCAATAAATGGCTTCAGATTTTTTACGAGATTTATCCATGAATTTTGAAACCATTAAATGTATTGCAATTTCCTAACATTTTCCAAACATAGAGAATATTTTTTTTTTATAATAAAAAAGGTTTCTAATTTCATCCGAACTTTGTGTACAAAAGATCATGGAACATTTAGAAATTTGAAATTTTATAAATCGCTGTGTTCCGCACATATAACAACGATAGCTTTGCAATAGACAGGTTCGCCTATCTTCCGATTCACACTCGGCTCCCATATTTTGATCTAGAGTAGAGGTTTATCCCCTGTTTCTTGTTTACGATTGCGTTTCAGCTGCCTTCTAAAGTCTACTTCAACTTTTTTCTGATGCCAACGATCATTCGTTGCTACTTTTGTAATATCAACAAACACTCGGTGTCACTTTCGTAATGCTCGTTGTAGAAGAGGCTTTGTAATCGCAGATGCAACTATAGTAACGTCGTTGAACAATACTGGCGTTAGACCCCTTCGAATATCACTAGCACTAGTAGGACTTGTTCGATAAACACGGGTTCATATTATACCCAATATGTAATTTATTCCCTGTCTTTAGCTTCAGAAACACGGGGTCGTATTATACCCAAGGATGTAATTTATTCCCTATTTTTAACTTCAGAAACACGGGATCGTATTATACCCAAGGATGTAATTTATTCCCTATTTTTAGCTTCAGA
>OZ038483.1:34098132-34205632 GCA_964036315.1 Acanthosepion esculentum | reverse complement strand
TCATAGTTTGGGCAGCCGTTTCAAGTGTTTCTTCTTGTTTTCGTGCCTCAAGAGAGAAAAAAATTAACAAAGAATCTGCATAGAAGACATCTTAGAATACCATGCTCCAATGCCACTTATGAACATTGGACACTTCAACGAGACGGAGCGACAAGACATACTACTCGTGTAACTCAGGAGTACTGCAGAGACAATTGTGCTGAGTTCAGCACCATGGACGAACGGCCTCCCTCATCACCAGCTCTCAACGCTCTTAAATAATGTTTGTGGGTACTCCTTGAGAGTGAGGACTGGTCTACTCCAACCATAATATTGAAGGCAAAATTGAATAGAGTATGGCACAAAATAAACATGAAGCGTCTACGTGCCGCCATCAATAACTTTCTCGAAAGACTTCGACGTGTAGTGAAGATTAAATGGAGACAATATTGAATGAAATTTTCTGGCAGTGTTTAGAAGCTTTTTAATTACTTTGTTTTAAAATTGTCTGTTGATGTAATATCTTTTCAGGAGCATTCCACTATTATTTTTTTTAAGCATTTCATTCCAAGCAAGGCGGAAGAGTCACTAGCACCCAGGAGGGGGGGGGGTTACAGAGAGTGATAGTGAGGGAAGAATGTAGGCAAAAAAAACAGGAGACCGGAAGCGAAAAGTGTGAGAGAATTCCAACCTTTGACAAAAGAAGAACGGTAATCGCAGCAACAGAAAATGGCGATTGACGTTGCATTTACATTTTTGAAGATTGTAGTCATCAGAGAAGAAAGTAAGTGGAAGGGAGTTCCGCTGTCGGGAAGAGTAAGAAAAGAAAATGCTAGAGTAGAAGTGGCGGTTGCTTTTAACTATTCCAACATTAATAGGCTAGGGCTTAGATGCTAATCTCAGACTAACTTCAATCTTAACTGCACGCTTGAATTCATGTAGTCAGTGCGTCAGGAAAGATAGCTTATCAGAACAGTTGCCATGAAACTATTTGTAAAAGAAAAAAAAAGAGGGACGCTATATCACGTCTTCGAGAGAGCGACTGAAGTCGAGATGTCCAAGATGAAGTCAGGACAGATTACATTGCAGATCCTTCTTTAGATTTTGTCGAGAACTTCGAGATGAACAGTAGGAACACTAGACTAGATATGGCAACAATATTAAATGCATGGACGAATGGGGGATTTGTAGATGTGTAAGATGGATTCCGTCGAGAAAAAAAAAAATTCTGGCACGACACAGTAAACCGATTTTCCTTGAAGAAGATGCAATTGATTCAATGTAGTTGTTTCACCTCTCAAGTCATTGGAAAATGCGGAGCCAAGAAGGCGCCGTGAGACATTCTCAGAGTCGTGAATCAACCATGCTGATGGGAAGTTTCTCTGTGTCGGTTAAATGAAAGCTGTTTAATTTTGGAGGCATTAAAGTTTGCATGACAGAATATTTATTGTAAGCGGTTATAAAAAGCGTGTTATAGTTTATGTATCAATGCTATCTAATGGCAATGAATGCTGGACAATCTCCACATAGATGGAAAACTGGAGGCAACAGAAATATTGTTCTACAGAAAGATGCTGAGTATACCATGGGCAGGGCGCGTAAGCAGCAGAGAAATCTTAAGGATAAAGAAAACAATATTATCCGCCGTCAGAATCAGAAACAGACAACTGAAATCACTTGAACGCATAATGAAGATGAAGGGCTTCGAAAATTTGATGCTTACGGAATTTATCGAAGGAAAAGATACGAGAAAGGCAGCGGACTTGTGTAGACAGATGGCGAAAAAATACGATGTAAGGATAGGCCAAAGAACAAAAGTTGCTAAGTTCTATAAGGAGTAAGGAAATTGTGGAGCACCATGATCTCGCATTCCTTAAAGACACATAGAAGCCGGTAAGAATAAACCGGTAAGAATTTTAGCAATGATCATTTTCCAGAAAGTTTTAATAACTGGCTTTCTCCGCTAGGAATTGGGAAGGCAGCGGCAGTAAGGGGAAAGTATCGTTACCGACCGGGCTTATTGATTTAATATATTGAGTTATCGATTAGCACCGAGGGTCTTCTCAGACTGCTTGTTTTGCTTGACCCATTGATCTAGATGCGGATAATTTCACTGATTTATCGACTAGTTGAAAAGCGTGATTATCTGACGTTTTGATTGATTGATCGTAGTGATGACCGATTAACCTCTCGAATTAAATATTCTAAATTTTGCTTGATATTCGACAATATCTGCCAGAAATTAAAATATCAGGATTAAGCAAATCGAGCAATAACCTAAATTTGAAAAAAAAATTAACCGAACGTGGTTTATTAAAACAGTTCATCATCTTTCATATGTCATGTTAGGACATGGGTGATCATGAGTCTCCACAACTTCCTGACTTTTGTTGCTCGAAGTAACTCTTGCCACTTTACTCAATATCTATTTTTATTCTACAATACATTAAATAAAAAAACTCCTCAAGTTGGATATTCAGTATTTCTCCTTGCTTCCCTTGCCATCAGTATGTCTTGTGCGCGTTACATTCTCCATGCCCACTTTTCTCATTATGCGTACGAAAAGTTCTGTCTCTTTGTGGAGGTCATTAGTGTTTTCTTTGTAGTTCATCTTCTTTAGACATGTCCGCTTCTCGAAAGAAATTAAGTGCCCGGAAAGCTGGTATAGATGCAGTGGAGGGAGGGCTTCATTTATTTATTGGTTTGCTTTTTACTACTTATCAAATATAACATACCCAACTGGAATTAGAACACGGCTCTCCCGTTTTAATTACCATTTCAACACCCTCATATCCAAGCTTACAGCACCTGGTATTCATAAGCGGTCACTCATCTTAAACTGACCAGGCGTTGGTTAATCATTTTTCACGCGCATTCGACTAGTTAAAGGCATCAGTAACTGTGGGTGATGTAATATAATGCTTTTGGGGGTGTATTTATCGTTGGTAGTATTGTAATATTTTCATATATAAATCAATATTTACGGTCTTCAGAAAATGCTTTGTTTATGTCAGGATACAACACTAAGCAGATATAAATGTTTCGAGAGTCTGTGGAAGATTTGCGTTTATAAGGCACTATTCAAACTGTTTAACAGGTGATGCACTCTATGGCCGAGTCTAATGCACATTGAATCTAAAAACATAGCAGAAGAACAAGACCTGACTGGACAGCAATATTCAATGCATAGGAGAATGGTAGGCATCTAAATGTCTAAGATGGATTCTAGTGAGAAAAACTGTCTAACTCGATACAGTGAATCAACCTTTCTAGAAGCAGACCTAGCAATTGGTTTGATATAATCTTCTCACTTCATCTATCTTACTTAACTAAGTAACTGTCAGACGATGGCAATGTTTATCTCTTGAAATAATGGTTGCGTGTTACTCAAATATGACTTCAATATTATATTTCTTGAAAATGAGTCTTTGGAGCAAGTTCAGTTGGGTAAACAAGCAGGGAGAATGAATTCGTTCGATAGGGATCACTATTCAGTATTTATGACGGCAATAATCTAATGTATCGAAAGGCTAATTAATTAGTTAATTGATGGATTGAGGCAATTAATTTGGTGACTAATGGAAATGAATTTCAGTGGCATATACAAGAAGTAATTAAAAGAATTGCAGCTTGTATTGTACTGGAATATTAAATACCGTTATCCATTTTCTTTACAGAAAAGAAAACAATAATACTAATTCTAAAAAAGAAGAACATTCTGACTCCAGAAACTTCCGATAGATATTTAATAATAACTGCAAAGTTTGTTTTAAATAGGGGAAGTGTGAATATGTATTTGTAAATTGGTTGGTTCCTGAATTAGATTGGAAGCTATTTTACATTATAGATGTATTTCAGATCGAAGATGCATTCCCATAAAATAATAATTTATCATGCCACTTGCCTTGATAATGCCTCGCAGGGGAGGAAAGGCGTCGGCTAAGATGAATTTTCCTTCTTCATATATATATATATATATATATATATATATATATATATATATATATATATATAGTCATCCACAGACAGCCTGTTTCACCGTATCGCAACTCATCAGTGTGGCTAGGCAGTCGATTGCTTCAAGTCGGGAGAGAAACACGACCGATTTGACAACAGTCAGAGACTCTTACCCCTAGGCTATCGGTGCTACCAGAGAAAGGATTTTTTAACGTATTATATACGTGCTATATGAACGCCATACTGATCGCCATAGCGCTCAATTCTTACGAAGAGCGATGCTTTAAAGCAGCAGCAGCAGCAGCCGTTAAAAATTCCCTTTTCTCGATAGTGCACTCTCTCTCTCTTTCACTCTCTCTCAAACTCTCTCTCTCTCTCTCTCTATATATATATATATATGTATATATATATATATATATAACTATGAACCCAAAGAGCCCGGCAAACCTACCTAGGTTTCACCTACGCGGATTGTGGGTGCTGACGATCCGCGTAGGTGAAACCTAGGTAGGTTTGCCTGGTTCTTTAGGTTCATAGTTAGATTTGCTCTAATTAGTGTATTGAGCACTTTGCTTAGTTACTTTTGCTTTACTCTTGGGGGGGGGGAAGGTTCTTTGGACTCTGAACTTGCATTCTGGACGATTGTTTTCGCCTCAATTTCATGTTCTTAGTTCTTTCTTTTTTTAGCCCTTATTTTTTCTTTGTGTATTGGTTTGTTCATTTACAAGCCAAAACACCTAAGGTTTTTCCAGACGAGTATAATTACTTATATTTATATTATATACATACATACATATATATATATATATATATATATATATATATATATATATATATACATATATATATATATATATATATATATATATATATATATATATATGTGTGTGTGTGTGTATATATATATATATATATATATATATATATATATATATATATATATATATATATAGTTTTTCCTGCCGAAGACTGATGGTAGTTGTCAGATTTATTTACAATCATTTAAAGCGTGTGCTACACTGTGTGGACTCTTACCATCACCCTGTCTTGATCTCTTGGCAAGAATCGGTCAAGGTAATTGGACACTCTGCGCAGCCTATAATTTAAGTAACCTGATAGTAAGACGCTGGCGTAGCCGTTAATGTCCGAATCATATCACGATGATATGACATTTGACACTGCATTCGCCCCTTGCATACGGCTGATTCACGCGGAAGGTACCGGTTTCCATTCGGTTTCCAGTTTTTTTTTTAATTTTGGAGGAAAGTGTCTGAAGGAAATCTTTCTTTTTTTTTAAAGATAGGACGTAGAGGTCAGGATTCCAACTAAATAAAATATGCCTATTCTCTATTCTCTATTTCAATCAGATAAAATATTTCAACGTCAGATGTGCATTTCATAAATACGGTAATCTGATGACTTTCCGTAATCTACTGGTAAGTCACACTGAGCATAAAAGTATAGTATGACATTGTGACCCAATGTATTGTTTTATTACTATAATTTGTTCTTCATATGAATATATATATATATATATATATATATATTTACGCCAAATGTCTTGATACTGAAAACAAGTTTTTACAAATCTGTTGCAGGCAACTCAGTATATGAAAAGAACTGAGAAATGCCTTGATTGGGAGATGTAGAAGTTTTTGAGGCATCTACCAGAAGTACCGCCCCTGACTGCATGTTTTACAACTTCCTCGTTTATCGTACTATGAATCTTTCATTGCATGTTAGGACCCAGATCCCTTGAAGCGTTTTTGTTGTACCTAGCAGTGCAAAGTCTTTTCTGAAGTTGACTCCTGTGCACAAGCGATCTTACTGTTTTCGGTGACATTGGTAGCACGATGGCTAAGATTGAAACTTTGGAGCATAGTGACGCGAAAATCGGGCTTGCTTTGATATTCCATAAAAATAAAATTATGGTTAAATTAGAAATATTGAAGAAACACTCGAAATAAACGTCTCTGTTAGGGGTAATGTTTAGTTTGGTTAGAGTTTACTATGTAGAGAGTTTGAGCATAAACCAGTGCCCTCGATTTGTGGCTGTGTTTATAGTTGACATTGTTAAGAGTTCTTTTTCTTCATATATATATTATTGACCTTTGTGTAACAGAACAGTGAAAAAACAAATGATGAAAAAGATTGGAAGATTCTTTTTAAAAAGAATGGAATCAGTTATCAAACTTATACGTTAAGAAACTTTTGCATCGAATGCCAAAAATTTGTTCTGCAGTAATCAAAGCTAAAGGAGGATATTTTGACGAGAGTGAAATTTAACCATAATTTTTTTTCTTTTTGTCATAATACATTTTCTATAAAAAAATCACGTCCCACTTCTTTTTAACCCTTTATAATAATATTCTCTTATTTAAAGTAAAAAAAAAAACAACTACATTTTGGGCAAAATTAAAAAAATATATCATGTGTGTCCTCAAAGATTTCAACAGTAGAGTAGATGGATATGCTCATTTTGTCAAAGTTTGGGAATGGGTTGTAAAAAGAACATTTCACTAAGCCTTCGGAATATATGTATTATTGACCTTTATGTAATTTCTGCGTTTTTGTCTCTTCCAGTTATAGGAAGGTGATATTTTTAGCATGTGTATGGCTACATGCGCATACATTTTTAGATGTGTCCATGCGGATATACAGGACTTTTGCATGGATTCATTTTCAGGTGGACTCGTGCGTTTCATGAATTATATTTTCCAGAAGGATTAGAAATTTATAACTTTTTTTTTTTTTTTTACTCAGTAATAATTTAAAGCGGGAAAGCATTCACAGCTTGATCGAGAAAAAAAAAAGCGCTCTGAACTTAAAAGTAATTTTTTAAAAATCTGTTTTATACCCAGAGCACACAGGTACTTTATTTTTTCGCTGAAATGCGACAATATAATTTTTTTTTCTTAAATTTGCACTTTCCTTTTATTTATTTTATTTTTTAGTTCTTAATACATTCCCTTTGTCACTCCATTTCAATAGAAATTCTGGATAACCGATCAAGAAAATAATTTTTTAATATTTTTTTTGTCTTTAAAAATATATTACTCTTTCAGTGATAGATTTTAAAGAGCCCTTGCTATTATTTATTGTGTGTAGAATTAAGTCTGGTATAATATATATTCACACACACACACACACACACACACACACACACACACACACATATATATATATATATATATATATATATATAGAGAGAGAGAGAGAGAGAGAGATAGATAGATAGATAGATAGAGAGAGAGAGAGAGAGAGAGAGAGAGAGAGAGAGAGAGAATATTCACAAATTATCCGCGGTTTCGATATCCGCGGTGTGACTTAACTTTCGATGTTCTATAAAGAGAGATTTGAGTCAACATCTTTCACTTAATACCGAATTTCCTCTTATAATTGTGTGTGCATGCTGTTTGTAGGGAAGGAGTTCAATGAATACACAAAAATAGAAAGTGGCGTAAGGCAAGGATGCGTCTTCTCACCCGACCAGTTTAACCTCTACAGCGTGGCATTCCTGACAAAATTGGACACTTTACCGGGATTCATCACTGACGGCCACAATCTTAACAACATAAGATACGCAGATGACACCTTACTGATAGCAGACACGGAAAAGAAATAACAAAATCTCCCACAGAAGGTAGCGACGGTGAGTGAGAAGAAGGGACTAAGCCTAAACTACAAGAAGGCAGAATGTATGGTCGTCAGTAAGAGGATGAGCCCGAAATGCGATCTGAAGTTCGGGAACACTAGACGCGGAAGTTTAAATATCTGGGAAGCGTCTTGAGAGAGGGCGGTAAGTGTGACACTGAAATTAGTTGGCGTACTGGGATGGCCAAGGAAAACATTCCAAAAGTTGGGCAGAGTACTGCGAGACAGGAAGATATATTTGGTAACAAAGAAAAGAATAATGAACTGTTACGTGACATCTGTCCTTCTTTACGGCAGCGAATGTTGGACGATTTCCTCAAAGATGAAGAAGAAACTCGAGGCGATAGACATGTGGTTCTACAGAAGGATGCTGAAGATATCATGGAACGAGCGTGTGAGCAACAATGAGATCTTAGAGAGGTTGCAAACAAGGAGGAGGTTTATACTTAATATCAGTAAGAGGCAGCTGAAGTTTCTGGGACACATAAAGAGGAAAGAGGGCCCGGAGAATACGATACTCACGGGTCGAATAGAGGGAAAGAGAGAAAAAGGGAAAGAAAAGCGTGACATACCTGGCGGACTTAAGCAAGTGTATGACAGAACGTGGTCTGGGGTAGGAAGCAGAGGGACGGAACTTGTTGAGAGGTGCAAGGGATAGAGGGAGGTGGAGAGCCATGATCGCCTACGTCCTTAAAGGATATGGCACATAAAAAGAAAGAATAGTGTCTGTCCCTCCCGTCGTTAGGTAGCACGACCGTTACGTCCTGCCAATACCTCATAAATAATGGAATCCAAGTTTTGATCTCGTGGAAATAGGGGAAAAGACACTATTCAGTTTCAGTGAGAAAGAATGGGGGAAAAAAGTGTCTAACGGCTGTTTCAGTGAAATGGGAAAAGCTGCCAATTTCAAAACTTTTCATTTGTACCCACTTCTTAAAATTACGACCAACATTCATATTTATGATTGCCATTGCAATATTTTATTATAGTTTTTAAGCTCAAATATTTAACGATATTTTAATTCCGTAGAACTAACAATGAACGTATTCAGTCATTAACTTAAGACTTAAGATTCATTAGAAAATTAAAATAGGAAAACCGTGAATTTCTCACCCGTTAAAACTAGTGAATTATAATTCTCCTATGTGGTTGTTGACTGGGGCAGGAAATGGCTGGTTAACTTTATTAATTTTAATTGTTTAAAAACAAGACTGTTCTCTACTAGCAATCACAGACAACGCTCTCTGCCTCCCATTAGAATGTTCGATGCTCAACTTCACGGGAGCACCTCTTTGCAACTGTTTGGTCTCACACACTCCGCTGACCTGAGATGGAACAATTACATTGAATCAATAGCTTCATCTACCGCAAGGAAAGTTGGTTGTCTATGTCACCCCAGAAAGTCTTTCTCGCCTGAATACATCCTTCAAATTTATAAATCAAACATTCACCCTTGCATGGGATATTGTTGTCATATATGATCTGGAGACCCCGCTGTTCGTCTTAGGGTCCTCGACAAAATCCAGAGACAGTTGGCCCTAATCTGGCATCTCGTTTACAGTCGCTCTCTCATAAACGTGCAGTCGCCTGTCTTTTCTACAAATACTTTCACGGTAACTGCTCCGACGAGCTATTTTCGCTAGTTCCCAGACTTCATGAATTTAAACGTGACACCAGGTCGGCATCTTAGTCCCACCCTTTCACTGTCGAAACGGTTAAATGTTGCCGTCTCTTATAATCCAATAGCTTCATGTCTCGCACTTCCCGTCTGTGAAACTCCCTTCCTCTTCCTCGATAGCTATAATCTTCAACTATTCAAATGTAATGTCAATCGGCATCTCCAGATGCCTTGATCTATTCCCTGTTCTTCTCTTCATCCTTTCCTCTGTCAGGCCTCTTTACTCTTGCTCCCACTCTCTGTAATCCCTTGCGTTCTAGTGGCACTCCCGCCTTGCTTGGGGTGAAAAATTAAAAAAAAAATAGGGCTCAAGATAAACCTTTTCAAAGTAGAGACTATGATCTGAAATTGGTTGGAAAGCAACGAAGACCATCCTTCTTAGAACCCATGAACTGACGCTACAGAATCACAAATATCTGAACCAAATAACAGAGACTCTATTACGTTAGGACTTCCAACAGCAGTAAGAACTAAAATGGATAGCAAGTGTAACTCGAATAGAATATAATGACATACAAGATGTTCACAGTCCACATTTCCTTAAACAAAACTTTAGGAAGGAAGTCCACATCAGTAAGAAAAGAGTAATAAAATTTAGAGAGCTTCGGAAGCCTATTTTCATGAATAATTGTTTCAAGAGTTAGATTTTTATAAATTTTAATCAAACGTAGCCACTGGCCGGAAAGTAAAGGCCGAATGTCTGCTTATAATTTAAAGTTGTTTTTCCTCTCATTTTGTCCAATTTATAAATTAAACTTTCTTATATATATCGGAGAAACAATATAAATGCGACTTGGAAGTATCGACAAGCTTCAGCAACATTTACTGACTAAAGAAGAATTTGAAATTGTTTCGTAGATTCCATATTGATAATAATTGATGTTTTAAAGATTTTACTCCAAACGAGATAATAAAAGCCACTGAGATTCCAGGTGTTACTGAGAACAAAATAGAATAATAAAAACAGGTTACAAAGAAACAGATGATGATTAATATTGCATTTAAACTTTTGAACGTCGTAGTTGACATGAAAGCAGAAAGACGTAAAACATCCACAAGCTGGAAGTGTGTGAGTAGAAACTATTACCAAGAAAGTTATGGTTACAACCAGTATTTCCAATAAGGGAATTGTGAGACCTAACTGCCAATATAGTACGACCTGTAAATTCATGAGGTTGCAACCGCAAGATATTATTGCAAGAATCAGTTATGACTTTGCTGTCAAGCAATGTCTATATTTTTCAGTGGAGTAAGAGTTTTCCTTTTATGCTTAGCGGTCTAAGTGTCCGAGCGGGCTAGCCTCACGCCTGGACATCACCATATAGTCGCTGATAGCCCGACAACAGTGCGGCAGGTTCTACCGGGTTACATACTATCAGTTGTACACTAACAGCATACCTGACTAAACACACACACACACACGCACACACGCGCGCGCATACACACACACACACACACACACACACACACACATATATATATATATATATATATATAATTTTTAAAATGTTACACTCATAAAAAAGAAAATAACTCACTCAGAAGGAAAATCCTCGAGAGTGCCACCATTGAATATTACCCAAATATTAATCTAAGCCCAGGCTTTTTTCCTATTTCACCTTTCTTAACGCAATTACTACTTTCCCAAACAAACGTGCAGAACTCTATCAAGAAATCAAAAGAAAATAGTTGAATCCGTCAACACAACAACAATATCTCCATACGTGACAGTAATTGACGTAATTTTCAGTTAACAGTACAAAAATAGCGTTCTCTAAATTGTGCCAGTTGCTAAGGACATTTTGTTTTGTTATTCTTAGTTACTTTGTTTAATAAATTCATTTCGTTTTTGACTTGAGAAAGTCCACATCGGACGAAACGCGTCGGCAACTATTACAGTTTTCTTTTTGTCTTTTAGATTTATAAATATAACTGTACATAGAAGTCAAAACCGACCAACGACAGCCTGTTTCATGCTTAAACTCAACTATCTCGGTATGAACGTTGTGTTTTGTATCGACTATATATATATTTGCTGGTTAGTATAACATTATGGATTGGTACGTTATATTTTTTAAACGGTTATATTTCAGTTATTTTTGTTATTGAGTGCAAATAATTGTGGATCCGAATGTAGATTTGTGGATATATATATATATATATATATATATATATATATATATATATATATATATATATATTTTTTTTTTTTTTAAGCATATCACCCCGAGCAAGGCCGGTGGCCACTATCACGCAAGGGGTTACAGAAGGGTTGGAGGAAGAGCAGATAGGAGTGGTAAAGGAAGGGATGTGGAGAAAGAGAAGGACGGAGGGCCGATCGAGGTAGGGAGGTTACGGGAGATATAGATCGAGAGCAGATAGGAATGGAAGATGTCAGGAAGTGGATAGATCAAGGCAACTGGAGATGACGATTGACGCTACACTTAAACCGTTGGAGATTGTATTTGTCAGGGAAACAGTAATAGGGAAGGGAGTTCCATAGGCGAGATGTGCGAGACATGAAGCTATTGGAGTAGAAAAGACGTCTACACCTAACAGTTTCAACGGTGAAGGGGTGGGAACGGGATGCCAGTCTCGTAGGACGCTTGAATTCACGAGGCTTAGGGACAAGTGAAAGCAACTCCTCAGAGCAATTACCGTGGAAGTACTTGTAGAAAAGGCAGAGTGATGCAACATTGCGTCTGTGAGAGAGCGACTGCAGACGAGATGACAGATCAGGGCCAATCACATTGCATATCCGTCTCTGGATCTTATCAAGAACCCCGAGGCAACACGCAGGGGCCCCAGACCATAAATGGCAGCAATACTCCATGCAAGGTCGAATGGTAGACATATAGACTTGGAGGATCGATTCAGGGGAGAAGAATTTCCTGGCTCGGCACAGGGAACCAACTTTTCTAGCGGTGGATGATGCAATTGACTCGATGTATTTGTTCCATCTCAGATCAGCGGACAGCGTGAGACCGAGCAGCCGCAGAGAGGAGCTCTCGAGAAGTTGGTCCTCAGACATTCTGATGGGATGCAGGGATGGGTCCTTGTGGTGGTTAATGGAGAGCAATTTTGTTTTAGAGGCGTTAAAGTTGACCATCCATTTCTCTCCCCAGTCCACAACCGATTGGAGGTCCTTTTCAATTTGAGCTGCCAGGTTAATTTTGTCCGCCCCAGTAGATTTGTGCTTGAGGCAGGAGTAAATATATATATATATATGTATGTGTGTGTGTGTGTGTGTGTGTGTGTGTGTGTGTGTGTGTGTACAAGTAATTGATTTTGGGGATTTAGGCTAATTTTATAGTAATTCGTCGAGCTTAGAATCCTCAACAGAATGCAGAAAGCACTGGACGACCGTTTCGTCCTATCTGGGACTTATCAGCAGTGCGCATCCACTACCGAGAATCGAATATACTTGGATGGGTGTATCGGTGAACGGAACTGAGTGATTAGCGGCGCTATATCGAGTCTAGTTTATGTCTTCTTCGTCACCGAGTCCCGTGGTACAGTAGGTATGATGTTCGCGTTGTATCGAAGCGATCCGTTGATATGTTGAGGATTCTAAGCCCGACGAATTACTATAAAATTAGCCTAAATCACCCAAATCAATTACTTGTATATCTTGCTCGATCCAGCTAAGCTCTGTGATATAGCGGCTAAGGGTCAATATATATATATATATATATATATATATATATATATATATATATATATATATATATATATATATATTATATTACATCAAACATTATCATAGTTAACGAGAAGAAAGGACAGAATATCAGCTGTAAGAAGACAGAATTCATGCACGTCAGCAAAAGGAACAGCCCAATACGCAAATTATAAAATAGAGATAACAAAATCAAGTAAATAAAACAATTTAATTATCTTGGAATTATTCTAGCGCAAATTCGGAAAGTGTGACATCCAAATCCGAAGACGCATTGGGATAGTGAAAGATGACTTCCAAAAGATAAGCAAAATAATAATAAACAGGAAAATTGCTTTAGAAAAAAAGAGTATTGAACTGTTACTTAATATCTGTGCTCCTATTTTGCAGTCAAATGCTGGACAATCTCTTCACAGATGAAGAAGGGACTTGGAGCAACAGAAATGTGGATCTAAACAAGAATGTTGAGAGTTCTATCGACTGAGCATGGCCGACAACAAAGCTTCAGAGAAAAAAGGAAACGAAAAGGACACCTCTACTTAAAATCAGAAAAAAGACATTTGAAATTACTTCGGTACATACCAAGGAAAGGGAGCTTTGAAAAATTGACACAGATAGGACAGTTTGTAACATACCTAATAAGCTTGTGTAAAATATTGTAGAAGAGCTAATAGGAGAGATAACAGAAATACAAAATGTATTAAGAACTAAAAACTACAGGAAATTGTGGGGAGCCATGTTTGATCACGCCCTGAATGGACACGGCACGTAGAAGAAGAAATCGCACTTCAATTATGACCATTTACCAGATTAAGTTCAAGTTTGCAAATATTAATAAATGCTATAATTTTTATAAGTTTTAAAATGGATCTTACTTTTTCTGGCTTGATTACTTGATATCTATCCATGTCAATTTGTTCTTTATCTATCTATCTATCTATCTATCTATCTATCTATCTATCTATCTATCTATCTATCTATCTATCTATCTATCTCGATCTGATCATTATCTATCTATCTATCTATCTATCTATCTATCTATCTATCTATCTATCTCGATCTGATCATTATCTATCTATCTATCTATCTCGATCTGATCATTATCTATCTATCTATCTATCTATCTCGATCTGATCATTATCTATCTATCTATCTATCTATCTCGATCTGATCATTATCTATCTATCTATCTATCTATCTTAGCTTGTTCATCAACTTCACCATATATAAATAATATATAAATAATATATATATATATATATTTATGTATATATATATATATATATATATATATATATATATATATATATATATATATATATATATATATATAGTTGTGTGTGTGTGTGTGTGTGTGTGTGTGTGTGTGCAAGGAGAAATCATATTTCATCTAAAAATATAAACATAAGCGCAAGATAGAAAAACTTAATAGAAAAAAAAATAGAATTTTTGCTAAAACAAAATGGGAAAGAACTGAATCTCTGAAATATTTTATGAAGATTTTTACCTAAGGCACCAATCTTCGACCAGCTGGAGAAGATGTCTCCGTTCTCATCGTCTTCCAGATTTTAAAAGGTTCGACTTGTGTTTCTTAGTTCTGTCATTTTTTTTTATTTCTCTACTTTCTCGTAATTGTAGTTATTTTCGGAATCTTTTCGCTATTCATATCTCATTCGCTTATAAATCTTTCATTTCATCACGTGTATTTTTCTTCTTCCTTTCTCATTTCTTTCTCAGCTGCAAACTTTTTCCTTGCTTTCTTGTATTCGTTTTCCTTTTTTCTTGTTTTTACTTTTTTTGTTAAAATATGTTAATTTGGTTTCTTTCCTTCATTCCTTCTTTCATTCTTCCTACTTTTCTTTCTTTCTTTCTTTCTTTCTTTCTTTTTCACCGACTCTTGTTTCTTTTTCTCCGTCGAACATTGCTCTTATTCCCTTTCCATTATCGCAGTTAATTCTTTCTTTCGTTCTTTCTTTCTTTCTTTCTTTCTTTCTTCAACGACTCTTGTTTCTTTTACTCTGTCGACCATTGCTTTTATTTCCTTTCCATTATCGCAGTTAATGTTTCTTTCGTTCTTTCTTTCTTTCTTTCTTTCTTTCTTCGCAGTTACCTCTTTTTCCATTCATTATTTGTTTGTTTGTTTGTTTGTGTGTTTGTTTGTTTGTTTCTTTCTTTCTTTCTTCTTCACTGACTATCGATTCTTCTTTTCCAGCGAACATTGCGTGTATTTCTTTTCTATACTCGCAGTTACTTTCTTTCTTTCTTCTTCGATTTATTCTCTGACTCTTGTTTCTCCGCCAACCATTGCTTGTACTTCTGTATTTACTTTCCCATTAGTTTTTCTTTCTTTCTTTTTTTCTTACTTTTTTAGTTTATCTTTGCCTTGTTGTCTGACTGTGAAAGAAAGAAATTATTAGTCGACCATTGCATTGCCTTTTTTCTTTCTTTATTCTTCCTCTTCTTCTTTTTCACCCATAATGTCGTCTGCATGTCTGCGCTCTAAGAAGGAGCCTCGGTTTCATCTCCATGCACTTGGTTCTCATAACTAAACAATGCCTGCATTTTAACCTTTGCTAGCAGTTGTTAACGTCATGTGCACTTTTCCCTTTTCGCATCCTGCTAACGAGATTCACCTCAACTTCTGAAGGCCATGCAAGTTATTAGTTACAAACCCTTGACGATCAACTCAATTCCTTCATAGACAAATGTTTCGTCACCTATCCTCAGGCCAGAACATCGTAGCTTGCAATCCAACCCCTAACTCACAACGCTACTTACATAATATTTTCTTTCTGTTTTGTTTGTTTCTTTTCCTCTCTCTTTTTTTTTAAAAAAAAGAAAAGAAAAGAAGAATATCAATTAACGTAGAAAGAAAAAATCATCATCGCCATCTGGAGATTTATGTGTGAGCCCGTGCTTCTGTGAATAACAGTTTGTCTTTACAGCAATATACAGAGAGGGACAAGAGTAAATCGACGCTTCTGTTTCGTAAATAAGAAGCCGGATTCAGCGAGGTAAACAATTCAAAAATAATTTATTGTGCATATTGAATTTAGCAAATTTATTTTATGAAATCATATATTTTCTTAAATAACTTATTTATTAAGTTAGTTATTTTATTATAGCGAAGAATATACTCAGACTCAGTTATATTTGGAGGACTAAGGGAAAGAGAAGTATGCTTCATACACTAGTAAAACGAAATTCTATTGTACGCTGATCGACACCAAATAAATTCATGTCTGTGAAACCAGGATACTGAGAAAAGAGGACATACAAAGTATCTCAGTTTTTGAAAACAACTGCCTGGAAAAAATATGACAGCATCAGAATGGTTGCGATAATGAAAACAAAACGAATGTGAATACTGATATATATATATATATATATATATATATATATATATATATATATATATATATATATATATATATATATATATGATGAAAATGTAGAAAAGACAAAGCAAAATCCAAAATAAAAAACAGTAAACTCACATATTCGGATTTTGCTTTGTCTTTTCCACATTTTCATCATACCGTCGGATCTACATCCACACATTTGCTTACACACACACACACACACACACACACACACACACACACACACACACACACACATAATTTATATATATATATATATATATATATATAATCATATCACTTCATGCAAGGGAGTAAAGCCACTAAGACACAAGTGGTTAATGAGCGTGAAAGAAAAAGAAACATTTATTAGGGAGCGAGAACAAAAAAAGAAGAGTAATCAAGACGACAGTAGATAACGGTTGACATTGAATTTAATAAGTTGGCTGAAAAGCAGGGAGTCGGAAGGGAGTTCCACAAGTGAGAAAAGCGAGGAAAGAAACAGCATAGAACTTACGGTTACATCTAACTTCAAAATGATGAGACCTTGCCGCCAATCTAGTACTGCGTTTAAATTCATAAAGTCTAGGCATCATAGCGAAGAGTCCATCCGAACAGTTACCATGGAAGTACTTATAGAAAAGACACAGGGAGGCTACATTACAGCAGTGGGAAAATGTCTGAAGCTGAGATGCCAGGTCAGGACCAATAATGTTGCTAATTCTTCTTTGGATTTTATCAAGAATCTCTAAATATGCAGCGGGAGCACCAGACCATATGTGGCAGCAATATAAAAAAAAACATGGACGAATGATAACCTTATAAATATGTAAGATAGATTCAGGGGAGAAAAATTGTCTCGCACGATAAAGTGAACTTTCTTAACAGCAGACCTAGCAATGGATTCAATATAATCATTCAACTTCATGTCAGCCGAAAATGTTAACACGAGTAGGCGCAACGAGTCACCCTCATGGCGGTTAGCATCAACTATGCTAATGAGAAGCTGAAAGTGGTCTTTCAGGTGATTGACAGAGAGTTAACCTGATTAGAAGAAAGAGGCAAGACAAGTTTGGGGCATTATCTGCACTATTTACATGCGAACTGTTTTCCTCATCTTTGATGTTAGTATCATAAAGTTTCGGTCGTTGTGACTTCCGGCCTTCATCAGGTGTATGCTGATCTGGGTAGCCTACAGGGAATTCAGAAGTGAATGCTTTATTTAATCTAGACTGCTCTCGTTCCACTGCCCATGTCTCGGGATATCTCGTCTAGTTCTTTTTTTTTTTAGTACTACTCAGTTATTGCTCGCCCAATTTTCACTGCGTCCAAGTAAAGGGATTGAACTCAAAAAACTACTGTGTCTCCAAATAAGAATGATAACACTTAAGTTAATGGTTGAATAAGCTCCCTGTGCGTTCTACGATTATAAAATCACCGTAGAAAGTCTCCTATTGCAGCGTTAAAAGATTTGAACTGAACAGTTGTAACCAAATAGTGCAATAGCAATTATGCAGGAATGCAAGCTACTACTCCTGAAGTGGTCACGTGACTTAATGGCCCACTTTCGAAGATCCGGGTACGAATATCACTATGTTCGATTTTTCCGAAGCTGACCTTGTTATCAAGCCGGGTAAGCGATCACAGCGTACAGTGACTTTGAAAAGTGTTCAAAAACCATGCCACGAAGCTTTGTGAGGGAAATTAGGTTGTCAGAATTGTTCTTAAGACGTCGAAGTTCGTGCTAGTACAACATAACAAGTCATCATGATCGAGGGTATGAATGGACTGGTGTTGGTGTTGTTCAAACCCTGATCATGACAGCTTATGCGCTATCTCCCGGAAACTGTAACCAGCTCAGTATGGTTGCAGCATAAACCACAGGTGGGTTCTGTGTGTTTTGAACAAACACAGATATGACAGGGAATGGCTAGCCGCATTTGCCTACGAGTTTATTCGGATGACGAGAGTAGATTATTTTGAGAATTAAGAGAGTACAAATGAAAATATTGATAAGTTTTCCATTTTGCTGAAGCAGACGTTAAACAGCTGAGAGTATTATCGCTTACTCTGTTACACCTTTCTTTCTTTCCGTCTTTCTTTTTCTTTCTTTCTTTCTTTCTTTCTTTCTTTCTTTCTTTCTTTCTTTCTTTCTTTCTTTCTTTGGAGCCAAACAGCTTCACTGATATGTTCTTTTCTGTTTTCCTCACGATCAAAAGGATAATTATGAGCGAGTTACGCTCCCATTATTTATGGTGTATTTACGTGTCAGGTACGTGCTAGGTAACTGTTTGAGTAACGAAAAGGAGGTACAATTACAATATGACTATTATTATTTTTATTATTATAAATATATCATAGTCCTGGGGATGGGGATAAACTACATCCGACAGCAAAGGCTCTGATTGGGAAATTGGAGCTTTTGAGAAGCGTGGAAACACCTCTTAATTGCTGTTGTTTCCTGGGTTGTAAGCACCCAGCTATGGGCAAATAGTGATCCCCGCAAATAAAAACAAACACTATGAAGTATAAAAATACATTTTTATAGTAAACATACCAACAATATATACATACTAACGAATTGTAGCGAATTCATCTAAACCCATTTAAAATACTACCAAAGAAAGAATTCTTTCATGAAGGAACTCTTTCATGATATTAAGCGATATAATATCCAACAATTTTTAAAAATCAAACTGTATTCCAAAATGTAACTTTACAAAAAATAAAAAATAAAAATAAACCACGCCTCTAATAATCATGTTCACACAAACTTTTATATGAACAAATGCTGAGTACTATCTACCACATATTCAATCGTGAAACCGGAATGACGTATCATATTTTTATTACTTCATAGCTCCCAAGAAAATTCAATTTCAGCATTGAATGACGCATAAGGGAGCGGATATGTCATTAAACAAACAAATCAATCAATGAACAAATATACGAAGCCCACTATACCCATCCTGATACCAGGGGCCTTTACACAGGAATATATTTGGCACTCAAATTTCACACCAGACCATTAAAGGAAGCCAGTTGCAAGGTAAACCCGGGTTTATTCATGATCGCTGAATTCAGTGTTCTAATATTTGAAGGTATCCCCATCTTTCCTACAAATATGACTCCTAGAATGTTGGACAGATGAATATCAAAACTTGAGCAGCGTCTCGGACACATCGAAGAAAGCATTTTTAATTTATTGTTTTTCCAACTATTGAATCGACATACTTTTCATATAATTAACTATAAACATATACATAATAACTAAATATGCATAGAAAACAGAAAAAAATTATTTAATAGAAATAAATCCCAATTTAGCCATTTTAATGTGAAAAAAATATTTTAATTACTTTAATTCTCTAGATTATTCAAGTGGAATATTCTAGATTGTTCTAAGAATGTTATAATTATTTATTTTTAGCTTTAAAAAATACAAACAGAGAACTGATTGTTAAGCTTTGGAAAGAAGGTAAAAGTTACAGGAAAATCTCAGACAACCTGAACATTCCATTTACTACCATTAGTTCATTCACTGCAAGGTATAAAACACCCAAAGCTGTTGAAAACCAAAGAACAGGTTCTCCATGGAAGATTTCTTCAAGATCTTTGAGGAAATTAATGCGTCAAATTAAACAAAATCCAATGGTTACTCCTTAAGAGTTGAAGGATGAGTTGCTTTCATCAGGAATCTGTGTCACTAAATAGACAATAAACAATGACATTCATAGAGATACTATACAGTTACGCTCCCCTCGGAAAAGTCCAGTGCTATTCAAAAGACACTGAGATGCAAGGTTGAAATTGGTTTGTGAACATAAGGATAAAGAAAAATCGAATTGTAAAAGAGTATTATGGACAGACGAAACCAAATCTGAGATGTTTGGACGTAATTCTACAAATCATGTATGAAGAAAAGATGGCAAAATTAGAACACAGTTCCAACAGTGAAATTTGGTGGTGGATGCTATTTCTGTAAAAGGTACTAGCAACATATTAGTAACAGATGATAGAATGAAAATTCCGCAGCATATCGAAATATTTTGGAAGCAAATTTAATATATTTCAGTTGAATATCTTGAACTTCCAAGTATCAGACCTGGAGTAACGGACTGGCTGATAGTAAATTAAATTATTAATATTTTTTTGTTTACGTTTACTCTTTCACACTTCATTACAGAGTTTGTGTTTTTTTTTTTCGAATTTACAAGCTTGTATATTAAAAAAATAGGGAAACTTTTTCTTTTGATGTAGTTAGAGTTTGGCAAGATCCAGAGTATTCTCCCCTTAATTATTCAGTTAAAAATAGTTGTCATATTAAATACATAATAAGGATATGAATTCATATTGAAATTAATGGCCACTCTTGAAATCCTTTAAATGAGTTTTCGTTTTTTTTTCTATCGTTAAAGTCATGCACAGCTTCTTGTATCATTTAGCATCTTTTCTTTCTTCGGAGTTAATTCATGGCAACAGTTGAGGAACGTGAAAAATGACTAGCCGGTATTCGTTGTAGAACCATGGGATTATCGTCTGTCACATGGCCACCGTAATCTCTGAGTTAAATCCACAAGTGTACTATCGATCAAAGTAACTTTGTTTCGAATCCCATTGCAAACATAAAAGTCAGCGGTGCCGTTCGCAATACCCTGGACGTTTATTGCCTGGACCCATTAAATCAAGCCCGCTACTTGCATGGCCGACGACATTATTATGACCAGGAATTGATTTTCACGCTTTTTCGACTTGTCTTCTATTTAATGGCCACATCAACGTGTGGACACTGGGTGTGAAAATATGAAATGTAATGCGAGAGACAAAGATGGGAGTGAGAGACTGACGGCTGGGTGTCGGAGACGACGTGGGTAGTTGACAAGAATATTGAGGCTTTAAAAATTTCATCAGACCAATTCATTTAAAGAGATTACAAGAATTTCAGAAATTGCAGTTTTACAGGAGGGGAAAGTATTAGTTATTCTGGTCATTAATTACTAAGTTTTCGATACTGTTTAGGTTTGTAAACAGTGACTATTACGGCTAATAATGCAAGACTCTTCGGTAAATCGAACTGAGTTCTCTCAGTCACTGTGTGTTTATTAAAAAAATAAAAAACGCTTAAATTCAGCTTCATCCCTACCATGCGCCAACGGCTTACAGGTAGAATCCGCGACTGAGGACAATTCAACCGGGTTTCGATTCTAGCTAGAGGGAACCGGACGTCTAACCACATTGATGAGCTGTGATACAGCGAAACAGTCTGTCTGTGGATGACAGTATAAGCTTCTGAAAAATTTATTTCGGTTGAGCTCTCCGGAGAGGAAGTATGACTTTGTAAACAGTGACTATTACGGCTAATAATGCAAGACTCTTCGGTAAATCGAATGGAGTTCTCACAGTCACTGTATGTTTATTTAAAAATAAATACGATTAAATTCACCTTCATCCCTGCCATGCGCCAACGGCTTAGTGGCAGAATTTCCGACTGAGGACAATTCAGCCGGATTTCGATTCTAGCTAAAGGCGACTGGACATCTACAACACTGATGAGTTATGATACAGCGAAACAGTCTGTCTGTGGATGTATATATATATATATATATATATATATATACATATATATATATGTGTGTGTGTGTATATATATATATATATATATATATATATATATATATATATATTTATATATATTTTTGCAGCAAGATACTGCGATTAAGTTATTTATTTAATTTTTCTTGTGTTCATATAATTTCATTCTTTTGTGCACAAAAAGTATGTAGAAATTGTCCGAATGTTCTGTATATGATAGCGCTTCCGGCTATTCTTTTACTCATTATCAAGGATGATTTTTATTTTTAAATTTAACTGAATGTATGGATTATGATATATATCTTTCTTAGGTTATACGAATGTTTTATATTCCAAACACGATCAGTACATTTTGGCCGCGTTCTTAGTGTTGGCCTTTTCTTTTTTATTTATAATGCTTCCATTATTTTTAGCCTCTTTTTATACATGTGAATGAGTCTATTATAGATACAGGCATAAAAATCCATGCATTCAGTTAAAAAAAAATAAAACATCCTTGATAATGAGTAAAAGAATAGCCGAAATCGCTCGGACATACAAAACATTTGCACAGTTTCTACATAATTTATGTCCAGAAGGGGAAAAATATTATCAGAACACAAGAAAAATTAAATAAAGACCGCAGCCGCAATCCCTTGTCAGTTGTTTTAACGAAACTTATATATATATAATATATATATATATATATATATATATATATATATATATATATATTAGCCGAAATACCCGTGCTATGCTGCGTGACACATATTTTTTGTAAGAAAATGATGATTGATTTTTAAATCATGGTTATAATTTAATAAGAAGAATGATGCATTTCACTTTTGCTCAATAATCTTGCCGATGTGACCTCCATCTTCTGGTTTTCTCCTTTTATATTTTGGATAGTAGTCATTCCTATGTCCAAATTTTAATTCATATCAAAGAGAAAGTGAAGGAGTGCAAAAACAGCTTGATCAGACACATTTGATATGCATTTGATGCAATATTTGATTGAATGAATTGATGAGTAGATGTCAGCATTGATATGACAGCTGAGATGTCGTAACTAATATGTATTGTAAGACACTACACACTGACTGGTGAGTTCTTGCTCAAATTGATGCCCATATTGCTTCATTGTGATTTTGTTGATGTGACCTCCATCTTCTGCATTTTTCCTTCTATATTTTGGATAGAAGGCATTCCCTTATTCAAATTAAAGTTTAATTTAAATCAAAGGGGAACATTTCAGTGGGAGTTTTGTTTCCTCTGGGGCAACCCTTTGATGAAAATAGAATATACTTATTCAAGTACTCTGGGTAATGTAGTTTCAGAATATATATGGTTATGGGGGTCTATCTCCCAAACCCTAGGATGAGTCCGATAATAGACTAAAGGCTACTTTATTTATATATACATATACATATATATATATATATATATATATATATATATATATATATATATATATATATATGCGCTCGTGTATATATATATATATATATATATATATATATATATATATATATATATATATATATATATATATATATGCGCTTGTGTATATATATATATATGTTGCAGACCCCGATAGCGTTGCAGCGCTGGTTTACGAAACGACCTTGTGCCAGACACTACACACACTACTACCGAATCCACAAACAAAGTAAGAATAAATAAGCAGGAGGAATGACGAAGATAAGCCTGGTCAAGAGAACAAATATAAAATTTTATTAGAGTTTAACAAGTAAATTTGTCTTCTGTGAAGACCTTCAGTAAATGTACTGGAAATGTAGTAATTGAGAAAGAGGCCAAGTAGATTGTCTTCGGTGGAGACCTTCAGTAAATGTACTGACAACGTTATAGTTAATAAAGAGGCCACGTAGATTAATAAATTGTCTTCTGTGGAGACCTTCAGAAAGTTACTGGAAATGTTGAAAGCAAAAGAAAGGCCGTAACAAGTAGTCCCATAAGATGGATGAGGTTCCGCGCCAAAACTTGAATTCAAGATGGCCAAAGGCGGGAAAAAATGTTCCTCGGGAAGAAAGTCAATTGTAATGCATAATAAACATACGGCAAGGGAAAAAATACTCACTGCGAGAGTTTATAATTGTGAGTGTATGTAATTCTTTTTTAGGTAACAGGTTCTGAGAGGACAGTTCGAAGAATATGAAAAATTCTTGTTCTTTAGGTCGGAAGTTTCATAGATCTCTGGTCTAGGACGTTTGCCGTTTCGAACAGGACGAGAAATAAGTCATCAAAAGGATAATGAATTGACATGTCTTAGGTGCTAAAATTGCACGCGTCAAGCTAGACGGGACAAAGCAATATTTGCTGGTAAGAAGGGACAAAGCAATATTTGCTGGTAAGAAGGGACAAAGCAATATTTGCTAGAAGGCATCTCTATCGAAATATATGGGTGAACGACTAGAGATAGATGAGTCGACTTATCTCTTCCACGTACTGGCAGCGACTGAATTCAAGGCAAAAGTTTGTCCGTGACGCCAGAGCGAAACGGCGCGAAAATTGAACAGACTCCTCCTTTCGGCTAGAAACAACGGTTTACTGCTATGACTAGCCGAAAGTGAAAGGAAGGGGGTGAAAACTCGCGCGCGCATCAGATTAAAGTGTAAACACTGTGTCCTGTTCCACACATATATGCGCTCGTGTATATATATACATATATATATATATATATATATATATATATATATATATATATATATATATATATATATATGTATATATATATATATATGCGCTCGTGTATATATATATATATATATATATATATATATATATATATATATATATGCGCTCGTGTATATATATATATATATATATATATATATATATATATATATATATACATACATACAATGGCGGATCAAATATACCTACACATACAAAGTTTTAATTTATTGTATTTCCAACTAATGAATAAACAGATTTTTCATATAATTAACTATACACAGATGCATAATAACTAAATATGCATAGAAAACAGAAAAATAATTTAATAGAAATAAATCCTATTCATGCATTTTAATGGGTGAAAAAGGTACAATGCAAAAAAGAATACACAATCTTCATTTAATACTTTGTGAAATAGGCATTATTCACTTATATAGCAACGAAACTCTTCTTGTACTTCTCAGTTAATGAATTGCACTTTTTTGGTTGCTATTTTCTTCCATTCTTCTTCGCATATTAGAGCTCTCAATTGGATTTGAAATTTCAAATAACGCCACAGATTTCCGATTGGGTTTAAATATAAGAACTTACATGGCCATTTCAGGATATTTACATTATTTTCAGCAAGCCATTTCTTCGTAGATTTTGCAGTGTGCTTAGAATCATTATCTTGTTGGAAGAACCAAACAGGACGATGTTCAAGATTTTCAAAGAAAATCTTTAAATTTTCTTCCAAAATATTTTGATATGCTTTGCCATTCATTCTATTATCTATTACTAATATGCTACCAGTACCTTTTGCAGAAAACAAAAAACAAAAAAACATCCCAAACCATGATCCTGCTACCACCGAATTTCACTGTTGGAACTGTGTTCTAACTTTCGATGGCATCGCCATCTTTCCACCAAACATGATTTCTAGAATTACGCCCAAATAATTCAAATTTGGTTTCGCCTGACCATAATACTCTTTCCCAGTACGATATTTCCTCATCCTTATGTCCATGAATGTATTCCAGCCTGTCATCTCTGTGACTTTTCAATGACTTTCATTGCTTATTGCCCATTTATTGGCACAGATCCCTGATGAAAGCAAATCATACTACAACTCTTGTGTAACCATTGGATTTTGTTTAAATTTGACGCATTAATTTCCTCGAAGATCTTGAAGAATTCTTGCGTGGAGTACGTGTTTTTTGATTTTCAACAGTTTGGTGTTTTTATACACTGCAATGAATGACCGAATGGTAGTAAATGCGATATTCAGGTTGGCTGAGATATTCCTGTAACTTTTACCTTTTTTCTTTTGCCAGTTCTTTTTGCGAATTTGTCAATTCTTGACCTCTTGTAATGATGATAATCTTTTTGCACAAATATCAATCACAGAATGTTCTGTCTATATTTTTTAGGTTAGAAATAACTACTGATAACATTATTAGAAAATTCTAGAATATTCCACTTCAATAATCTACTGTATTAAAGCAATTTAAAAGAAGTTATCTATCATCGGCTGAGGAAGAATTATTATAGTTCTGAAATATGAAAGCTTTTGTGTAGCAATGTAAAATATTGTAGTCTATTATAATATATATATATATATATATATATATATATATATATATTGTGTGTATTTAGGCAGCATTTTTTCATTAATACATGTTTCATTTCAGACTATATGAAATAAACTTACATAAAATATATAGACAACACTTATCTATATTATTTAATGAAACATGTATTAATATATACATATATATATATATATATATATATATATATATATATATATATATATATATATATATATATATATATATATATATATTAAAAAAGGTTCAAACACTAATATTCCATGGTTATAATTTATTACATTGGAATTGTAATCACGATCCAATTCATCAGACCTAAAAATTCAAAAACAAATTCATCAGACCTAAAAATTAAAAAACAAATCGGAAAATATAGCTCCGGGTATAAAAAATGAAATTTTAGTGAGAATGTATGTGTGGGAGTGGAAAACAAGTGTGGGAGGGAAATGTCTGAAAGCTCTAGAGAGAGATGAAACAGAAGAGAGAAGAACAGGAAGGCCTAAAGTTGAAGATGGGGATTAAAATTTAACAGAGAGAAGTTTTAGAGAGGAGTTACATAACGGTTTAAATTACTTCTAACTTAAATAAATAAATAACTCATTTAAATAAATAAGTAACTCATTTAAATAAAAAAGTAACTCATTTAAAAAAATAAGTAACTCATTTAAATAAATAAGTAACTCATTTAAATAAATAAGTAACTCATTTAAACCGTTATTAAATAATAAATTATACCCATGGCATATTAGTGGTTGGGCCTTTTTTATTTTATATATATATATCTCTCTCTCTCTCTCTCTCTCTCTCTCTCTCTCTCTCTCTATATATATATATATATATATATATATATATATATATATATATATATATTGCATTTTAGAATCTAAGAAAATAGCACTGAATTTTCAGCTACATAAATACTCCTCTATGTCAATGAATGTGGCTAATATCTTCAGAGATGAAGAATTGGAAGAAATGTGGATGGACGCAAGGATGTTGAGAATCCAAGGGACTGAACATGTGAGCAAATACTTATAATCAGAAAGAGACAGTAGAACTTTCTATGTCGCATAATGAGGAAAGAGGGCTTAGAAAATCTGACACTCATCTGACACTCATATAACATCCTGAAAGCAAGAGGAACAGAGTAGAGACAACGCATAATTACGTAACGAGCTTGCGTACATGGTTGGCAGCAGAGAGGTTAGAAGAGAAAGCAAAAAATATCTTTAACTACAAAAAAACAGGGAATTGTGGTGAGCCATGATTGCCCACGTTCTGACGGTTCAAGACACATAGGAGAAGATTATCGTAGGTTTCATATCTTTATCAGCTCTCCTTTTTACTGATATCAACTATACATATTATCTGTAGGGGAAAACAATCTACGAAGTTTTCTTTTCTGTATTTAGATATTTATAAGTTGTTTGAATCGTTGGCACTTAACTTACTTTTCTACAGAGGCTTTCTCTACTGATCCATTTATCTTCGTGTCGAAACGAAATTACGCCTAAAATTGGAAAGTGACGAATGAGGGCATGAAAAAGCATTACCCTCTTATATGTAAGCGTAAGCAATAACAAAGATAAAATTAA
Source organism: Acanthosepion esculentum (assembly GCA_964036315.1). Classification (NCBI taxonomy): domain Eukaryota; kingdom Metazoa; phylum Mollusca; class Cephalopoda; order Sepiida; family Sepiidae; genus Acanthosepion; species Acanthosepion esculentum. Next base: position 34,177,871 of record OZ038483.1, on the reverse strand, counting down.
AAAAAAAAATAGGGAGGGAGAAGAATAAAGCTAAGGATAAGAAAAAACGTAATTCAATCTCGGCGCGAAAATAAGCCCAAATCGAACGATGATAGATAAGAAGAGGCTACAATGAAGAAGAGGCAAAAAATAATTTAATTTTTGTTAAATTCTTCACGGGTCGCGTGCCACGACGAAGGATAAAGCAGGATGGGTTTGTGCGTGGACGCTGTCCGATTGTCGAACATTGTTTCCTTTCTGTAAAATAATGACATTTATTAGGTGCATTCTTGTTTCATTTACGAACGAAAGTTTGTTAGACGTGGTAGACTTAAAGGAGAGAGACGGTTAAAATATTATATATATATATATATATATATATATATATATATATATATATATATATATATATATATATATACACATATATATATATATATATATATATATATATATATATATATATATATATATATATATATGGTGCTGTTCGATAAAAGTGACTCACCTTATCCTTTGAATTTAGCTCAACTTTCGTTTCATCGGAGAAGAGAACATTCTTCCAGTCTTCTACGATGAAATTGTTGTAATAGTGAACCCGTTCATGTCTCTTGGCTTTGTTGGCTTTGCTTATTAGCGGCTTAAACCTTCGTCTACAAGATTGGTAGCCTTGTTCTAACAGCCACCAACAGGCTGTTAAAGAGGCAAGACTAACACCTTCCTTTTCGCTTAGACTGGCTGCAATGTCTTGGCTAATTATTGTCCTATTCTTCGCAACTTCTCTCTTGATTACCCTGCCAGTTCTATCATCAATCTTTTTCATTCGTCCCCTTGTTTCCTCCTTGGAGAATGAGTGGCATCATTATGTGCCCTAAGAACTCGAGAGACAGTTGATTGCGAAGTTATAGCAATTTCTCTCGTAGATTTGCCTGCTTTTAAGAGGGCAATAATAGATGCCTTAAGTGGTTATGATGCGTGTTTGTACCCTTTCATCTGGTCAGTGACTTGAGTGGCTATTTCAAGCTGTTTTTATACTGTATGAGGCTTTCTGGAATATTCTGGAATACTCTAGATTTAATTTAAACTGGTCTAGAATTCTCTAGAATATTGTTCCCAATGTATTGTAAAATAGTTTTTAATATTTTGTCAAAAGCTCTTTAAATTTACCAGTTTAATTATTAGAATGCGATATCTGAATCACTTTTTTTGCACAGCGTTTTTTCCTGAATCCCATTTATATCCAAATTAATAATTATCAATAGAATACCTGAGGGTGAATAAACTCTTTTACTAGGTGGTCGAGAAGGGGTCTTTATATTAGTAACATTAAAAATTAGTCACTTTTATCTAACAGCGCTGTATATATATATATATATATATATATATATATATATATATATATATATATATATATATATATATATATATATGTATCTATATATATATATATGTATCTATATATATATATATATATATATATATATATATATATATATATAATATCTATCTATCTATCTATCTATCTATATATATATATATACATATATATATATATATTTATATATATATAATACGTTTATATATTGCATAATATATATTATATATATGGTTAAACGATGAAATATATAAACGTATTAAGAATGCATGTGTGAACGAACTAATGAAGAAATCGATTGAAGAATATAATGAAATGAGTCGATGATCAATAGGAATTTTTAAAAGGAATGAAAATCAAATATAAAAAGGGCATCATCATCATCAACAAGAACAACAATAACAACAACAATAATAACAATAATAATAACAATAATAACATCTAGTAATACCCGTGAACGTTTCAATGTAAACATGACCGCCCCGCAAGTAGTGTGCCCCAAGAACAAACAATGGGTATTGATCCGATTTTTCTGGTCGGAAGGAGTGTGACGGGATGAAATTCATCGGAGCCATTTAACACAATGCAGCGATAGTGGACCACCGAGTAGAAGCGTGTATGAGTGAATCGAAAAGTTTAAAAGTGGCCGGACAAGCATGACGCACGAAAACGGAACAAGACGAACGTCAACCTCCTTCACTGAGGAGACGATACAGCAAGCTCGAGTAATTGTGAACCGGCGAATTATTATGTTCTTTGCAGATTTGGATCACCGCTCTTTGTTACTCCTTAGTGGATACTGCTAGTGGAGCGGTCATATTTACACTGTAACAGCAGCAAGAAAACTGGCGCGATCAAGTTCAATCTGCGATCACGTGACGAAAATGGTACCAACTATAAGCACGCATGAGCAGAAGGCAGTGTGTCAAACCTAAAGATATGTTATGGCGAAAGTGTGGATGATTTTTGATTTACCCTCGTATCATAATATTTAATGAATCAATAACCTCATTGCGAGTTCCGTGACTAAAGAATTTCTCTACTGCGTTGTTAAGCGTTGGAAATGAACAACTAAACATGAAATAGCAATCATAAGTATGAATGCAGGTCATTTAGGAGAAGATAGGTTCGTTTATTTCTCGGTTGACACTCCTCCCCGATCTTTTGAACAGTATTAGAGGTTTATCCATTGTCTCCTGCTTAGGATTTGTTTTTCAGTTCTTTCTCAAATCTTCTCATTCTCTTTCACTCTCATTCTCCACTTGCGTCTCAGTGATATTATCACCTTGAATGGAGAGAAATGATTTAAAAAAAGTTTATATCGGCACAAATGAAAAGATTTAAAATTGGTAAGTTTTTTTCATTTCGCTGACACCGACGTTAAACACAGAGCACGTCGCCTTTCTTTCTTTCTTTCTTTCTTTCTTTCTTTCTTGCTTTCTTTCACTGAAACCAAACATCGTCTCTGATTACTTTTCCGATTTGCTCGCGATCAAAAGGAAACAGTCTATTATTTAAGAGGTGTTCTCAGGGTGCAACATACGTGATAATTAACTACCAAAGGAACTGTGGCGCGGTTGGTATTAATGGCAGAAATTCAAATGCATAAAACTTACAACGATAACAATAAAAACTTGAAACACGTAAATCTGCCATTAATACCAACCCCATCACAGTTCCTAATAAATAACAAGAATTTATATTTTCTTTTTGTGATGTGAATTACCCAATATTGGTAGGGTGTGCGCAAAAATGTTCTGAATGTCTCCTTTGTTTAAAAGCCAGGTTTTTTCTTGGTTTATTTCTTAGAATTTCGTTTGTGAGTATGGCGTTTAGCAATCTTCTGTTTTCGATCTTCAGTGAGCGCTGACAAGCCGTGTGTTTCTTTACTGCTACTGCTGCTTGTCTACTGACTACTGCTACTGACTTTCTTGTGGTGGGTGGGTCGTTTTTATAATGATGAGGGTAAGGTGATGAAATATACTTCTTTTTTATCACTAATGCCAAGGTTATTTTTAGAATGATGAAAACAGAAAAAAGGAATAGTGATAGTGTAGAAAAAGTCACGAGAGAAAGGTAAGGCATCGAATATAAACGTGCCCCATAGGGAGACACTTTTTTAACATATGCGACTAGATCTTATAGATGTTGTAAAAGAGGAAAGAAAATGTGTGAGAATATCATTGCCTATTTTTAGGCTTAAGACACGTGCTCTAGCGACGTTTTTTTTTTCTTTTGTTGTTGACCTGAAAAGGACAGCAATTAAGAGGTGGTTTCTCGCTCCTCAAAACCATCCAACTAGAGGCCTTGATGCCGGATGCAGTTTATCGTCATACCTAAGACGTGTCTGAGTGGAAATTCTTATTTTGAAACCGTGAAATTAATATAATCTCGAGATCAAAAGTCATATTAAATGACTTGTAAATTACGACAGGAATGGAAGCTGTATTCAGTTTATCATGGGGAACCACCTTCAAGTCAGGCATGCATTAAAATTAAGCTACGTGAAGCTATCACAGCTAAGTAAGTCTCAGTTACTCTATTGAAGAAAGGTACAAATATCGTTGGGACCTTTGGCGCCTATATCAGCTGCTTTTCAGCTAGCTTTTGTGCTTGGATGCTTACGCAAAAATGTGTACCCAGTAAATATTTATATTAATAAGAAATAATGTCGCATTATAAAATGCATGAATTATTATTATTATTATTATTATTATTTTATATATATATATATATATATATATATATATATATATATATATATATATATATATATATATATATACAGTGAGCCAGACAAACCTACCAAGGTTTCACCTCCCTGACGATCCGCTTAGTGTTCAATATCAGAGCTAGAGCGTGTGTAAATATAAAAATGAACATTGAAGTCAACACTTAAAGGCGACAGTCTGTTTTATGCTGGACGCAATCGTATACATATATATATATATATATATATATATATATATATATATGTTTGTGTGCGTGTGTGTTTCTCATTATTATAAAAGTTATTATTAGTGGGTACACGTGTTTGAGATGACACCTCTGTTTCATGCATTTTAATCGTGGAAATTTATGCCAATAGGCCTAAATGTTAAAGTCCGACAAAGGGAAATGTCCGCCTCCTGATGGGACGAAAATCAAATCTGTTTACATTTTCCCACCAGAATAAACGAATACTCTAGCCAACATGACCCCACCTATCAATTAGGGCCCAGAAAAGCAATTATAATAATTCACTGTTCGATTACCTTCTTAATGAATTCCCATCTCTCGTCGGGACCTTTCGAAATCTGTTATCTTTATTTTCTTACCCGTAACTAAAACGAAGTAATTATTTAAATGGAGGTTTTAATTCGAGATTATTTCTGACGATGAACGCCATCTTTTCAGTTGACAACACAGTTTTATCTATAGTTATTTAAAACATTTTAATGCATGCGTGAGAGTCCGACAGACAAAGAATGCTTAAAATCAGACAGAAGGAGAATAAGAAAAAGATTTGACGAAGAATCTAGAATAGAAAAAACAATTTGATAGGGATAAACAAAAAAGTTAGAATGCGATAGAGAATAAATGGTTAAAGAATAAAAAAAAAGAAAAGAAGACAAACTAAGAAAGATGATAAAAGAAAAAGAGCAGGAAATAAACATGGCGAAGGAAAAGGGAGAAAAAGACAAAAATGTTTTTAAATGTAAAATAAAAGTGGAATCAAACTGAAAATTTCAAAATCTAAGAGGACACAAGAAAGGAAAGGGAGACAACAACAATAGTAAGTGAATAAAAGAAGCTTCTCTCCTTGTTAAGAGGTAAAATACGTGATAAAAAAAATAAAATAAAAGGCCCCGCTGTAGATTAATACAAGGAGCGGGCAAGCAGAGTCGCTAAGCCGGCTATGAACTAATGAGTGTCTTGGCATAACGAAATCAGCGGGTCGAGGATGTAAGACGAATAAGAATCGTGCAACTGAAGTTAAATAATTAGGTTAAACTTAGCCTAATCGGGCTTAGAATAAAAGAAGGCTAACCCAAATTCTATTTATTGTTCCCAAATTTCTGCGATAATGGAAAGACTATTCCTTTAAAATGCCCGAGAAGGCGCTAAAAGACAGAAAGAGAGAGATGGGAAGAAGGCAAGAGAGGAAAGCGATATGGAGGGTTTGGGAATACTAGGGGGCGAATGGGATGAGAAGGTTTAAAATAATACTTCTAATGGTGATCAGTTCTAATAGAGCTGACAAATTGTATATTTCTTAATTAACTTATCAACAATGACAATTACGGTAAAACTAATACAAATAGAAATTTAAAAAAAGATAAGTAGCATGACCCGTGGGAATTCCACTTCTTTTTAAAATTAAGTATATTAATGTTATCTCATGTTATTGCATGCAACTGTTATTATCTCAGTCTTTGACAGTAGCTTCTCCTTTCTTCATTTATACATTTCAATCTTCATTGTCCGACTATATTTTAATTATCTTACACCGATATAAACGGTCTATCTATCTATCAATCTATCTATCTATATATACATTTTGAATTGGACATAGTCCGACAATTTATTAAAGACATTTTTGATATGTTTAACGTTCTTTTTATAGATACAAGTATTTAAGTAAATGCTCTGTTTATAATAAACAGTATTAAATAACATTTACCGGCCTGAATGTCCGAGAAATTTTCATAGAAAATTTTCGTTCTCCGACAGGAATCGAACCTGTATCCTATACGGAACCGTCATTTCGCGTGACGTGCCTTAACCTTTCGGCCACAGAGAAGCGTCTGGTTAACAAGGTCGATTTTACTATCTTTAAACTTAAATCTTCCATGAATCTCTTCTATTCATATCTGCTCTTAGTATATCAAATGTAAACAAATGACGTCATACATTTTGAATTGGACATAGTCCGACAATTTATTAAAGACATTTTTGATATGTTTAACGTTCTTTTTATAGATACAAGTATTTAAGTAAATGCTCTGTTTATAATAAACAGTATTAAATAACATTTACCGGCCTGAATGTCCGAGAAATTTTCATAGAAAATTTTCGTTCTTCGACAGGAATCGAACCTGTATCCTATACGGAACCGTCATTTCAGCCACAGAGAATCATTCAGGCCGGTAAATGTTATTTAATACTGTTCATTATAAACAGAGAATTTAAAGAAGCTCATCATAATTCCAACACCTACCAATTTAAACATAATTTGCTGAAAAGGCAAATTGAAATAACAAGATACAACTTAAAATTACAGAACTGTCTAAAGAAATCCCAATTAAACTTGCAGAAATCTCCAATAAATCTGAAATTCAACACCACCTGAACATTCACTCAAAATTAATACGCTATATAAAGGAACTATTCATCTCCCAAATAATAAAGATAAATCCATTAACATCTCTAACTACAAACTAACAGACGACTAAAAGAATTGCTCAACCTTGGGCATAACTATCATCTTTAGAGACAATACAATTGATTAGATAAAAAAAAAGTGAAAATGAAATGTTATATAAAAACATAAAAAGTATAAAGAACAGCAACTAATAAAAACAAAACCAGAAATTCGGGATCTGCTCAAAGCTGGAGCAATAAGAGAGACAACAAATGATAAAAGTCGTCCAAGCTCCTAACAAAACAATTAAATATCGCTGCCCAGTAACTAAATAACTATATTCGTATAATTATTAAAAAGCAGATAAAACCAATATCTTTGTAGTATTAAATAAGTCTGATTACAATTCAAAATTACAGCAAATACACGACAAAAAATATCAAATTTAGAAAAGTCAACAAAAATCGTATTAACCAACTGAAATTTTAAGGTTTAAAAAATTCTTCAATTATAATTATAAAAAATACAATTATGTAAATTAATGTTACCTCCCTTGGATAAAACTATCGACAAAAAATAACTTTGTCAGTTAATATTTACAAAAATTATAACAGAGTGCGTTTCATGCGTTTTTACAAAAAAATCACAACTACGCTAATTATTTGTCTTAGCAATTCACCCCTGAAGATGACCTCGGATGAGATTGAAAGTTCTTCGGAAAATAAAAGAAATGAAAAAAAATTGCCGCGTCTTAATGAATTTAATATCACCATTAAGAAGTCGATCAGAGAATTCGGGAGGATTAAAATAGATAGACATAATATGTCCAGGTTATCCAAACACACACACACACACACACACACACACACACACACACACACACACACACACACACACACACAAGCATATATATATATATATATATATATATATATATATATATATATATATATATATGTATGTATATAATTATTTATTTAAATATTATAACATAAATATGTTATAAAATCACTACAAAAATTATGTTATAATATTTAAATAAATAATTATATACATATATATATATATATATATATATATATATATATATATATATATATATATATATATATATATATATATGTACGTATGTATGTACGTATGATAAAGTATATTTTTCAGGTATGCTATATTTATGGGTAAATATCCTGCATAGAGCGTGTGTAAATATAAAGTATGTGTACACTAATGTCAACAGCGTGTGGCGACTGTCTGTTCCATGCTTGTAGGTATTGTGCAGGCCATGTCTCGTGTACATGTTGTAAAGAATGCGTTCAGGAAGGGAAGATACAGTCGCCACTCGGTGCTGGCATTAGTGTGCACACGGATATATATATATATATATATATATATATATATATATATATATATATATGGGGGGTGGGGGCACAAAAATAATTTCGCGATTAAGAAGGTTGGTGGTGTGGAAAGATTTGTAAACTTTATTTCCCTGCATCTCCTCCTTGTGACAGGCATCAGGGATACTTGAGTGTCGTGCCTTTGGGGAAAGCAACTTATTTTACACTAACCGCTACCTTCTACCTCTCTTCCTCAATACAAGAAATGAGCTGCTGACTAGCTACTTTCTCCTGGAAAATATTCTGTCACTTCCTACCGCCTAATGATTGGGCGATCGCCTGAAATCACGAGGGTGTATGAAATCACGGAAACAGTCAAAGCTAAGTAACATATATATATACACACACACATATATATATACACAGACACATATATGTAGATATATATATATACACACACACATATATGTAGATATATATATATACACACACACACACACACATATATATATATATATATATATATATATACACACACTCATATATATATATATATATATAGTGGACTCGCTCGTTGGGGACAACAAATTTAGGCTCAGTAAAATAGAGGAGTCAGTTATGTGGCATGCACACTTAAGCAATCATGTATCTTTCGATACATGGCTGACGAGGCAGATTTTTCCCCGTAGTAAGTTGCCATTTCTTTCTGCAATAGACTATAGAACAGGTTCTATATTCAAAGACTATAGAACCCGTTCCGTTCTGCTATTTACTTGGGGAGAGAAGTAGAAGAGGATTCATACCTTTCTCAAGGGTATTAGAACGTAAGTGAATGAAATGGATTTGACTGGAATTCGAACTCGGCCCTCCGATTCCTCAGTCTTAGCCGCTATCCATTACGCCATCGTGCTCAACGTATATGGACACGCGAGTGTTTTCCAGAGATGTTTTGCAGATGGAACTTTTGTTAGATTCATTTCGCTTGAGTGGTTGCTACATGTTTCCATGAGTGAACAACTCGCGGAAACATGTAGCCGTTGTTATTCATGGTCTTCTTTACTTCTTGCTCTAGGGTGGTTGTTATTTATTTTACTTAAGAAAATGAAAGGATAGCAACTCAAACACGTATGTACACTAACATTACGTTTATACTCATAAGAAATTAGGTTTGATTAAAATCACATCATCTCTCTTGTATGCCCATTAAGGAATTGTATTCCTCAAGAATCAACTTTCGTAAATAATTATATAGGCCACACTACAAGTTGTTTAACACGCAGACTAACTCTACACCTTTCTGACAATAGCTCAATTAGATCTCATTTAAATATTCATGGAGACCTACCGGACACTATTCGGAACATACTTGTCGACAACACTAATATAATAGCATCATCCACATGCAAAAAAAGGCTAAAAATAATGGAAGCCTTATTAATAAAAACAAACAAACCAACACTTAATAATATTAACTTTGAACATGGACATAATATCTTGACCGTGTTTCGAAACAAAAAAATCAAACATTTTATAAAACATACCTATAACAAACTATTTCTAATTCTAAAAGTTGAAATATAATCCTTGAAAATGGCTAAATGTATAGCCGAAAGCGCTCGGATAAAAAGAACATTCGGACAGTTTTTATATAATTTATCATCTGAAAAGAAAAACATTATTAGATCGCACGAGAAATTATATAAAAAACTAAATAAAAGCATCTTGTCAGTCGTTTTTAATGAAATGTGCATATATATATATCCCTATATATATATATATATATATATATATATATATATATATACAGTGTAACCCGGATATAAGAGAAACCCGGATATATAATAGACCAAACCCGGATATAAGAGCAAACCAGATAGAAGAGACTTCTTCTCCGCTCCCGACACTCTCTTATATCCGGGTTACACTGTATATATATATATATATATATATATATATATATATATATATATATATACACACGTTAGGATATAATGTAGAACAAATAGGAAACGTTTATCAATCCAGCATGTTTCACTTTTATTAAATCTTCATAAAAAATGAGATATGAAGAAATAAAGAAATATTAGTATTTTTATTTTTGTGTTGTTAGATTTTCGTTGGTTAAGTAATTTTCACGTACATCTGACTTGTTAAGCAGCGTTACTATGAGTTAACACGTCTTTTCGAAGCAGTTATATCTTGTTAGTTACCTTGCACTTTAGCAATGCCTTCTAACTCATCATCCTTGAACACAATACGGCAACAGTGCATTACCGCGTAGAAGTGTATATGAACCGATTGAGAAGTTTCAAACTGGCCGGACAAGCGTGACGCAAGAAGAAGGAGCAGTGCGCCCATTTACTACCACCTCTGACGAGAAGAGCCAGCAAGCTCGAGAGATTGTAATAGCAAACCAGCGAGTTATCATCGATGAGGTACATTTCTCTTTGCAGATTCGAATCACTGCTCTTTTTTCCTCGTTGTAAACTGCTAGCCGAGTGGCCATTTTTAAAACCGTGACAGCAGCAAGAAAACTGGCGCGATGAAGCTGAAACTTTGAGTACGTGACCATAATTTTTACCAACTACAAGCACGCAAGAGCAGAATGCAGTGTGACCAACCTTAAGTTATGGCGAAAGTGGGGATAATTTTTTTTTTTACCTACCTTCGTATATGTATTATTATCATCTTCAGTTTTTCATGTGTTTGAAAATACCCCTCCATAGGGGAGGATACTGTACATCGAAAGGTATGGCTTGGAAATTATACGCGAATAAAACTTTGTCAATTTACCAAGCTTAAATAGCTTCCTCTCCACATGAATAAAGTTTGAAAATTTTACAATGAGGTAAGAACAGAGAGCGCGCGCAAGTTTTGGCGGCAGTTTAGCAGGCGGCAAAATATTCGTACGAAGAGAAATTACGAAAAATTGGTAGTTTTATGACTGATGTCTGTAAGTGACCACCACTTGAGAAATTGATTGCCTGTCGCACCCGTTTTGACCGCACGGATCTGCTGATTCTGCATTCTGTCGGATTCTTCATGAAATCGAAAACTGCGCAGAATAATTGAAAAAGTGAAAAGAAGTAAATTACGACTCGGCTCCAATTGTTCACGTTATATAGAAAAGAAATTATGACTTAAGGAACAGTTAAAGATACCGATTCCAATGTACAATTTCAGGAACAAAGCATGATAAAGTCAGAGATAACTGAGTACGAAAATAAATTAATATTTCCGAGGTCAATACGACAAAACGGTTTCATTATTGTAAACATCCAACGAAATATAATGTATGCCTTCTTCGTAGCAGTCATGAACTCAAAATTTCTGGTAAGTAAGATGGAATGCGTGAAAAGAGGTATGTGGTTTCAAAGTTGTATTTCCTTGTAGAGGTTTTGCTCGCGACGAGCATTATCAAAACAATCTGACAACAACCGAGAACAAAAAATTCTAAAGTGTTATTATTGCTTGGATTTTTTCTGTAAGAAAATTTATTTTATCAATTCACCCCAATCAAAGCGGAAATGCGACTAATCCTCAAGGGTCTACTGGGTGTGAAAGAGAAGACTTTAGAAGAAACCGGAAACCCAATCCTAAACAGGAAACAAGGGATAAACCTCTACTCCTGTTCCAAAGAAAGGGCGTTTGTTGGAACTGGACGATATACGATCACTCTACTCCTATCGAGGCAAAGAATGAAGAGTAAACAAATGATCAGGGTTGTAGCCGGAGACGTTTGAAGTATAGAGTTGAAGTACACTTTAGAAGGAACTGGAAACCTAATTCTAAACATGAAACAAGAGATAAAACTTTACTCCTGTTCAAAAGACAGTGGAGGAGATTAACAATAAAATAAAATAAAATAAAATAAATAAGAAACTGATTTTCAAATATTCCATTTTATATAGTTTGTTCGGATTTTTCATATCAATAATTTATCAATATTTTTCGTGGTGCCAGCGGATGGTTTAACTTACCTGGCTGTCCATAGAAGAAGAATAAATGTGGATATTGAAGTCTTTGCACAAAAAACCTGCCAAAATCATTGCTGTATATACAGGGCGTCCCAAAAGTCACCACGATATTTGAAAATGTTATAACCTGCCATATTTTTCATAATGTCTATTTCTTTTTCTTTCAGAACTTAGACTGACATAGAAAAAAAATGCATTATTTTGGATTTAATTAATGTTATGGTTCAAGTTCCTTGTACCACGGTGATGGTCCAAGGTAGAACCAATTAAGAATAACTCAGGTATGGAATAACACAGATATATTACAAACCGAAATATGTGCAAAGAAGTAGAAGTATTAGTAATGACTATCAGATTTGGTTAGAGTGAACTATGTTGTCTCGACAAGTAGCACTATTCCAATGTCTTACAGTAATCGTCTGACTCTGCTGACTGTCTCTGACTCTCTGTCTCTGACTCTGAACTGACTCTGCTCCCTTTTGAGGCGCAGTATTTATGATGTCCGGAATAGTCCATTATTATTATGGGTAAGTTCCCATAACACCCCCTTCCGAAGCTTTTGCATAACAGGGGTTTTTAAATTTTTTTATCTTTGGTTCTATTTCCAAAGGTTCTGTGAACTTTCTTTTTCTGGACTATTTCCTTGGTTCTGGCATTGTTTGCGGCTTTTTTATATCAAATGTATCGAAAATCGTGTCCATCACCGCTTCTTGAGGTGGACCGTTAGCATTCTGTAACGGTCTTTTCCTTATTTGGTTTCCATGTCTTCTATGTGAGAATTTTTGTCCCTGTACTATGTAAACCATATTGCCGATTCTTTTAACATTTGTCCCTTTCTCTCAGTAAGATGTATTATTTTTGTATCCTTTAAAACAACTTTTGCTCCTGGGAGGAATTTTCTTTTTGGTGCTTAGGGCTGTGTTACTTGTTTCGTTTGACTTGGTAACAATTTATCAAAAACTGATCTGATTTTTCTAGCGAACATCACTTGTGCGGGTAATAGTGTTGATGGCGTAGCATTATTTGGTGTAATTCGATATACCTGAAGAAATTGCTGTAATGCTTTTTCCGTAGGCACATCATTGGCTTTTCGTAACGCTCTTTTGAGTGTATCAACAAATCTCTCCGCTTGCCCATTTGATCTTGGGTGATAAGGTGGGGATTTTATATGTTTGACTTGATAAATTTCGCAAAACTCTTGGAAGTCTGCTGACGTGAATTGCGTTCCATTATCTGTGACTAGGCAATCCACTACACCAAAAAGCGAATAGCTAGTGGAGGCAATTTATGGTCCTTTCCGAAGTAGGATTTTTTATCGACCAGTATCACTATTCTAATGTCTGACAGTAATCGTCTGACTCTGCTGACTGTCTCTGACTCTCTGTCTGTGACTCTGAACTGACTCTGCTCCCTTTTGAGGCGCAGTATTTATGATGTCCGGAATAGTCCATTATTATTATGGGTAAGTTCCCATAACAATTAAACTTTTTCTAACCGGATAACTTCGAGAAATTCTGAAATTTTATGATCACTATTTTTTTTCTGATTTGATGCCTCTCGATTATTAAACAGAGTGCACGCATAAATAGATCGCAGAAAATTCAATAACTGAAGGATAACATCAGTAAAGAAATTCGAGCCTGAGTTATTAAATACTGTTATGGAGAAAGCTAGTCTGAGTTGCGTAGAAAATGGAAGATATTGACGTTATAATAGTCTTCATGTTTAAATGAGAAGTCATTTTAAGTGTTTGCATTTTCCTTCCGTATATAATTATTTTGGAATAATAAAAATTGTTGAAATTGCTAGAGTTTTAAAATCCTAGGGGACGACCTGTACTTTTTACTGTAATAATAAGTATTATTATTACGTTGTTACTATTATTATTATTATTATTATTATTATTATTAGTAGTAGTAGTAGTAGTAGTAGTAGTAATAGTAGTAATAGCAGCAGCAGCAGTAGTACTAGTAGTAGTAGTTTCGACCATGATATCCGGGTTCGGCTTTCAACATATACGATTTGTCATGGCGGCGTCTTATTGATTATATCGACTGGTTAGACAATAATTTCACCCCGAGCAAGGAAATAAAGCCACTAAGTCGCAAGGAGTTACTGACTGTGAAAGAATACGAGAGAAAAACAAAACAATGAAACAGTGGGAATTGAGGGGACAGAAGATAAGGATTGGCATAGCATTTAAAAAGTTGACTAGCAAGAAAGCAAGAAACAGGAAGACAGTTCCGCAAGCGAGAAGTGCGAGAGAATAAACTGTCAGCATAGAACTTACGGTTGCGTCTAGCTATTCCAACTATGAAATGATGAGATCCTGTATAAAGTAGAAAGCTAATCAGAACAATTACCAATGTAAATAATTATAGAAAATGAACAGGAAACCTACGTTACGGCGATGGGAAAGTCACTGAAGCCGCGATGCCTGGTAAGAACCAATAAAATTGCAGATTGCTCTTTGTATTTTAGCAAGAATCTCTAACTATACAGTAGAAGCACCAAACCAGATGTGACAGCAATATTCAATTCATGGACGAATGGTGGACTTATAAATATGTGAAATAGATTCTGGCGGGAAAATATTGTTTCGCACTCTACGCTGAAGCAATTTTTCCTACCTGCAGGCCCAGCAATTGATCGATATATTCTTTCTGCTTCATGTCAGCGGATAACGTTAGCCCGAAAAGGCACAATGAATTACTTGCCTCAGCCATACTGATGGATTGCCAAAAATGTTTTCTAAAATGATCGGAAGACAGTAGTTTTCTTTTGCAGGCGTTAAAATTAATAAGCTATTTCTTGTCCCAGTTAACAACGGATTTTAGTCCATTTTTTAAAATCACCTGAAAATTTGACCTAGATCATACTTATCATTAAAACAGAAATAAATTGTATTTTTAGCCTAGATACCGAGTTGAGAACTGATACCATTTGGAAGGTTGTTGATGAAAATTTGGAATAAAGTAGGTCCAAAAATAGAGCCACGAGGGACACTTATAACTCGATTATACTCGATCCGGTGTCTTTCCCACGCTGGCCATTAATGGCGCCGGTCAGCTGATGGTTATCTATTGAAAACTTCGTTCATTCATTTGTTCTGCCCACGTTATGTTCCTTGATCACAGTGCAGTGAAAATCGAATTTTCTTTCGCACTTAGGCACTGAACTGAGTTGGTGTAAACGTACTATGAAAAAAGGACAAGAATGCTTTCGCGGGTGTAAACCCCAATATCATATCAAGTAACGAAGAAGGCTGCTGGGTTAATTTTCAATTGGTTTATATAATCATTGATAAAACAAAATTAGCCCCTCCCGTTCTGCTCGCTATCGTGACAATGTATCTCTTGATTCTAAAATATGGAGCAGGTTAAACATTCACACGAAATGTTAGGTCGTGAAAAATCGACGGCAGGTCACGTGGCTAAAACAACTTCCTCGTTCGCTGTTGATTCGTCTCAGTCTCCTCCAATGGCATCACCTACTGCCCGCTTCAACAGACCGTTCGGTTTATATTCATCTAGCCTAACTCACACCATGCCTCAAAGCTCATTACGGATTCATCACTTAATTATTTCATCCGACGCTGAAGACATAACACCGACCCTAAGAAAATGCTGATAAACTACATCCAGTTGCAAGGTCTCTGATCGGGAGATTTTGAGGATAGTGAAACGAGGTGGTAGGAGCTGTTAGGGTTCCACCTATGGGCAAATAGTGAACCCCGAAGCTGGGTACAAAATGCTATGAAAATTTAGAAATACATTTTTATAATGATGGTGCTAGCAATACATTTTCATAGTAAAAAATTGCTAGCAATACTTTTTTTTTATATAAAAAAGCATTACCAGCAATATATTTTTGTAAGGAAAAAAATACTACCAGCAATATATTTTTGTAAAAGAAAAATTGAAGCAATGTATTTAAAAACTCTACAAACTGATTTCTTACAAAGAATACATATTGTATTTACACAAAGCTATCCTAAAGATCTTGTCGTTATAAAATAACCCATCGAGGTGTTGATATGCCGTAAAATAAAATAAACCGAACCAAAACTTAATTGTGAAGACTATTAAAACAGATGTAACTAAAAACTGGGGCTTTTTATTGTTATAAAAATTATCTGGCATTTTTGTCGTACTGAAGGATTTGAATGTTTTTTTTTTTAATATTTATCATTTGCTTCAGGATGTATGTTGAAAAGCATATATATTAAAATTCAGATTTTCAAGGCACGTACAAATTATCATGCTCCTACATCTTTGGAATTTGAATCAGTAAAAAATGACTGTTTTTAAAAACCGGCTTCATTTGCATTTCTCTGTTAAATGTTTGAAAATCAGTCATTTTGATGTTGACTATATGAAAACAATTTTAAAAAGAAAACAAGAAAAAAAACTAAATAATTAAATGATCTAATGAAATAATTTTTTACAATTTTCATTTAAAGAAAAAAATCATAACTTTTAAAAACAATCCAATATTATTTGAAGAAATGCAAAACAATTTATCTTCATATAAATAGAAAACCAATATGTAGAAATAGATTTTAAACTTTAAAGCGATAGCTTTCTAGATGTGAACAGGAGTAAAGGTTTATCCATTGCTTACAGCTTAGAATTGGGTTTCCATTTCCTTCTAGAGTTTTCTCTTTCACTCCCAGTAGACCCTTTGTCATTGTCGCTTTGCTTGGGTTAAATTGATAAAAAAATATCCTCTTTCAGAAAAAAATCCTTACCATGGCAAGATAACGACTTTTGTATTTAAGTCTACATAAAAGCCTATAATTTTAACGTCTCCGCGTGAACTCTGAAATGTTATTCACTAAGTATTTATTTTTTGCTCCTCAGTAGGAATAGATAAGTTCTCGTATCGTGTGGTTCACCCTCCTATCCGCTTTTTGAACAGGGGTAGAGGTTTATCTATTGTTACCTATTTACGTTTGGTATTTACTAGAGTTGTTTTCCTTCTCCTTCACTCCCAGAATTCCCCTGTATCTGAGTATCATTATCGCCTTGTTTGGGGTGAACTGATGACAAAAAATCAAAATCAAAAATTAAAAAGTAAACATCCTAAATTATTATTTCCAGTACCTGAAATTTTACCCGATTATTTTAACAATAGTACACCGGTCACATGTCTACTAAAATCTCGGGCTGGATATTCGAACTAACTTAATTAATATAACTAATTTAGTTAATATAATCTAACCTATCTCCGAACCCAAAGGAGAAACTCGAGTAGGTAAAGTGCTTATATTTTATTTTTTTTAGATTAATTTAATGTATATATTTAGTTTTGACTGGCAAAACCAAACAAAGATATTGATTTGGATTTTATATAAGAAGAGTTTTTTTTCACTTTCTACCTCTCTCCCATCTGTCAAATATTTTATCAAATATTTTCGTATGTTTACTGACAACTTCCACTGTAATTATTGTTTAAATACAGAAAAAAAAGTATAAATTCGATATTTTTTTCAGATATTAAAATATGTTTCTTGTTTTTAATACGTCGCTATTATATTTAATTATATTTTATTATATTTTATTATATTTATATCGCTATTATATTTAATTGCTTGCTAGTGTTATTGAAACCGAGAGAGAAATATTTGGACAGCTTGACAATAATCGACATTGCGAAAGTTTTCGATTTCTATCTTGTAAGTATTTAAGCAATATAATTTAGTTTATATTTATATATATATATTTTTTTTTTAAATACCATAAAGTAATCGTTGACGATATCGAGTTAGTTGTGGGTGCTATCAAGCAACATCCACTCTCCCAACACTCACTAGACGGCAGAGACGTCAACTGAGAGAAGACCCATTAACAATCTCTATAAAATCTGCTACCAGGAAACATCTAGCCCTCTTCCAATGCCTACGGAGAGCAAATGAATCTACCACAACCCGAATCCGAAATTTGCTTTTTCGTCATTCTCCTCTTCTTCTTCTTCTTCTTGGTGTTCTTCTCTCGACCTTCCTAACTTCCCTAGTCGCCCTCATCCTTCTCCTTGGCTTGACAGTTTCGAATGCCGGAATTTTGACAGAGAGCCATCAAACTCCTAAGCGTCTCAATCATTTACTCCCACCCGCAACGTTATTGTTTCCCGCCTTTCCTTCAAACACCTTCCTGCAAATTGCTATCGACCGCGTTTGGAGTTGCGGCCACAGAGACATGATCAATTACTCAGTCTCAGGCATAATTTCGCGTTCGGTTTGGTCGAATCGCTTGAACGATTTCCGGCAAGACGATATTTATTGGATAAATCTTCTGTTTTTTTTTTGTATTTTTATTTGCCTTTCTTGGTGAAAATGAGAATCAGCTTAAAAAATTGACTGTTTCTCCAGTCCAACTTTGATTTAACCCAAGCCAACATAGTCCATCAGCTTCTACAACAGTTAAAGATTTAATGTTGCTGTTTCAACCCATGACCTAGATACAAGGTGGCATTCATTCTTAAGATGCTTGATGTGATGCAATCGTGTTTTGTTGTTGTTGATGGCTGCTGTTGTAAAAAAATAAAAAAATAAAAAATAGCCACGGGATCTGGAATTGTTGAGGTATTCAATAATTTACCATACAGTGCAAGTTTAAAATTCTTGGGAAATTTAAACTAATTCTTCATCCAATACAAAGTCTAAGGGTCACTCATGGTAGCTGGTTACTGAATGAGGTTGTCTGAGAAAGAAGTAAAGGCAGATTCTGAAAATACGTAGGGCAGATAATGGTTTACCTGAAGAAATTAAGACTGTAGTGATCGGGTTTGTCGATTGCTTTTTTACGACTTATTAACGGATTTTAGGTTATTTCAAGCTGAACCTAATTTTGGACGGCCGGAATAATCCCACTACTGCGAGTAGATATTGCATTAAGATTGTTTTGATATAAACAATGTTTTTGTTTTTCAAATACAAGTTTTACTATTTAATCCATAGCTGGGAGAGGAGATTCATATATTTCTTTATGCTACTTGCGCGTGAGTGAATAGAATTCGAAGTTAGCTCTCTAATTTCTTATTCCTAGCCGACATTCATTACATCATCTGCACATCCGTGGTGATCGGGAAAGCATCCACCCCGAAGTTTGTTTCCTTCTCGGAAAGAAGATGACTGAGTGGAATGTCCTTCTTACCAATGGAATGAGAAAAGAATGTGAGATTGATTCGGTCCTGTGTATGTGGCATGGCCTTTCCTAGTCGTAAATGTCGGAACGGGTAGAACGGAGAATGTAGCTCGTCTAAGAATTTACACTGGCAATACCGATAATGCGAGAAAGGGCAATTAGGGTCAAGATCTCGAGGAATTTCAGCATCAAAGGGGAGCGAATTCTTGAGACAACTAACCTAGGCATCACCGCCGTTGAGAGATATACAAGAAAATGCCTCCTCATTGACGTCGTTGTTACTTGTGACCATGATATCAAGGTAGCAACAAATTGGCATCGTTAAGATATACTCCAACCGACCTCCTTCGTACAATTAGATCTTCGCATATAAAAATCTCTTGTGATCTTTTAAATAATTTAAAAAAACATAAAGATCAAAAACAAACATATGACCATTTCAGATATGAAATCTTTACATATATATATATGTTTCTGTAAATAAATGTCTAAAATTACTAAAAACATTCTTAACAAAGTCAAAAATAAAATTATATATTCCTACACATAAGATCATAAAAATGTATCATTTAATTGATAATCAATATTTTTTCACCGTCGATAACAATTTTTTTTAGATAATAATTTGTTTTACCGATGGGGTCTCATCTTAGTGTTGTCCTGACTTGTTTGATTTTGGAATATCTGGAAAGTAGTCTTTTCAAATATATTGAAATAAATGTCTAAATTTACTAAAAACACTCTTAACAAAATCAAAAATAAAATTATATATTCCTACACATAAGATCATAAAAATGTATCATTTAATTGATAATCAATGTTTTTTCACCGTCGATAACAATTTTTTTAGATAATAATTTGTTTTACCGATGGGGTCTCATCTTAGTGTTGTCCTGACTTGTTTAATTTTGGAATATCTGGAAAGTAGTCTTTTCAAATATATTTTACCAGAAAATTCTTATTTTACATGTCTATATGATTCTCTATGTATATACCTACAAAACATAGTTTTACCCGATGTTGTCAACAAGCTTAATGACGTCGAACTAGATTTTATTTTTGAATATGAATTTAATAAAACTTTACCCTTCCCATCTATCATGATACATAGAATTAATAATGACATCCAGTTGGAGGGTTACAGTAAATCTACCAAAAAAAAAAAGACCTTATCAATTTCTATTCCCAGCCCTCTAAAAGGAAAAAAATATGAAATAATTATAGGATTCTGTTTAAGAGCACTAATAATATGCTGACCGCAGTAATTACCTGAAGAATAATATACATAGAAAACACATTAATATATTAATTCATTAAATATTCCGTTTCTGAATTACTCCAATACCCACATTATTTCAGCCACACGCCTAAGGGAACAAAATATACAACTGCAAAAAAAATAAATAAAAAAATAAATATTGGCTTGGTGTATAATTATCAGGCGTTTTTTAAACAATATTTATTATGAAAAAAGAAACGTATCACTTCAACAATAACATTTTAAAATGATTATTCCGGAGTGTATGATCATCGACACGCATTTTCTTAATCTGAAAATAAAATAATATTTTTTGTAAAAAAAGTAAACAAAACAGCAATTTTTATTAACAAATAACTCGTCTACAAAAACGCCCGATATTTATGCACCAATCCAATAAAAGTATTAACAACAATAACAATGGCAAAGACCTAGATAAACATAGACATATAATGCTACCTACCAAATCCGCAACATCTACTATCCAAAACTAATTATCCAATTTTAACATTATTTAAATAGCTACAACCACATCCAAAAGAAATGTTCAGAACTACGAGGGTTGTTCAATAAATAAGGTGACATTTTCGGTATATGGACGTCTTATACAGATAGAAGCTTACTCTTTTTTATATTTTTTTTGTTTTACTTCTTTTTCACATGGATTTAATTTCTTTTGCAGATTAAAAAAACAAACTTTGAGAGTTTTGGCGATTAACAAAGATGGCCGACCAAGAAGCATGCTCCAGGATTGAACAGCGGTCAGTTATCAAGTTTTTGGTTGCTGAAGGGTGCAAACTAGTTGAAATTCATATGAGAATGCCAACTGTGTATGGTGCCACATGTTTCAGCCCTCCCCCAAAAGTCTACAAGTAGGCTAAATTGTTTAAAGAAGGACGGAGCAGTGTTGAGGATGAAGACAGGCCTGGGAGGCCTACAGAAGTGAGGTCTCCTGAGGTGATCGAATCAGTCAATGACCTCATTCAGTCTGACAGAAGGGTGACAGTTGATGACATTGCAAGGACTTTGAGCTTATCTGTTGGGACAAACGCAGGGGTCATCAGTCAGAAGGAGTCATCTTGCATCATGACAACGCAAGGCCTCACACAGCAGCCCAAACGGTGCAGACCATCAACGAACTGGGCTGGGAACTGCTCCCTCATCTCTCTTACAGCCCAGACCTTGCCCCTTCAGACTTTCACCTGTTTGGTCCCTTGAAAGCTTTCACGAGAGGGACGAAGTTTAAAAGTGACGATGAAGTCAAAAATGTTGTGAGCAACTAGCTGAGACATCAGTCCAAAGATTTTTACGCTGAGGGAATACGGAAGCTTGGGCACATATGGGAAAAGTGTGTGACAGTGCTGGGAGACTACGTTGAAAAATAATAAAAAAAAGTAATCTTATGTCTGTATTAGAAGTCTTTATACCGAAAAATTCACCTTATTTATTGAATGACCCTTGTAACTTACTTAGACAGAAAATTCTCCAGAGTGCCGCTATCAATTCTTATCAAAATATAAAACCGCACCCCGTTTTTTTTTTCCAAATATTTCTATTACTGAAAGAATTACTTCTTTCACAAACTAGCAGACATGACTAAAAGTGTTAAAAATCTGAAAGGAAATGATTAAATTCATAACATCCTATTACTTAGAATATGTAATACATAAACTTATATAATACACAAGTAATTTATTATCTATATTTCTGAGATGTTGTTTTATGTACACTATTTACATTGTTCGGACTATCGTCATCATCTATCTTGCTATATATATTACAACGTTTCGGACGTTGTACGCTCCGGCCTTCTTCAGGTGGTTGAAATGTCGAACTGAACCCTTTATTTTGCTCGCTGGTTTAGACTGTTCTAGCTCCACGTACCATGTCTAATGGATGTCAGTTATCAGTTATCTCCTGTTAATTCCTCTCTCCAAGTTCTCCACTGCCTTAACTAGGTCTTGTACTCACACACTTTGGGTCCTGTCACCAGATCTAACTATCGCCTTTATTCACTGTGTCACTTTTTAAAACTAACAGCAATTGTTACTTTTCTTTATAAAAACTTGTTGCAAAATAAAAATCCTACATTTGCCTTGATAAAGTCCATCATAAGACGAAACGCGTCGACTAAGATAAGATTTTCTTTTTCATTATTCATATTGTCGTTTTACAGATATATTTTAGTTATATCTGGAAGTTCACACACACACACACACACACACATACATACACACACACACACACACACACACACACACACACACACACACACACACACACACACACCGGATGCAACAGCAAAATTGTCCAAATCGTTGTAACAGCATGGGATAATTGTCCATCCCACAAAATGTTTAATATCTAAAAAACATGAAACTGAGTTTCTTTTTTCGAGGTTTTCAAATAAGACATTTAACTATCTTGTCACCGTTTATTGTAAGATTCACAGAAAAAAAAATCTTTATTATTCAGCTAGACAAAGATTAGGTTAAAGTCGTTTTATGTCAGCCCCACTATGTCTTCCAAACTGAGCAATGGTGAGGGGGAAAAAGATCATTCAGTCCTTCAGTAATGGTATCAAAATTCATACTCTGGCTTCGAAGTCCATTCAAGAACCATCAAGTAAACGGTGAATAAATTTACAAAAGAGGGAACAATATAGAGGAAAACTGGATTAAGAGGTGACAAAAGCAATATGGATCATCATTTCAACTTAGAGCTAGAGAGATCAATTTGAAAAGATCCAATTCAACCTATAAGATGTTTGGTACGTGAGAGAGGAATTTCAGCTATGGCATTCCAAAGAGGAAAAAATGAAAATACATGAAACTTGTGAAGCATCTTGTTACTTCAGGACAGAAAGTTAGAGAGTTAGATAGGACGAAGATCATCATGAATAAGTTGGAAAATGATCGTGGAATAATAGATGTATATTTGAACTTTATTTCAATCCTTCATGAGTTTCCGATCCTTTGCTATGATTAATTAATGAATATGTCATTTTCGTTTACGATCGAATTCACCACGATTCTTCTGTTAAGATTGAAGAGTAATTATACATTGTTATTGCTCACAGTAGAGTGCAATAGTGTTATGAAATCATCGGAGAATTCCAGTAAAATATCTTTAATCATTTCTAAGATACAACGGTTCAAATCTTAATCTAAGAAATGGATAATTTATCTTTTACACGATTTTGGAAAATTTGCAGTTACACCCGGTGTGTACATATATATATATATATATATATATATATATGTATATATATATATATATATAGGGTGACCCCAAAAAACGGGAACTTTTTAACAATCCAATAAACCCAAGAGTGATGGAAGAAAAATATTTAATTCATAGTAATTGAAACCTTAAAACATGCCATTTAAGAAACAATGATGGAATTTTCATTTTTTTAAAATTACGTCCTGTAGATGGCGTCCTCCGGTACGAATGCATTCTTGAAATCTGCTGTTGAAATTCCTCATTGACTGCTGCAACATCTCAGCTGGGATACTGTGAATTTCATTCTCGTTACTAAAATGGCGAAATGTTTACTTACTCAAGGTCACTGTCTCGCAGTGCTGCCACTTGCTCATGTCTGGCAATATGCACTTAAAAAATTGCCGTTTTTTTTTGTCACCCTATACATACATACATACATATATATATATATATATATATATATATATATATATACATATATATATATATATATATATATAGATGTGTGTGTGTGTGTGTGTGTGTGTGTGTGTGTGTGTGTATAAGGTAAGCTATATTTATAAATACTTTGGTCGAAATACCAGGAGGAAATTTGGGACAATGTCAAGATTGCATACTTCCAGAAGACTGCACAAAAATAGTTGTCTCTTTGAAATCTTTTTTTCTCCGCATGAAGAGAAAGTCAGTGAGTTAGAAACATTTCACTTGGTACTGAAACAAGACGGACAACTGCCCAATAGCCTTGTAATAATAGTTACAATAAAGAACCCACCAATTTAGCCACGTGACTTTAGTAATATAAATTGCAAGTTCTTCTGGTCGGTCAGTAATCGGAACCAACCAATTTAAACGAGGACTGTTCTTAACCGTTTATTTAAAATACAATTCAAGATCAATTGATCTGTACAGAACTGATAATGACAGGTGTCATCCCTTGTCTCCAGGCCAAACGTCCGTTAAATTGCAGCGGAGTTATCTCCCTTGTTACCTTTCTCTATACAGTGTCTCTTCAGAGAGTTTCTTGTATTTTGTTTCTCCGGGCAATACTTTCGACGTCACGAACCGTCTTTGTGGAATTGTCAAGTATGTTATGCGTTGTTTTTCATTGTGTTTCTTTCCTTCAATGTAACCTTGTGCAATTTCATTTCCCTAAACAGTCTTTCCTCATCTTATGTCTTTCTGACACATGTGCACCCATCACTTTGCTTAAAATTATTAAATCTATTACACACCATTTATCACTACTCGACTTGTCTTCTGTGTGCACCGTAAGTATTAATTTCTCCAAGCCTTCTTTTCTCCTATTGTTTGTTCCTTCGTCCATTTGCTTAAAACTGTCAAGTAGTTTACACGCTGTTTAACACTGTTCCTCTATGTGTCCTGTTAGTGTAACAAAGAGAAAGACGCTTCATAATGTTGAAATTGTTAAGAAATATAATAAGGGCTATAAATCCGAAGTATATTAGCGGACGATTAGCCTGTAGATAAGAAGTGGTACCTGCGAATGTCATTAAATTTCTTCAAGCCTTCTTTCCTCATTTTATATATTTCCGATGTTTGCTCACCCATTCATTTACTTAGCATTATCAAGAACGCAACTTGCTTTTTTTTCTCCGCTTCTCTTACCTCCGACTTCACCCGTGAATGTTAGTTCCCCCAGGCTTTCTTTTCTCGTTATATGTCTCATGAACTTCTGTTGTCTTTTTCTGATTTTTAGGAACAATTTCTTAGGACCTGAATCTTTATGATACATTCAGGGTACATTATATCACTGCTTTCATTCCAAATCCAAATCATAGTTTCTGCTTTCGAAAGGTTTATCTTGGGTGCTATTTCTTGGAACACTTGGTAGAGAATGTTGATTTTTATTCAAGGTCATTCTTGTAATAACTCTAGTAATAGAAAAACACAATATCCAGAAAATGAATGACATTATGTATTACTTACAGACATAACTCTGGAAATAAAATTTAAAACTATTTATATTACGTTTCAATATTAATTAAAGAAGAAAGAAAGAGATTTAAAATCTGTTGTGACCAAGTAATTGGTTAAGGAATAACAAAACAAGAGGCTGCAGTGGAATAATGTATTGAACAGTAAATACAACAGAAGTGTGTTACACGACTTGAGAGTGTGTGTCGGTTGTCCAGCGTTCAGTCTATCACTGTTAATATTTAAAAGCCCCCCCCCTCACGAGGGATATATGTGGCGTAGGCTCGGCCAAAAAAAATCCCCATAGAACACGCATAAACGGGTGCGGGTCAGTCTACCTCCCCGGACGAAACTCTGCCTTTTGGTAAAGCCTCGTCCGGGTTCCTCTCTGCCCAAAGCAGAGAGTTCGACAGGAGCTGCGAACAGTCACAGCTTCGTAAAAACAGTCTATCACTGTTAATATTTAACAGCCCCCCCCCATGAGGGTGTATGTGGCACAAAGCCGGTTTAGTGTGGGTTCTCCGAGCCCGTAGGCTCGGCCAAAAATATTCCCTTTGAACCCGTATAAACGGGTTCAGGGCCTGTCTACCTCCCCGGACGAAACTTTGCCCTGCGGCAAAGCCTCGTCCGAGTTCCTCTCTGCCGAGGCGGAGAGTTTGACAGCAATGAACAGTCTGGTCGAGGCTTACTTTCTTACTACTTTATAATAAGTGGAAGAGTCCACAATTGACTCATTAGAGGGATGACACCACAACAAAATCATTTCATCCTAAGCAAGGCAATAAGTCCACTAGGACGCTGGGGTTTACAGGGAATGAAAGAGAATAAGAAGACTTTAGGCAGAAGTAGGGGAAAGTACAATAAAGTAAAAGTATTCAGAAAGACAGAAAATGTTTTGAAAATTGTAGATGGCAGGGAATCAACAAATCGGAAAAGAGAAGTGTGAGAAAAGATACTATTAGAATAGAACTGACAGTTGCATCTACCTATTTCAACAATAAAACGGTGCAAACTAATGGCCAATCTAGTAGCATGCAATTCATGCAGTCGAGGCAATAAGTAGAACAGCCCATCATAACAGCTGTCATAAAAATATCTGTAAGAAAGGCAATGTGAAGTTACGTCAGGTTAGTGGGAAAGTGACTGAAGTCGAGATATCAGATTAGGATCGATTACATTGCAGACCCATCTTTCAATTTCGTCAAGAATCTCGACATGTACAGCAGGAGCACTGGATCAGACATGGCAGCAAAATATTCAATGCACAGACCGAAGGTAGATTTATAAACGTGCAAGATGGATTCCGACGAGAAGGATTGTCTGGAACGACACAGCTGTAGACTTAGCAAACGATTCAATATGATCACTCATGTCAATGGAAAACGTGAGTCTAAGAAGGCGCAAACTGTTGCTCTCCTGGAGTTTAGCCTCAACCACACTAATGACAGACAGAAGCGGTTCTTTGTAGTGATTAAATGCAAGCAGTTTTGTTTTGGAGGCGTTAGAATTTACTCGTCATTCCTTGCCCCAGTTAACAATTGATTGAAGGTCTTTTTCGAGGGCAGTTGCCAGTTTTAGTTAGATCTGTTGAATCTGCTACTAAGACAGGAGTAAATAGTTGTGCTATCTACATGAATACCTAGCTGGGAACTATTGACATCGAGAATGTCGTTGATGCAGATCAGAAAGATCGTAGGTCTGAGTATAGATATCTGAGTGAATCCTGCATCGGTATGAAATCAACAGGAAGGGAGTCCATTCAACAAAACTATCATTACACGATTTTTTTTTAATGAAAAATTACATTAAGCCAAATGTTTGCACAGAGACAACACAGCCCTTGTGAAGAAGAAAACATGCCACTCTCTGTCGAACACCTTTGAGATATCTGGGGTCACAGCCCGAACTTCGCCGTTCTTATTCTTGATAGACAAATTCAGTGATAGCCGTTTAATTCTGGCAATATATGTGAAAACAAATGACATTGTAATTAATTCCACAAATTAAGGCCGCTTTGAACTAAAATATTATATTAATCCTTTTACCTGGTGGAGTAATGAATAACGGCTCGGATTGCCGAGTTCGAATTCCACTCAAATCTATTACATTCACTTACGTGCTAATACCCAGCTGCGGGCAAATAGCAGGACACGCCAGGTTTTTTAGACTTGGATGGTAACTAGTCTACCGCAGAAAGAAATGACGGGGAAAAAAAATCTGCCTCGTCAGTCAAGTATCGAAAGATACCTGATCTCCTAAGCGCGTATCACGAATGACGCATGGCTGAATGTTGGACATTTTTTTACAGGTTTTAAGAGAAGATTGGTTGGTTTGTTTTTACGGTTCATCAATACTTCGTGGTCATTTGAAGCCGGAATATATTTTAGATTGTAAGAATAATTATTTTTCTTTTGCGAATGAATATTGCATCAACAATGTTTTGGGTTATTTTTTTTTTTAGAATAACAATGATTTTTCCAGATACAAATCTTACTATTTACTTCAAAGCCGGTGGAAAATTTGGAGTGAAACTTTTCCAAAGGGTGAATGCGCGTAGGTGAATCTGAAGAACCTAAATATAATTCAAACTCAACTTTACGATTTCAATAAAGAAAAGACAAGACTAAACAGAAATGTGATTCTACAGAAGGATGATGAGAATAACATGAATGGAATGCGTAAGAAGAACCTCAAAGTACGGAGGGGGGTCTGAAATTCTTGTCACCCCTTTCCAAAAAAAAAAAAAGGAAAGTAATGAGAACAATAGAACATCAAATAATACAAAGCACAAGTACTGGATTCAGTTTATTCAATTTCATCGTGAAGGTCTGTATGAACGCCATTATTTTCGTGCCACAAATTTTCCTTTGTGATATTTTACGAAGCTGTGATTTGTTCATTGTTGCAAAGGCTCTCCGAACGTCGTCTCTCAACTGATGGGCATTCTTGTATCGTTCATGTGAAATTCTCTCCTTGATAATACCCTACAGAGCGTGAAAATAAAAAAAAAATGTTCTAGGCGTGACAAGACTTTAAGACCACCATGTACATTGGTTATAATGTTGGGAAAAATTAGAGTTTTTTTTTTTATTTACGAAGATTGTTACGCTGAAGTACAAATAGCGAATGAGTTTACATTTGAAATCCCAACGCTAATAAATTTTGAATTGAGATCTTTCTCGTTAGTTGTCCTAGCTGATTTTAAAAGTACCGAAATTGTTTAGTAGGTCTGGGATTTCAAAAGCAGTTAAACCTCTTTTATACTATGTTTACTTATTTATTTTTCTAATTACTCCGCTGATGTTTGCTGAATTCAGGGGAGGCTGTAAAATTTACGATCAACTAAATCATTTTAAATGACTGCAATTTAACTGGAATCGGAATAAATCCAACTTCCTCTCGTTTATCAATCCAAGACTGCTTGTAACCTCTGGGGTTAATTAAAGTTAAAGAGGCGACTGAATTTATTATGCACCCAGTAGTGAAAAATTATGATAGTCGGCAAGAAAGAAGGCCCGACATGAGAAATAAGAATCCAAGGACAAATGTAGGGCCTTTTCACCCTGTTGGAAGCACCCCTCCCTGACTGACGATGTAGCCGTACTCACCATGCTTGACCGGATGGTGGGGCTATTTAACCCATAATTGAAGGTTTTTGAATTCAGAACTGTCATCCTGCGAGATCGCTTGTTACCCAAGTCTGTCAGAACCTGTCGTTTCTGTTAATTATTCATAGCTGAGCGGAAGAAGAGGTGGATTCTTACCTTTTGCCAACGCTACGTGAATGAATGTGACGAACTCGAATGGACAGCCAACTTGGCTTTCCGAGCCGCTATCCATAACTACACCGTGCCCTTCCACCGAATCGGAGACGTCAATATCAAATAAGTACAGTATTTTAAATACAGTGTAACCCGGATATAAGAGAGTTGTCGGGCCGGAGAAAGGGTTTCTTATATCCGGGTTTCTCTTATATCCGGGTTTGGTATATTGTATAACACAGGCTTTAATTTGGGACCAGCTAAAATTTCTCTTATATCCGAGTTTCTCTTATATCCGGGTCTCTTATATCCGGGTTACACTGTATCTGGGAAGTATTTTAACAGAATACAGAAAATGTGACACCGAAATCCGAAGTTTGGAATACCAAAATATACCTTACAAAAATTAAGCAAAATACTAAGATACAGGAAAATCTCGTTAGAAAAAAAAAAGAAATAGTAACTGAATATACAATGATACAATGTCAATCCTTCTGCATGACAGCGAATAGGAAAACAATATATACGTTTTTATATATGACGAACAACTTTAGCGGGAAAAAAGCATGACAAAATAGAAAAAAAGATTTCGTGACGTGTTTGGTCATTTTCAGACTTCACCGGACCAAAGTCATGCGACTACAGATGCCCACAAAAGAAAAGGGTCGCTGAGTATATTAAATTTATTTTAAATATATGCTTTGAATATATATTCTAGCCGATTTTATTTACTTTTCTTTTCTTTTGTCTATCTTTCCACAAGTTTTGTTATTAAATATCCTACATTGTGATAACTGAAGATCTGCAAAGAAACTGGAATCAAATTTACTGTGAATAAAAACACGTTCTAAACATTTTCGTTTAAGTAAATTTCTTTCTCTTTTAATTAGAGTAAAATTTGTTAAATCGAAATTATAGTCAGATTCATTACGTTGAGCAACTATTGAATTTATTGTGTTTTGTGTTCCTATAATCGCTTATTGAATTCCTTGAGGTTTCAAAAAAAGTGAATGCAACATAAATTCATTACAAACTAGCCGAGATACCCGGCGTTGTCCGGGTGTACATGGATGCAATTGTATAACCGGACCCTCCTGTATACTCGCGCCCCTGTCTAGAAGTCTGCCTGCGTCCACGCTTGCATGCATCATCCGTTGTTATACTAAGCTAACCCACCTCATTTTTATACGGTATGTCCTTCGCAAGTGTTTGATTATTCTTAAAGATTCCATCGATAAAACTTTCTTGTGTGGTCGTTGCTCGGAGTTAAATTGTTTCAATATTTTAGACATTCAGTAAATTTCCTATGGCCCTAATAGTTTCGAATAGTATGGCATTGTTCACAAATCTAATAATCAAATAAAAACAGGGAGGAAGCGTCAGAGCTTGATTCAACAGCAAGTGTAAACACATGAACGCCCCCCTTCTTCGCACGTTTACTGTAAAGATGGAGTTAATAAGAGGTTCTTCGGGAATTTTTTTCCTTTTAACGTTTCAATAATACTTCTCAAACAATCTTTGCATCAAAGATTGTTCGAATACCAATTTAGGATGGAATTATTTGAAGAAACTTTTGGCTAGAAAGCCGATTTTGGACTTAGTTTGTCGCACATTTTGTTCACTTAACTGAAATAATCTAAACCAAAACATTCGCGAAGACAAAAAACCCGGGAATTATGGCTGAAAAACGGGCTTTTTTAACAGCTTTTCGTGGTTTTCGGTTACACGCGCGGAAGCAAGCAGGACTAAACCCACAGCATCTTATTTGTTGCATTATGGCCAATTTTTTGCGACATATTTGAAGAAAATCGGATAAAAATGAGAAAATGATTTTTTCACAGTTTTTGGAATTTTCTGTGTGAAGCCAATGTCACCAGGAAAACTATCAAACACTCTGCATAAAACTCGTAACAGGAGCTATGTTTTGCATCAAGTGCAAAGAACATCAGCTAAAAAAAAAAAAAGTACAAATTTTGGTCGCGTATATATTTGCCTTGGTTTTTTCAAAAAGTTGTACCTATCTTCAGTTTTATCGATTTTTCTACCAAACTAGGGTGGGGGTGGCATGGAGATTGAAAAGTTGATCTTTACTTATCGTGGTAAATTTGCAACATGTGTGTACAATTTCATCGAAATCGGTCGAGAAATGTGGACGTGTATAAATAGCACACACACAAACACACACACAGAGACACACACACAGACACACACATATACATCTTATGTTATAAATATATATCTAGACGACGAGACAACTTGAAGCAATAGGTACGCAATTTTGTAAAAGGATACTGAGAAAACAATGGATGCAACGGATACGCAAAGATAAAGTTTTAACGCAAATGGAAACAAAAAGTTATTTATGGTTTAAATCAGACATTTCTATGATAAACAGAGAGGGAAGAGGGCTTGAAATGATTGCATCTACAGGCAGGATTGACTGAGACAAAACAGCGAGTAATCCGCCTCACGAAATGGTTAGTAGAACAGAGAATAGAAGGGATAATAAAAAAGAGACAAAACCGCTAAGAGATACAAAGGATAGGAAGTTGTGGGGAGCCATTTTCGCATACATTCTGAAGGGACGGCATATAGAGCAAGGTTAGCAACGTTTTACAGAAATATCATATCCCTATCATACTGATATAACTTTTGCGTGCATTTGTTTTGTTTTGTTTCTATTTTACAGTAAGGCTTACGCTTTACAAGGCCGGGGACACTTTAGGTAGAGGGTTATGTTGGGAGAGGCCATTTGTATGAATAGGAGTGGAATATAACGGTTAACCCTAGGCTTGAACGGATTAAGATTGTAGTTACCGGGTAAACAGATTCTCGTGAGTCGGTTCCACAGGGCAGTAGTTCGCCGGAAGGAGCTGTTCGGCTGGAATTGACTTCTCACCGATGGAACACGGAGGGAATGTGGGTGGTTCGCTACTATGTAAGTGGCATGGATTTACTAACATTTATATATTATTATATATACTAACATTTGAATCCTTGAGATTCTTGAACTCTTTGTTGAGTTGCTTGTTTATATATATATATATATATATATATATATATATATATATATATATATATATATATATATTTTAAATAAAAACAGACCACTTTAAGGTTCCATATAATAAATTATTTCACCACAGCCCTTTTAAAGGACAGCGGATCATTAGATTTTATTTCCAAAGGTTGAAACGAAAAATGAAAAGAAATTTACACATTTATGATGGGCAGTAATAAGTAAATTAACGCAATGAGGGAGTGAAGGGGGTAGAGAGACATGATTGAGTTAGATGTAACATTTCTATTCTTTCAAATTTAAATTTTTATATTTAGAGCAAATCCAGACATTAACACATTAAATCTGTTAACGGAAGTTATATATTGATATGGGAGGGGGATAGGACAAAAAGGCATAAAGAGAAAGAGAGAGAAAAAGAGAGAAAGAAGTTGTGATAAAGTGTCATTAACTTTCTTTGGAATGGACGCTGTTTTTTGCTTTACTTTGAGAGTTCATAAATATTATAATTTTTTTATATAGGTTTGAAAGTTTAAACAGTGTAAGGAATTTAATTATATGTTAGTTAAAGTGTTTTTAAAAACTTTATTACAAAAATTTTGGGGATTTAATATGAAATAGTCGATTAGAAAAATATTCATAGAATTTACATTAAAACACAAAAAATTTTATTTTCAAATATAAGTTTACTTCTAGTTGTAATTGATTATTAAGGTGATATCTCTATCAGTTTGAATTTTATTCATGAATTTGATTAGCGACTATTTTTAGATTGGTAATTTCTCTTACTTAAAGTTTAGTTTTAAGTTAATATGGAGTGATCCGCTGTCCTTTAAAAGGGCTGTGGTGAAATAATTTATTATATGGAACCTTAAAGTGGTCTGTTTTTATTTAAATTATTAGCTCTGATTTACATTGAGCTCTCTGGATTCTATCCTCCTTGGGTCTACCCATACGGATTACCTAGTTTTTCGTAAAGTAAATATATATATTGAAACAGTTATATCAACAACAAAGGCTGAGAACAATAGTTTACATGTAAATAATATAAATAATCACATATTACACTCAGTAATTATAAATGAACAAGCTTATTGTTATCACTATTTATTATACAACTGAAATCTTGTAATAGTAATTGGATGCTATTTAGAAACATATATATATATATATATATATATATATATATATATATATATATATATATACATTTTATTACGTTACTTAAAAATCGAAAACGGAAAAAATACATAAACAAACAAAATGACAATAAAATAAGCAAAATAAATGAATCCAAACAAATTACCAAATCAAAACCTGTTAGAATAGGCGAAATAAAAAAGAAACAAAATAAATAAATAAATTAAATTATAAACAAATTAGCAAACTACTACGACCAAATTATTAGTTAGACTATTAAAATCAAAACAAAAAATCGGACGAAAAAAATTGCTATAACTGTTATATAACGATAAAAAAAATGAATAAAAAAATAAAAAATAATATACTGCATTACTTAAAAATCGAAAACCAAAAAGAGAAAATATACAGTGTAACAAATAAATAACAACAAGTAAAATAAATTGAACAAATTACATCCAAATATATAAATAAATAACCGATACCGATAAACTAGCAGTTAGAAAAAACAAATGAAGATAATCAATCCAAATAAATATATGAAGTAATAAACAAATTAAAAACTGTTCCCGACAAAATAATAGTTAGAACAAACTACAAAAATCAAACCCAAAATTGAACAAATAGCTTTAATTATATTTTCAAACAAAAACAAAACTATTAAATATGTTATATAAAGAATTTTTTACTACGTTAATAAAAACACCAATCAAAATTAAAAAAAAATAATTAAATATATAAGATAAAAAATAAAAATAAAAAATAAATAAAAACAACCAAAATAATTTAACCCTAAATAAATAAACAAATAAACGACTTACGGTAAAATAACCGCCAAAATTGACTACCCACAATGCATCACTGACCCGTATATATAAATAGCCGACAAAAATAACAGCACTCGTGGCCTGACGATTGCATCTAGCATGAAACAGACAGTCGCTTCTAAATGTTGACTTCTATGTTCACTTTTATATTTACACACGCTCTATCTCTGATACTGAGCACTTTATCCCATAAATATAGCACATTTTAAGACTATCTTTCTACATACATATATATATATATATATATATATATATATATATATATTAAAATATTTTTTTAATAATTCATTTATGTTTGATATTATTATATTTTAGTAAAATAAGAGGCCATGTCGGCCAATTTACTGTATTTCTTTCAAATCTGATCGAACACCACATAACCCGATGTACACCCAGCATTTACTTTAGAGAAAAATCTTGGCGAGGTCGTTCTATTTTGCTTTTAATTCTATCTCTTCATTTCTTCCTTCTTCTTTATCCCTTCATTTACATACACTCTTTCTCTCCCGCTCTTTCTATCTTTCTCTATTTCAAGTTTCATTTATTAAGAAATTTCGGTCTGAAGAGATGAATATAGAAATATTCACGAAATAAATTATATCCGAAATGGATCTTTAAGGATACCTTGATTATTATTATTATTATTATTATTATTATTATTATTATTTCCTTTTATTTCTGATGTGTATTTATTTATTTCCGGATCCCGCCCATGGAGCTAAGGTTAGAAATGGTATCATGACATTTTCCACTGGGAAATTTTTTTTTTTACATAGGCAAAGCTCTTCGAAAGGTGTGAGAACAATTATTAGTAATTCTTTTCCATCCAATCCGAGGGCTCCAACTACAACGGGGATTGTTGATGTTTCCATGTGCCACATTTTTGAGATTTCGATTTCATTATTATTATTATTATTATTATTATTATTATTATTATTATTATTATGCTCTGTAGTTCACATTGAGCTCTCTCTGGAAATTATCACTACCACTCCGAAATTGGTAATATATATATATATATATATATATATATATATATATATATATATATAATTAATTATTATTCGCATTTTTTCATTTATCTAATTAATTTCTAGTTGATTTGATTCCCTTGTTTCCAGCTTGTTTTTTATGCATTTTTTTTTGTCCATTCATTTTTATTTTTACACAATGTTATCTCAAGGGAACAAGTGACAGCAAGTATCTTCAAATGAATATCACATTTTTCAGTGCACTTAAATTCAGTGCTGCAATGATTTGACCAATCTCAATTTTCATCGGGTCTTAGTCCAGTCTTATTCAGAATGCCTCTGAGTCAGTTAAAACTGTCCCGTTTACTATGGTTGTTTTCCCAAAACACACACACACACACACACACACACACACACACACACACACACACATATATATATATATATATATATATATATATATATATATATGTATATATAAATAAAAAGAAAGAACAGTATGATATATAATCTGGTGTTCTTATAGATATGTTTTTTGTACACAATAGTGCTCAATGTGAATTTACAGAGCATTAATATTATAAATTAACTGATTTAAAATAGGTTTCTCTTCGCTACACAGTAATAACCATGTTTCAAAAGTGGAAGCTAAAAGCTTCGAATTTAATTTTGTTATTAAATTAAAGACATTATATATATATACCGAGTGTAACAGTAAATATATTATATGGATAAGAGGGGAAGTAAATGGTTAACCCTAGCCTTAAGCTTGTAGAGATCGCGGAAACATCCTCTTAGACAGTGGTTTGGGGGAAGAAGCTGTTCGAGTGGAACCAATGGAATACGGAAGGAATATAGGCGGTTTTCTACTATGTAAGTGGCCTGGAGAGTTCTTGCCGTTAAGGTTTGACTTGGCTGGATCAGGGAATAGAGTTCGTCTGATCACTATACATTCTTTACGTATGTTGTTAATAAATTCACCCCAAGCAAGACAATAACACCACTAACACGCAATGGGCTACTGGAAATGAAAGAGAAGAAAATTTTTTAGAAGCAAACGGAAAGCAAATAGTAGTATAAATAAGAGACATTAAGAGGATAGAGTTCAAGTAGAATTAAGAAGGTACCCAATCATAAACAGGAAGTAAGAGATAAAGTCTTACTCTTCAAAAGACCGAGGAGGTGCGTGAACGGGACGATGGAAACCCATCTACTCCTGTCTTAGCTAGTCTGACACAAGGCTACTATTGTGGCACAAGAACTGAGAATTAAAATCTCTAGCATTCGTAATTAATGCGATAGACATCACAATGGGATAGATGCGCTTAGATCATTACGATGTCTCTCCTACTGCGAAAATCTGTAGGTAACTTTTGACAGTGCCCTGAAGATAATAATGAATTAAAAACGAACTAATTAACTCCTGCTTTATTACAGGTGGAAAGATTACCTTTATATATATATATATATATATATATATATATATATATATATAGAGAGAGAGAGAGAGAGAGAGAAGCGCTTAATCAGCAATGATCAAAATCAGTTGCAGTTGTTTTTCAAGTTAACCATTGAGCTTTATGATCAGCTATTTCGCACAAAATAGCTTTGTTTATTTCTAGCCTGTTTGTTTATCTCTCGTTGCTTGTACACTTTTCCTTTTTTGGTTTTATTCATTTTATATGAGCTCATTTAGCATTTTTCTTGCGTTCTTTTTTTTATTATTTAATCCTAGATTTATTTTCCTTTTTTGCTAGTATTCTTTCTTTTTTTATTTTATTTCCTTCATATTTTTCTTTCATATTACTTTTATTTATTTCTTGCTTGTTTTCTTTCTTTCTTTGATATTTTTCTTTCTTTCTTTCTTTCTTGTTTACTTCCTTGTTTTATTTCTTTCTTTGATATTTTTCTTTCTTTCTTTCTTTCTTGTTTGCTTCCTTGTTTTATTTCTCTCATATTTTTGTTTTACTTCTTTCTTTCTTTCTGTTTTGCTTCCTTGTTTTCTTTCTTTCTTTGATATTTTTTATTTCTTTCTTTGATATTTTTTCTTTTTTCTTTGATATTTTTTATTTCTCATCACATATATTATTTCCTTCTTTCTTTCTTGCTTTCTTGTTTTCTTTCTTGCTTTATTTCTCTCCTATTTTTCTTTCTTATTACTTATATTCTATCTTTCTATATGTTTTCATTCTTTCTTTGATATTTTTCTTTCTTAATTTATTCATTCTTTCTTTCGCTCGTTCTTTCTTCTTTCCTTGCTTGTTTTATTTCTCTCATATTTTTCTTTTTTTAACTTCTTTCTTTCTTTCTGTTTTGCTTCCTTGTTTTCTTTCTTTATTTGATATTTTTTCTTTCTTTCTTTGATATTATTTATTTCTTATTACATATATTATTTCGTTCATTCTTTCTGTCTTTCTTGCTTTCTTTCTTTCTTTCTTGCTTTCTTTCTTGCTTTATTTCTCTCCTATTTTTCTTTCTTATTACTTATATTCTTTCTTTCTATATGTTTTCATACTTTCTTTGATATTTTTTCTTTCTTATTGTATTCATTCTTTCTTTCGCTCGTTCTTTCTTTTTTCCCTTGCTTGTTTTATTTCTCTCATATTTTTCTTTTTTTTACTTCTTTCTTTCTTTCTGTTTTGCTTCCTTGTTTTCTTTCTTTATTTGATATTTTTTTATTTCTTTCTCTGATATTATTTATTTCTTTCTTTGATATTTTTTAATTCTTATTACATATATTGTTTCTTTCTTGCTTTCTTTCTCTCATATTTTTCTTTCTTTTACTTCTATTATTTCTTTCTATTTTGCTTGATTGCCTTCTTTCTTACTTTTATATTTTTTCTTAATACTGTATTCTTTCTTTCGTGTTTGCTTCTTTTCTTTCTTTCTTTCTTTCTTTCGTGTTTGCTTCTTTATTTCTTTCTTCCTTCCTTCCTTTCTTTCTTTCTTTCTTTCGTGTTTGCTTCTTTATTTCTTTCTTCCTTCCTTCCTTTCTTTCTTTCTTTCTTTCTTTCATGCTTGCTTCCATGATTGTATTTATTACCTATTTACTTGCTTGCATTCATTTTTCTTTCTTGTTTGTTCACTAATATCATTGTAAACTACTTCTTTCATACCTTCTTTTTTCAGTCTTTCTTTCCGTTTTCTTTCTTTCTTTTTCTTTCTTTCTTTCACCAACTGCTTATCAATTTAACTACAGTTTGTGATAAAAAAAAAGAACTCACTGGACATACTTGGTGATAATGTCTTAGGCGACTATCGAACGAGATGTAAATATTTGCAATGATATACAGACTATCGCATTATATTAAGCTCTCTGAAATCCCCATGCTCATTTCAAGTCTGGTTCAAGGTCACGACTCTGTAAAATTTAGTTAAGATCTGATTCAGAACGATGGTTCTGTATACCAGACTATTGGACGTAAATGGAATGGCAATGTTATAACCAGGGTGTCCTGTCAGCAAATACGTTTAGAGTTAAGTATAAAATGCTTTGACTAAATGTTTTTTCTTTTCTGGTTTTATGTGTAACGAAGTGTGAGACGTTATTTGAAGGAAAAAGGCTTTGAAAGGCGATACGTCGTTGTCTGAATTGATAAATTATGTCAGATCGCAGAAATATAAGAGAAAATAGACAAACAAAACTGTACGACGAAAAGAATAGCAAGCCAACAGACATGGTATGAATCGAATTTTACGAGAGAACGAACGAATGAAAGCAGGAAGTAAAAGTGAGAAGGAAAACGGATTTGTGGAAGAAGGAAACATGTTAATATGGATGTCAAAAGAAGAAGGGGGGAAGTTAATGGTAAATCCTAAAAGAAATGTGTCAGAGGGAATAAGAATTTTTAAAATAGCAAAAATGAAAATCCGAAAAATTACATATATATATATATATATATATATATATATATATATATATATATATATATATGTATACATATATATATATGTATATGTATGTATATATATATGTATATATATATATATATATATATATATATATATATATATATATATATATATATATATATATATATATATATATATATATAAAGCAGAGAATGAACATAAAAACATGACTTTATAGAAGTACGAAAGAAAATAGAAATGATGAATGGTATGCTAAAAAGGTCATAAAGGCAATAATTTAAAAAAAATATCGCGAAATATATTATTGAACGATATTGTAAAACAACAAAGGAATCTGTTTTTTCCTTTTCCAAAAGATAAGTGAATACTTGTCCTGAATATAAAAAAGAATGGAAGTAAAAGTAATACTTAACCCCTAAAAAGTCTTATAAAGAATGAGAGTTGCCATTATAGGCCCTAACTTAAAAGAATGATGCAAATGTGCGCTTACAAGCCCCACTTCATATATATATATACATATATACATATATATATATATATATATATATATATATATATATTAATGATATATATATCCGTAACCTCATAATCAACTCAATATAAAAGTAATATATAAATATATATACGTATATATAAACCATTTATTATGTACATTATTAGGTTGCGTGCTTTCGTACCTACGCATGCATAAATAATTACAAATCAGAAACACATACACTCACTCACACACACACACACACACACACACACACACACACATATATATATATATATATATTGATAGATAGATAGATAGATTGATGGAGATTGCTGTATAATATAAATTGTTTTCCATCTTTAGTTTACGCACTTATATTTTACGTAATTATATCAATGTATATGCGCATATATATATATATATATATATATATATATATATATATATATATATATATATATATATATATATATATAATAAGTAAATACAATATAGAAAAATTCCACTTTGACATATTTAACCGTTGAACTAACCACAGCAGAAAATGAATGTTATTTTTAATTTCATAGATTTCATTTTTGCTAAAATGACACGTTTACATCGGTGAACCCTGTAAAACTAGAAGTTTTATAAATTGTCTCATATATTTACCGTTCTGTCGCTTTCTCATTTACATTCACACACACACACACACACACACACACACACACACACACACACACATAGTATTTCGAACCCTAACAGAGAGCATATTTTCTTTATTAAGACTCTCGAATGCATAGTCCGATAGACGTAAATTTGCAGTTTTTAAAAGAGAGGGATATCTATACAAACACCGGTACAAGCTAAATATTAATTCTTCTTTTTTCTTTAAGGATCCTTTTCAACCAACACTTCACCAGTAGAATAGATTGGTAAATATTATATTGACAAGATTACAATTCACACTGAAATAAAAGGAAAATATAAAAAGGAGAAAAAAGGGAACCACGACTCTCTCTCTCTCTCTCTCTCTCTCTCTATATATATATATATATATATATATATATATATATATATATATATATATATATTACTTCAAACGATATCATCGGATGTACTCGTAACTTAAGCTGAAGCATCATTTTCATTTGTATTTAAAAAAGTGTGTATCAACCGGTGGCTTCTCCTACAAATCGAGACGCAGATTCGATCCCTACCGTAGAACGCATTTTCTTTAAGTTTTCTTAAATGCGCAGCGCGATATACGTAATGCAGAAAGCATAGAATCTAAATAAAATGTGGCGTCTTTTTTAAATACGTGTATCCACGACAACGTTTGAAGTAATTTACAAAATTCGTATTAGAAATAAATCCATTAATTCTTTATCTATCTATCTATCTATCTATCTATCTATCTATCTATCTATCTATCTGTCCATGCACGACTCCAGTACGTACTTTATTCCTCACGCTATCCTGTAACTTTATAAGAGCCAGATCAGGACTATAGCCATATTTGGATGGGAGCTGCCGGACGTCACTTTTGAGTCTTGATTGAGTTCAAAAGCGTCTCAGAGGCCTTGTACAAGAATAATTACTTTCGACACTCCAATCTCTATCACACAGGCAAAATGTAGCGGGTCTCTGATCGCTTTATCGCTATCAACAAGAAAAGTGCCCTATGGAACAGATTCACAAAAGGATGTTTCCCCGAATCTTAACCTGTTCAAATCTAGAGTCCCTCCTATCCATATACATTACCCCCGAAAGTAACACTCTGCCTCAAGGGACCTCCGGACCTTGTACATGGTGAACCTTTCTGTATCACGCGCGCACGCGCACCCCCCCCACATATATATATATATTTATTTATTCGAAAAATTATGACATAAATATGTTATAAAACCACTACAAAAATAGTCATTTTGTTTCAACACCTCTGGTGTTTTATCAAGTGATGATGCTGAATGTAGAATAAAGGGTTTTAAAAGATTCAAATCAATTAACCACCCCTCGCAAGGGGAAACGCTGTTACATAAGCTGGAATGACCAATCGAAATACAAGTATACGAGAATTCAAAAACCTTGACAACGAACTAAGGTTATAATAACTATTTAATGCCTTAATGTTAGGGTTAGACTAAAATAGAATTTATTCTAACTAATAAGTATTAAATAATACGATAAAATTTGTAATTAAAAATTACCCATTTTAAAATTTATATTTAATCTCTATTAAGTTTAAAATTATAAAATTACTGAGGAAAAAAGAAAAAAATGCATATGTTATTCTATTTATTTGGTTTTCATTGAAATTACGTTAGAATAGACGTTAAGATCGACTGCTCTTAACAACATGGATACATTTGAATTCTAAATATAGGCTGGGGAGGATGACATCTTGCAAAAGACAATACATACACAACCAGAGTATAATACATAATCACGCAGACGTATTTAGATATATACACACACAAAAAGTGACGAGACAGGAAATACCTCCACGATCGTTTACAAAAAACAAAAAAACAATAAAAAACATACATACACAATGAAAGGTGCATCCAAGTTACCATACACATAGACACCGATAAAGACAGGTACATACACCCACATACATTGACATAGACACTCCGTTACAACGACCAAGAAATATTTAAGATTCATAGTGTTATTAAACGAATTCTAACAACTTATTAAAATAACTTATACGGGCATAGATAAAAATAATCTAATAGAACAGAGAAAACAAACAATAGGGAAAGGCATTAAAACAGATATATACGTATAA
Organism: Acanthosepion esculentum; assembly: GCA_964036315.1. NCBI lineage: Eukaryota > Metazoa > Mollusca > Cephalopoda > Sepiida > Sepiidae > Acanthosepion > Acanthosepion esculentum. The sequence continues at coordinate 34,135,454 of OZ038483.1, read as the reverse complement.
AAATAACACCATCTAATATATAAAAACGAAAATTCCAAACACACAAATATATATAAAAATATATATTTCATATATATCTATATACGCACTAGCGTACAGTAGCTGAGAGAAAATAAAAACTACCTACAGATACATGTGTACAGTGTACACACATTCTTCTCTACGGACAGAAACACAGAAAAGTTTACCTACAGACAAACATATACACACATATATACATATACACTCATACACACATACACATACATATATCTACACATACACACTCATACGCATACGCATATGCATATATACACATACAGAAGCAAGTATAAACATATCAAGCCACACAACAACGTAAAAGAGTAAACAAACCAAATATATATATATATATATATATATATATATATATATATATATATATATATATATATATATATATATACATGCACATACGTGAAACAGCTAATTTTAGCGTATTGTTTTTACTAATGTAAACAACCGACAATCAGTCAGAGGGATCCAGTTCAATTTACTGAAAACTCTGCATTAGCGCAGGTGGCTGTTGTTTAGTTTATAGAATCAGCTTATCTCTCAACATATATATATATATATATATATATATATATATATATATATATATATATATATATATATATATATATATATATATTCTCCGGTTTTTTTTCAGGGCGCTGACCATCATGGCTCTCCACAATTTTGTGTCCTAGTTTGTTTCTCAAATAATCTTGTAATTGAGATAGAAAAATAAGTGTATTAAACGTAAGAATACAGACTTGAAGTGAAGATTAGTAGTCCAGGAATGCGGGTTAGTAGAATGTATATGTACAAGTCTCTGTAAGTGAAGCCGTAATTATCTCTCTCGCTGGACTCGTATAACTCTTTGTGAACACCCTGTGTACTGTCTCCGTATCTCTCACCCTGACTCAACGTATCTCAACCCGCAGGTCTTCTCTTTGTCAGTATATGTATACTTTGGACGAGTCCATCTTGTGTAAAAGGGGTCTGCCCAACAACACTTAATAAATGTTGTCTTTCTGTTATTTGGAATCTTGTTCCGCCATATATTTACTCAACATTGTTTGGCAGGTTATGTGTTGTTTTCCCCTCTCCTTCTTGCCTTTAGTTCGTCCTGTGAGTATAAAAGATCTCTTTCCTCATTATGGACCCTAGAAATTTCAAATGTCTATTTCTGATGTTAATTATAAGTCTCCTTTGTGTTTCCATTTGCTCTAAACCTTCTCTAAAAATGTCGTTTCTTACATGTTCAGTATCCTTCAGTAGAATAATATTTCGGTTGCTTCAAATCTGTTCTTCATCTATGATGAGATTGTACAGCTTCACTACCTCAAGCAAGGCAAACCACTAAGATGCATGAGTGTGAAAGAATATGAGAAAAAGAAAAAAGATTATGTAAAAGAGAGAACAATAAAAGAACTGGAATTAAGGAGACAGAAGATAATGGCTGACATTGGATACAATGTTTTGAAGATCAAAGTATCCTTCAGTAGAATAATATTTCGGTTGCTTCAAATCTATTCTTCATCTCTGATGAGATTGTACAGCTTCATTATTATATAGAAGGACTGATATTAGGTAACATTTCAGTACTCTTTTCTTTGTTTCTAACGAAATTTTCCTGCTTCATAATACTTTGCTTAGCTTTTGGAAGGCATGTTTCGGCGTTTACCTTTCCATCCTCTTTTAATACCCTCCGATATATTTACATTGTTGTAATTTACGTGGTGTGCAGTTCCTTTTGCTGATAACAATGCATTCCGTCTCTTTGCAATTGATGTTTAGTGAAGACAATTTCAATGGAAAGAGAAAAAACCTGGGTAAGCCGTAAAGAAAATGGCGAGCGGAAAGTGAAGAATTATGCTGGTACAAAAACATAGAAATATTCGAAATATGTTGATATTTGGAAGTTAATGTTATGAGAGATGAAAGTTGTGACGCATATATTTTACAAATAAATTTTTTGCCATCAAATTCTCAGTACTTGATTTTACCTTAGGTCGTACACGACAGACATTGCAAATTTAGATAGTTAGATAGATAGATAGATAGATAGATAGATAGATAGATAGATAGATAGATAGGAACAGCTTTTGATAGAAAGTCGTAGAGAGTAGAATATGAAAGGATTCATGTAGATAGATAGATAGATAGATAGATAGGAACATATTTTGATAGAAAGTCGTAGAACGTGGAATATGAAAGAATTTAGATAGATAGATAGATAGATAGATAGATAGATAGATAGATAGATACGAAGTGATTTATAAATTTTAACCGACTGAGATAGATATGAACAGATTTTGATAGAAAGAAAGAGTGAAATAGGAAGGTATTTAGATAGATGGATATGAACTGATTTACATATATATATATATACATACATACATACATACATACATATATATATATATATATATATATATATATATATATATATATATATATATATATATATACATACATACAAACATAGATACAGACATACAACTACATACATACATACATAAATACGTACATATATTACCAGTTGGTATTATATATATATATATATATATATATATATATGACTCCAAAATTCGCTTGACGTGGAAATGGAACTAATGTCTTTGGTTTAATAACAAAATGAAATTCGAAGGCTTCCATTTCTGAAACATGGTTATCACTGTGTAGCGAAAAACCCATATTTTAAATCAATTAATTTATAATATATATATATATAACTGGTAATTGGTAGGGATAATTGCAAAGAGGATATCAATCCAAATAGAAAGCAATGTAAGTAAGATAGATATGAAGAGATTTAGATGGAGATAGATAGACAGATAGACAGACAAACAGACATGAACAAACGATAAGCAAGCGAAAGTATTAAATGAAAGAATCATGAATTTTTAGAATATCTAGAATTTTGTATGTAATAGATATAAAATAAAAATAATAATTTATTTAAGTTTGTGGCTGATTAAGTTATCTATGCGTTTCTGTATCCAACATCTTTTGGAATTATTTATAAATACAGCTTTATATGTTGCTTCAAACACACATTTTTTTTTTCAATAATAATGTTTTTGTTATATAAAAATGAAAATTATCAGCTGATAATAGCACGTAATTGTGCTTGTCTCGTATTAAAATTAGTTTATTCTGAACATGTTACCAACTTCAATGGTTTAATACTAAATTTAATGGCGGGTAATTGAATACAAAATGTAATCATATATATGTCGGGGGAAGAAAATGAATGCAACAAACCTCAAATATAATTATACATTCAGAGAAGTGAAGATAAATTTTAAATTTAAATTATTAAAATTTTAGCGCCTTGTTTGTCTAGATCAGGGGTCGTCAAAATTTTTCGACTAGAGGCCCCTTTTGTTTCTCTTCCTTCCCAGCAACACCCCACTTGAAATATCTTTGAACCTTAAAACTCGCACTGTTTGATCGCAATTTAAATGGATTTCACCCATAAATATATTTAAGAAAATATATTAAATGAATCAAGCAAATAATTTATTAAATACACAAAGCCTAAATAAAGCTAATGCTATTGAACCGCTACTGATATTCAATTAATAATGTATTGTATGCAAAGAATATTGTTAAAATCGGCGTCAATTGTCTCAAATGCAAAGAAGCTTTGGAATTAGTGCCTTATAAAAGATGGGTAGCCTTGGAGATGTATGAAAAGAGCATGTGCCTTCATGCAAAAAAAAAAAACATAACAATATTAGAACGGGGGCTTTTTATGGGTTTTATTCTGTAGCGTGGGGATGAAGATGTGAAAAGATATCAGAAAAGGTTAAAATTTCCTGCTAGCCGGTCCAACTACATGAGAATGTTGGAGTCCCAAGAAGACAAAGAAAACAAACAAGACCGATATACATGGGTAAACAAATATATATTAATAACGAGTTACACAAAGACATGAACAGTTACGTAGAGTTTGTATGGAGAAATTATGTGCGTGTGTTTTAAGTGTTCGTACGTACGTGTATTGTTCTTAGCGCGTTCCCAGAATTTGGGAAACGCTGTATCTGTGAGAGGTCGCGTATTGGCCTAAGTGAAAAAGAGAGAGATTTTACCTCACCTCCGCGCGAGGTAGCGGCCCAAGGCCGGAGTCGAAAAAGAGAAAGAGAGAGAAGGGTCAGCCAGTATATATAGCCAGAGAAGAGAGAACCCCTGATGAAGGATTAAGGAAACTGAGGAGGAGCTAACTCCGACAATTCTTTAAAATATATTATTAGATTAGTGGTTAAATATGCTATCAGGCGGCAGTCAAAATACAGCATCAAAATATCCTTGGATAGAAAAACAAATATACAATAGTTAATATATAAATCCATCTCAAGAAGAAAATACCGAAGACCGATTTTAGCAGAGATAAATTTGGTGGAGGTGGTATTGATGTGTAGGTTGTTCGCACGCCGACCTCTATCCGGCCCCTGACTATCATCGACCCCCTAGAACTCCTTACCAACCTCTATGGGTCGCTAGGACCACGTTGACGACCTTTGATTTAGATGCATAACTTTGCTGACAACATTCAGGTTATAACTGTTTTTTTTATTTATGTTTTAGTCATTGTTATGACCAAATAGCCCAGATTTTTATAACATTATTTTTATTATTATAAAGATGACATGCTGTATAAAACGGGAAGTGTATTTACGGTCGAATGCTTAGTGCACTTTTTTTAAAATATATATTTTCACCTCACTGTGAAAAGATTGATTTTTCATAATCAAAACTCGTATACTGTACTAGCAGTATAACACGTCCGTCTTTGACCGGGTCTTTCATTACTGGACATTTTTCGCCGTTCAGTTTTGAGCGGTTTAAACTTAAAGTCAGCCCACCCGAAAATCAATATTATTAACAACATTTGGGTGCAACTGAGACACGTCCCCAAATGGGGTTTAACAATTTGAATGGGAGAGGGGTGGCCTGAAAAGGAAACTGTATAATAATAAATAATATTATTTTTATATTTTAAACTATTTATTTTTCATTAAAGTTTTTATGAAAGAAATATATCCAAGAACAGATAGTAAATAGTAAAACTTTGCTGAGGGTTATAATGGATAGGAAGTAGTGGAGAGCCATTGGACTCAAAACCGGCAGTAAAGAATTATCTATCAAACAAAAAAATTTAATCGAAATCGGATGAAAACTGTGGAAATGCACAATGTCCGATCACACACACACACACACACACACACACACACACACACACACACACACACACACACACACACACACACACACATTTTGAGAATTATAGATATAGATATATGGTAAATCTGGAATATAGAATGGGATCGCGGATTTTATATCATATTCATACTTATGCTATTCGATTTTCCAGCTCTGTATTTTTTTTTACAACCTTTCTTTAATACTTGAGTCTATGAGTAAATATTGTTCAGCATGATAATTTAGCCTGTATGTAGCCAGCCACTCGATGTGTAGACCTTTTGGATAGGAGATTTTTAACACACGGATGGTGTGGCAGTCAGTATATTCTAGGATCAGTCGACAGGGCAAGATGCAGGAAGTTCTATACAAAAGGAAACAGAGAAAGATACAGAAAGATGATAACGAAAAATAGAAAAAGAAAGGAACATCGATGTGGCCAAAGGTCTTGAAACGAATTCAAAATAGGAAGTAAATGAAAAGGTTTTCAAACGGGAATGCAAGATGATGATGACATAAAAGTAACGAGACGATGACAGGAAATTTGGTAATGTTTTAAAATCATTGGAACGAACTATGAAACTGGGCACACACACACACACACACACACACACACACACACACACACACACACACACACACACACACACACAGACACACACACACAGACAGACACACACACACACACATATATATATATGTATGTATATATGTATAAAAAAAAGGTGCGATGGATAAATTGTCGCCAAAATTAAGCAAAAATGAAAATAACAGTGACATCTTATTTTAACAGATATATTCACCAAAATTACATAAAATATCTTGAAATACTATAGAGTAAACTTATTCAATAAAATCGCCACTGACCTCAACCACGGCCTCCAGTCGAATTCGGAACGTCCTGCAATCCTTCTGGACGGTCTCCCTGTTTAAATTGGAGTATGATGCCACAATCCGTGCATTCAGTTAATCTTTGGGTTTACAAAGAGTTTTGTTAGTCTCTCGTTCAACTGCGCGGCATAATTAATAATCAAAGGGGGTTGCACTCTTGGAATTGTCTGAAATGTCCTTAAATTGACACCCAAACACACTGAAATGTCCTCAGATTGACACCCGAACACTCTGAAATGTCCTTAAATTGACACCCAAACACTCTGAAATGTCCTCAGATTGACACCCAAACACACTGAAATGTCCTTAAATTGACACCCAAACACTCTGAAATGTCCTCAGATTGATACCCAAACACTCTGAAATGTCCTTAAATTGACACCCAAACACACTGAAATGTCCTTAAATTGACACCCAAACACTCTGAAATGTCCTCAGATTGACACCCAAACACACTGAAATGTCCTCAAATTGACACCCAAACACTCTGAAATGTCCTCAGATTGATACCCAAACACTCTGAAATGTCCTCAGATTGACACCCAAACACTCTGAAATGTCCTTAAATTGACACCCAAACACTCTGAAATGTCCTCAGATTGACACCCAAACACACTGAAATGTCCTTAAATTGACACCCAAACACTCTGAAATGTCCTCAGACTGACACCCAAACACACTGAAATGTCGTTAAATTGACATCCAAACACTCTGAAATGTCCTCAGACTGACACCCAAACACACTGAAATGTCGTTAAATTGACATTCAAACACTCTGAAATGTCCTCAGACTGACACCCAAACACACTGAAATGTCGTTAAATTGACACCCAAACACTCTGAAATGTCCTCAGACTGACACCCAAACACACTGAAATGTCGTTAAATTGACACCCAAACACTCTGAAATGTCCTCAGATTGACACCCAAACACACTGAAATGTCCTTAAATTAACACCCAAACACTGTGAAATGATTTTATATTGACATCCAAACACTCTGAAATATCCTTAGATTGACATCCAACCACTCTGGAATGTCCTCACTATGAAATATTCGTATTGGAGCTTCCGGCTCGAATGCCAATGGGTACAGCATGCCGTTTCCCAATTTCTGTCAGAGTGAATTGCGTCATGGTGCTTTTTCTCACAGACGGTGACCCTACTATACTGTTCAGTCGACACAATCAAAAATGAACGCGCATGCGCGACATTTTACCCATCGCACCTTCTATCTATCTATCTATCTATCTATCTATCTATCTATCTATCTATCTATCTATCTATCTATCTATTTTCATTAAAATTGACCGCAATAAAAAAATCAAATTAATTATCTATTATAAAAAATTTAAGACAGCTTTCTTTATCCTCAAAAATAACAAGACACCAGCTAAATCAAAATTACAGAGAACGAACATTATCTATGAGTTCAAATGCCCCTTAAGGAACTGTGTTCCCGATCAAACCGAACTCATAAATAATTACATCGGTTACACAACTACATACCTATCCAGACGTCTTACGTTACACCTATCTGATCACAACTCAATTAGAACCCATTTAAACACACACACACAAATTTACCAGACTCCATTAAAAACATACTAGTAGAAAACACAAATATATTAACTGCATCCACCTGCAAAAAAGATTAAAAATAATGGAAGCTTTAATAATAAAAAAAGTCAACTCTTAACAATATTAACTACGAACAAATCCACAATGTGCTAACCGTATTCGGAAATTAAAGACATTCCTACTACACACTAAGACATACACATAATGCACACACTCAGTTAAGCTGAAAAATCGAATCATCCTTGATAATGGCTAAAGGTATAGCCGAAAACGCTCGGAAGTATAAAACATTTGGACAGTTCTTACACACTCTTTGTCCAGAAAAGAAAGCTCTTGTTCGAACACAAGAAAAATTAAATAAAAAGCTTAACCGTAGTACCTTGTCTGACGTTTTAATGAAACATATATATATATATATATATATATATATATATATATATATATATATATAGCAAGTAGTTGATGAATAATTTAATGAATAATTGCAGAATGAAGGAAAAAGGAACGGAAGGAAGCAAGAAAGAAATAAGGTAAGAAGTGGAAGAAAATGAAAATAATAAAGAATGAAATTTAAATAGAAAAAGTAAGATGAATAGTAAGGAATTTGTGCTTAAGAAAATTAACGACACATTGAATAAAAAGGAAAGGAAAGAAATAAAAAGAAAAAAAGGAATGAATCAATGAAAGAAATAACGACAGAAAGAAAAAAGGAAAAATATAAATCATAAAAAACGAATGTTGAAATAAGTAGAAAAAAATCAACGTATAATCTTCTACAAAATGCTAAACTCGACAAAGACATTTTTTCGACGTCAAAATCTCTCTGACCCGAAATTCTTGGTCTCACAATCAAACGTGCATACGCACAAAAACGACGGCAGCAACACATACGCATACACACACCACAAACATAGAAGGAAATACCAACACACACACGCATACGCGGACAGACACACACAAATATATATATATATATATATATATATATATATATATATATATATATTAATTATACGATTTATATGTTTCTCTATTTATTTATTTATTCAGTTTGAACCCAGAGTTCCAATTCGATCGATCACTTTCATGGTACAAACAGTCCAAAATTCCTTACCCCTCTTCACGTTTCCTCACCAGCCAGGCAGGAGACCCTCCTCTCCTGTCGCACCCTCCCCGAGCCCACGGCTGACAACTCGCGCCCACATTCCCTCAAGAAGGTAATTCTCCGCCACTACGTTCTCCTCAGCGACGCCATAGCCAACAGAATGGCCGACGCGTCAACACGGCCTGAACCAAAGTGATTTATTGATGGCGAACCCTCATCAATCATTACAAAATGATATAGAAACGTTCAGAACATCAATAATTCCTTCATACCTCGATTCTTCTGCAATCTCCAGTCTCACGCTCCAACCAACCTCTTGACTGGGTGATAATATTGATATTACGTGCTACTTGCTTTTATATGGAACACTAATGCGTTAGAAAACGCTGTGGCATAGTGATTAAGATGTTGGCGAGAAGAAATGACAACCATTATATCACGTTTAGAGATAAATGCAGACTAGACGATAGTCCTAATTCCCATATATAATATATATGTATATACTTCTAATATTGCAGCATATACATTGATCTTATTGTGATATTTAATGATAAAATAGTTTCGTATTTTTAGAAGAAAATCAGGCAGGTTTTGTATTGTTTGCTTTATGTCGACCCTCGTAGTTGAGATTATGGTCTGACTCAGTCCGGCCATGCGATCATGTACCTTTCGATACATGACTGATTAGGCAGGTTTATTCTCACAGTAGGTTTCCATGTCTTTCTGCGGTACACCAGTTGCCACCCAAGGCTATAGAACTTCGTCGGGGGCGGGGGTGAGAAGAAGAGTATTCATATCTTTCCGAAGGGTATTAGCAAAGTTAATATAATGGATCCGACTGGAATTCGAACTCGGCTCTCGGATTCCTCAATCCGAGCCGCTATCCATTACTCCACCTTGCTTCCTCGTATGTCTGATTGGGTAATCTTTTTTTTTTTACTGCAGTTGATATCGTCTTTGTCAGGTAAGTACATGTAGTTGTTTGGAATCTTCTGAATCTCATTAGATCAATGTAAGTAAATTCTTAACATCTCGCTTTCTGATGTTTATTAACAACCTTTCTATAAATAATCTTAGCTTATTAGTAAACACCTATGCATATGGGCAGACTTGCTACAATCAAGGTGTTCAGAGCCTTGCAGCTGATCCCTCTCTTGATTTTTCTCTAAGCATTTCACCCCAAGCAAGGTTGGAGTGCCACTAGACCGCAAGGGGTTACAGAGAGCGTGAGCAAGAGTAAAGAGGAGTGTTTTGGAAAAGGATAAAGAGAAGAACGGGGATCAAGGTCAAGGCATTAGAAAATGTCGATATACATTACATTTGAATATTTGAAGATTATAGCTATCAGGGAAGCAAGTAAGAGGAAGGGAGTTCCACTGACGGGAAGTGTGAGATAAGAAGCTATTGGAGTAGAAGAGATAGCTACATTTAGCCGTTTCGTCAGTGAAAGGGTGGGACCAAGATGCCAACTTTAAATTCAGGCAGTTTGATAACCAGTGAAAGTAGCTTGTTGGAGCAGTTGCCAGGAAAATACTTGTAGAAAAGACAGAGGGAAACCACAGCACGTCTTTGAGAAAGTGACTCTAGACGGGATGCCAGATCAGGACCAATCTCATTGCATATGAATAATTGCTCAATGCAGGAAAATGACGTTTATCTTTCAATACCTCAGAAGCCAAGCCATTAACGTTTCATTAACATCAAGCAGACCCTGAATCGTCAGCTACCATGATGAACAATAGAACTCCCAATGGGAATTCAGGCTTTGAACATCTCTAGGGAATCATGTTCATCCCAAATCCCAAGTGGAACTCATATATACTATCCATTGCTAAAGATGCTGAAAAAATAGTCGGTCCCTTCTACCGCTACACAAAATGTCTGTCTCCACCTGCAATGCTCTGTCTTTACAAGTGTCGGATCTGAACAAAAATCTAGTATTTCGCCACTCGTGGTCGAAAGCTGATATCCTTACTGCCTTTACATGCACAATCAGTAACACGCGCGATTAATCATCAATTACTCACGAGAATGATCGTCTTAGATATCTCAAAGACCTTTGACAAGGTGTGGTATGGGGTGGTTGTTTCACAAACTCTCCAGCTATGGTATTTCTGAAGAGTCTTCGTAATTATCAAGTCCTTTCTATCAGGTAGATCCCTGAGGGTCGTTGTTATTGGTCAATCTTGTAAAGTCCGTTAGATTAATGCAGGCGTCTCCTGCTCGCTTTCTGTTTCATGCTAACAATCTTCCCAAGAACATTCTCAGACCATTAGTAAATATATATGCATATTATACTACAGTGTATGGGCGCACCTCTCAAGATACAGATGACCAGAATATGGCGGCTGATCTATAATCTGATCTATATAGCTCAATGGTGTGGGAAATTGGCTTGGCACGTTCGATAATCACAAAAGCTAGTAACTTTTCATCATCATCGAGCAAAAATTTAAATGTTCCCATATCATGAACACCAATTGAATTTTCAATGGGGTTCATGTTTGGACATCTATTGGCATACAAGTTCACCCAAAATATCATGTGGAATTCATATTATCATCAAAGAAGCTGAAAAAATGGTCGGCTTCTTCTGACTGTCTTTGTATTTGAAAAAGTTAGATTAGAGCAAAAAAACAAACAAACAAATGTGATGTTGCTTCCAAAACTTGACTGGGGGTGCCCAATCTTCCTTATCCCGCCTAGACAGAATTCAAAATTCTTTACGCGGCTTTGGTGAGGGAAAACTTATTTTCCTCTATTGTAGCCGATTTCCCACAAGACGCATCGTCACAAGCCCATCGCTACTCTACCGTTATTTCCTTGGCAAACGTTCAGATGAGCGATCCATTCTTTAGTTCTGACAGTTAGTACCGTTATTCCTAGGATACGCCATCCTATTTTCGCGGAGTTTACTCACTCAATACTCGCCGTATTCTAAATTTAAGAAGAAAGTTCCATTCAAACAGTTTCTTCCCAAGAACGGCTTCTAACTACCTCCTCTTTTATTCATATCATAACAATTTTTTCATTACCACTCTACCTTAAGGGGCTCTTGTGCTTTATATTGGGTGAATATTCTTATTCAGAGTCCTTATCCATTACAGCACACAACATATCCCAGTATACTTCAAATTGTTCAAACTATTGTTCCCATTTTAATTATTATATATGTTATTATAGACGTAACGTTTCAGCGAAATACCCACTGGCCATCTTCAGGACAACTTAGATTAGACACAAGAGAGAGCATTGCTGCCATATGTTGGCTGATGTTGCTAAATACTTTCCTTCCATTCTTGATAATTTTCAAAATTCACATTGCAACTTATTTCCCACCGACTCAACTTTGAAGCATGGCTATTTCCATTGAACATGTTCAAATGAGCGTTCCATTCTTTAGTTCCATCAGTTCAGACATTTACTCTGGGGACACGCCACGCTACTTTCACTGAGTCGAATCACCCACATTCCGTCCGTATTCTAATTATAAGGAGACAATTTCAATCATACAAGCTTTCCCCAAGAAATTCTACTTTGTTAAACAGACTGTCGCGTAGTTGGCTCCCTAAACACTATAATCAAAACCTTGTCCACTCAAGAGTCCGTCTTTACGTATCCGCCTTATCTATATAATATTCACTTCCTACCACCTCATTTCTTTATATTCATATCGCACAATGAATCAGTAGTCATCGCTCGAGCTTTGAATTGGGTGAATTTTAGAATAAGAAATATCGCCTATTTAAATTTGGAATACTTTACTGGTGTGGCCTTGTTAGGGCCAGGAATAAAGACACAAGAGAGGAATTGAGCTATACAAATATATTAACAAAAAGAGTAATACAAACATATAAAAACGAGAGTGTTACAGCAAGAATGTTCGGTCCGACTGTCAGAGCTGACTGCTGGAAACTTTGCGCTCCAAAAGGCAGTACCTGCTCCTATTTATAGCTGGGAGAGTCCATGCGTGCATGGTTAAATTACCATAACATTTACTTAGAATGTTTTATTTCATTTTTGAACGGACAATCAAAGCGTAGGCTGCACTAGCAGTAGTTTATGCTACAAAACCAAAACATTGTAGCGGGAGGACCGTGGGGGTGAAATGTGATGTGATATCTCTGGGTTAAGATTCCCTGCTAGCCGGTCCAGCTACATAGGAATGTTGGACTATAATTAAGCCCAAAGAAGATAAAGAAAACAAACAAGACCGATATACATGGGTAAACAAATATATATATAAATACACAAAGACATGAAAAGTTACATAGTGTTTGTATGGAGAAGTTATGTGTGTGTGTTGTGTTGAGTGTCCGTACGTACGTGTATTGTTCTTAGCGTGTTCCCAGAATATGGGAAACGCTGTATCTGTGAGATGTCACATATTGGCCTAAGTGAAAAAGAGAAAGTTTTACCTCGCCTCCACGCGAGATGGCGGCCCAAGGACTGAGTCAGAAAAGGAGAGAGAGAGAAGGGTCAGCCAGTATTTATACTCGTGGGAGAGAGACCCCTGTTGAAGGATTAAGGAACTTGAGGAGGAGCTAAGTCCGACAACATTAACATACAAACTCGAGTCATATTTTTAAATAGCCCCGTCAATAGCCTCGTCAGGTAGATATCATGCATGGTACCAAACACGTCCAGATATGTGTAAACTGTCAACTGTATAAAACCGATTTCTCGGTACAATAATTAAAAATGGTTTCCATAAAAATGAAGCCTGTAGATCTTAGTAAGTACCATAGTTTTTTTCGAACCTCCTGGACTGTTACTACAGAATCACAAGGAATAGTAGTAGCAAATAAAGTATTTTACTTGAGGACTTTCAACAACAGCAACAATTAAAATGAAAAGCACTTTTAACGCGAAGAGTAAATAATAATATTATGTAAATGTTATCGTTCCAAACTATTTAATAAGAAAGACACCATCAATAAAGAAGATGATAAGAAGGAAGACGCCATCACTACTGGAAAAAGCGATAAAAATTAGTGGACTTGAGAGGCCTATTTCCCAGCAAAAACTTTTAATGGAAATATTGTATAAATTTAAACTGACGGTAATCAGGCTGCTAGGTCAATATTTTCTTATAAGCAAACAACTAATATTACCAATACAAGTAATTCTACTGATTACAGAAATGTGATTTCTCGTCTGGTCAGCGAAAATTAAGAAGCATCAAGCCGAATTGTAAACTGCGATAACCGTTTAGTAACTTAGTAGGCGTCGTAATATCTGCTTCAGAATAGCGTTTCTTTTCTCATATAACATTAGGCAGCTCACAGTCAAAGAAATGAAAAAGGCGCAATAAACACAACTTGGAAAAAAAAAACAGAAACAAGAGTCTGAAACGTGGTCAGTCATTAAATGGATATGATGAATTGTTTTCTTGTTGAGATAGAAAATAAAAAAAAAACCGGAAATAAAATGAAAGAGAGGCAAGTAGAAAACATTTATCAAGGGCAAAACAAACAAACAAAAAAACATGGATAGGTCACTCATTATAATGGAAAGTACTATTCGATGGCGACATAAAGAAAGAAGAAAAAAGTACGTGCCTCAGGTCGGCAAACGGAAGAGTTTTTTTTTTTTTTCTGCACAAGGTAACGCCCTGAGATGCCTGCTATATCCGTATACACTGTAACAATAAAACAAACAAACAAAAATAAAACGAGAGTTTAAAATAACGTACCGAATTTCACGTTTATATCAGTATGAAGAATAAGCAAATTAAAAAGAGTTAGAATACTGAATTCTGATAAATATAATCCATACATAGTGCAATGGGTAAATTATCGCAATATATATATCTATTTTTTTTTTTTTTTTTTAATCATATCACACCAAGCAAGGCCGGAGGCCACTATCAGGCAAGGGGTTAAAGAAGGGTTGGAGGAAGAGCAGATAGGAGTGGCAAGGGAGGGGATGTGGAGAAAGAGAAAGACAGTGGGTCGATCAAGGCAAGGGGGCCACAAAAGATCTGGAGCGAGAGCAGATAGGAATGAAAAATGAAAGGATGTGGAGAAGGGAAGTGGATAGATCAAGGCAACTGGAGATGTCGATTGTCGCTACACTTAAACCGTTGGAGATTGTATTATTTTTTTAATTTCGCGTATGTGTGTTTTTTTTGTTTGTTTTTTGTTTTTTTATTATCTGTCGACAGCACAGTATAGCAGAGTCAGTTAGACACCGTCTATGAGTAAAAGAGGACCATAATGTAATTCACTCCGACAGAAATTTGCAAACGGAATGCTGTATTTTTTGGAATTTGCACCGGAAGCTTCCATACGAACATTTCTGAATGTTTGGGTGCAGGAAATTCGAAGAGAGTTCGATGAATCGATTGGTGATTACGAAAAGTACGACATATCGGAAAACTTACTCGGATCGTTCTGATAAGAAAATAATTCCGGAAAGTGCTGGTGAGAGCCTGAGACTCAACACGGAGGCCAACATTAAGTGCCTTGAGGATGTCGTGCTCGGTCAAGCGGGTAGCTGCTGGAAGACCCTATGTCTGCCAACAGGACTCTGCACCATGCCACACAAGCACGAGAAATCAGTCATGGCTTTCAGACAATTTCTACAACATCACCCCTTATATCTGGCCACCAAACACCCCAGACAGCAACCGCGTTGATTATTAGGGGAGGGGGCACAGGTGAACGAGAGACCAACAAAACTCCTTTTAACATTAAAGATGAAATTAAGGTAAGGATTACGGCAGCATTCAACAACATAAGATGATTCCGAAGTCGTCTAGTCGCCGTACTTGGAGCCAATGGTCATTTTATTAAATAATAAATAAGTCCACTCTTTAATATTTTTGAGTTATCTTGGTAAATATATCTCTTAAAAGGTGATGTCAGTGTTAGTTTCATTTTTTCGTAATTTAGACAATAATTTATCCATTGCATCCTGTATATATATATATATATATATATATATATATATGAATATAAAAGTGGACATGGAAGTCAGCACTTAGAGGCGACAGTCTGTTTCATGCTAGTGCAATCGTCAGGCGAGTCGCCTGACGATTGCACTAGCATGAAACAGACTGTCGCCTCTAAGTGCTGACTTCCATGTCCACTTTTATATTTACACAGGCTCTATCTCTGATATTGATCACTTTATCCCATAAATATAGCACACTTTAAGACAATATTTCTTCATATATATATATATATATATATATATATATATATATATATATATATATATATATATATATATATATATATAAAAATATATATATCGGTTATCGTCTGGTCGCAAAAAAATGGCGAAGTTTAATAACTAAGTAAAGCATCTCTGCCGGGTCATAAATGGAAATCAAATGTATATATGGGTTGATGCAAGATCCTTGGTGCTTGGAGTTTTCTTGCGGGCTTGTCAGTGCCATATTGTCACAAAGAAGGAAATTTCCCCAATATAAGACTTGTAGATTTGCAAAGTAAAACAGGTGTATCATTTAACATACGGAACACATTTTGAATATGCAACTGTATTTTAATGTGTAAACAAACATTAAATATTATTTTTATTTTTAAGTCATTTCACACCAAGCAAGACTTCGTAATATCTGCTCAGAAAAGCGTTTCTTTTCTCATATAACTTTAGGTAGCTTACAATAGAAAATATAATCTGAAATTGGACAACCCACTTTCCCCCCAAAAAACAACAGTCTGAATGCTTTTAAGAAGCAGTCAGTAATTAAACGGATAGCCAATGATTTAATTTTAATTTTTCAAGATACCGAAATGTTATACAGGGTATCCATAAAGTTCGTGTGTATAAATAAGTTACACTTTTTTAAAAGTGCGCACGAACTTTATGGACACCCTGTATATAATTAAGGTTCATTTTAATTTATGTTTTTTTCCCCAGATACTTTCGAATATTGCTACATTTGTTGTAAGGAGTTTGGAATTTATATGAAACTGTTTTTTTTTTTTGTTAAATCCGCGGTTCCACGACTGCTGGAACCAAATGTTTTACTATATGTGTGTATGCCCGATTGACGCTAATTCGGTCGGGTTTCGATCCTAGCTAGAGGCAACCGGACGTCTAGTCACACTCATGAGCTGTGATACAGCGAAACAGTCTATCTGTAAGTGACAATATATATATATATATATTTATATATATGTATGTATATTATATATATATATATATATATATATATATATAATATGTATGTATATAGATATAAATGTGTAATTTTTATATATAATATTTATATGTTATATATGCGTGCTACTTATCGGAAAGCGCTATATATATATGTAGATATGTATGTAGTGTATATGTATGCATATATATATATATATATATATATATATATATATTGTGTCTAAAGATAATATTTTATTATTACCTTTAAATCTTGTTTTATTTTGAAATATTTTTCAAATTAGACTTGAAGAATCAGATTTTAATTAGGAGATAAAATTCCTTAACTTTTATTCAGGCTGTTAAAAATATTAATAATAGTAATATATTTTGTCTATTGATCTTATATTCAAATTATATTTATTGAGTTTTTACAAATTAGCCGCAATATGCCCACATACATTAATTCTCTTAATTTCCCTTTCCAAATCTCTGTTGCCCTTTCTTTTGCATAAAACCCTAATTCCACTTCTGATTTCTTACTTCTCTTTTTTTCTCTCGATATCGTTTCCTGTGAGATCATCTATTAAATAGATCAATGTCTGGTCCTTAACCCACCTTCCTCACTATTTTACAAAAATCAATTTAAAATCATTTCTATCTCTCCCTTCCCTCTCTAATATCGACCATGTCTGTCTCTCTCCTCAGTCTCTATATCACCTTACATCAACTTAAACCTACACCTCAAAAATATATAGAAACATATATGTAAATTTAAATTCATTTTTTCAAACTTTGGCAGTGTGGTCTGATGAGCCAGAAAAAAAATTCCCTGGGGAAATAAATTGTTTTCAATATATATATATATATATATATATATATATATATATATATATATATATATATATATATATATATATATATATATGTGTGTGTGTGTGTGTGTGTAATCAAAACAACTTTTCCCCAGGGAATTTTTGTATGTAGCACAATATATATATATATATATATATATATATATATATATATATATATATATATATATATAAAGGAAAAAAACATATTTTAAATCAATTAATTTATAATATATATATATATATTTTAGCACAATGTATATATATACATATGTATATATATTTTAGCACAATATATATATATATATATATATATATATATATATATTAGCACAATATATATATATATATATATACATATATATATTGTAGGACAATATATATATATATATATATATATATATATATATATATATATATATATATATATATATATATATAAATATATATTGCTACATATACACTACGGTTAGACAATCACATTTCCCGTATGATGGGGATGCTTGTCTGACTCACTTCTAAAATCCCAATCAAATGTTCAGACATCAGAACTTGTTTTCAGGGCTTTTGTTGGTTGGGCTGAAAACTTTTTAGAACCGATTTCTATGTCGATGTCAGCGAAAACATATATGAATATATCTGGGCGTACAAACTTATATGGATATACTGAGAAATGCAAATATCAAAAGACCCCAAAAAGTTTTTTAAAACATTTGTCAACTTTGACATCGTCTAATGACATATGCTTATATGCTCTCTCCCTTTTTCTGATTGTTTCTAAATATGTCTATATATATATATATATATATATATATATATATATATATATATATATATATATATATATATATATATGTGTGTGTGTGTTTGTGTGCGTGTGTGTGTGTGTGTGCGTGTGTGTCTGAATGTCAATATGTAAGCTTGTTCATATAATAGAAAATGTATCAATAAATCGGTGCACGATCCCATGAATATTCAAGTGAAAACGAAAACCGATTTTTCTTGACAATATTCATTCTGAATAAGTTTGGCTTTCGAGAGTGAAAACTGCTAACTTTTATTGACCTTTGGCCGACGTCAATGGCCGCTCAATTAGATTCCAATCCCCCAAAGTGCCCGATGACAAGTGCCGAAGCCACACGAAAAATGATTGCATCTCATTAAGCCACAGTTTGGTAAACTTCGTTCAA
Source organism: Acanthosepion esculentum (assembly GCA_964036315.1). Classification (NCBI taxonomy): domain Eukaryota; kingdom Metazoa; phylum Mollusca; class Cephalopoda; order Sepiida; family Sepiidae; genus Acanthosepion; species Acanthosepion esculentum. The sequence goes on along the minus strand of OZ038483.1, from coordinate 34,116,505 downwards.
CCTATCTCCAGAGGACATAATTACCGCTAACGAGGCCTGCCCTCAGTGGGCTTATAAACGCCGTGCAGTGGATGGGGAGAATAGACTCGGCTTCAAGGCTGGCTCAAAAGTGCGTATGAAATAAAAAGTGTGTTTGTGTGTATTTATGTCTGTGTAGATGATGTAGCCTTGCAGCAGGCAACAAAGGTGAAAAATTGCTAAACACGTAGACAAGTCCGCAAATCTTTCGAGCGCAAAGAGTGGTAGACATAGTTTAACTTTAAATCATTCGTATCATATATTTTAACAAATGTACCGCACAAAATATATAAAAATGAACCTCTTCCCCATGACTTCCTATACTACTATTTATACAAGAAGAGAAGAAAAATTTGAAAACATGTTAATTTAACATGTTTTCAAATTTTTCTTTGGTTATATTAATCTGCTTCAAATTTAAAATTACTAAGCGCGTTTTATTCATGGGATATCATTTGCAGAATTTCCTAGTCCAATTTACAAGTGCGTGTTATACATGAGTGCGTATTATACAGGAATAGTTACAGTATATGTTCATGATTAATTGCAATGGCGTCTGATGGCTGTGCTTTCACAGAGTAAACGGTAAGTCAGTTCTACTTTAATACAATTTCTCGCATCTCAAATCCATCACGCTTTGTTGCAATATGAAAAAAATTGTCATCAGCAATAATTGTTTAAAAATTGTTTAGCATAAATGTTTCGGGTCGGAGTTGCTTCAGAACTCAGTCTGAATTGCTATTAACCCCAATGAGGGTGAAGTTGCTCGTTTGAATTCGCCTAGGTTGGTCCCTCACCAAAACAAGAGAACACAGTCTACCCTACCATTTATCACCTAATTGAGAGCGGGAGAAAAAATAAGATGGATTCATACCTTTCAAATGATATCCTTGCAAAGGGAAAACATCCCAACTGGTAGTAAGTAGCTTGAACTCTTAGGTAGCGCTTAGAGAGGCTGCTTTGATCAACAGTTCCATAATATAAGAATTCTTGCAGTGCGCATGGATAGGGGTCCCTGCAATCAATTACGGTCGGTAAACCTGAGGCCACACTATGCTGCAGCCAGCGCCAATTTTCAGCCAGCTTTTTCTGCTTTTGACGACCGGCAACAGCTATAATTGTTGGCTTTTTCTACCTTTAAAATTAATATATCAGGACTGAAACAAATAAACGAAATAAAACTAAACCTGCTTGCAAGAAAAACCTAAGGCCCTCAACGTTTCTTTCCCTAACATTCGTGGTGTTCATAATAATTACTAAGGTCTCGAATAATCTGACTTGGAACGCTCTCCAGACATCTTAGCACTATTCGCTGACAGAAGGAAACACCATATTGCCACTCGCTATGTGTTTCTAGTGATTGCTGGTGGCTCTACAAAACTGTACAGAACAGTAGCAAATCCTCAGTGCTTCCCTTTTTCCCTCAATTTGAAATGGTGTCATCTACTGAAAATAACGCAAGGAATTTCTTTTCTCGCACTTTCGTCTGTAGAATTCCATCCCAATTTCTTGCTTCCCTGCCACTTTTTCAACAATTTTAAATGCAACGTCAATCGCTATTTCACGTCTTCCCGAAATCTGTTCTTTCATTGTCCTTTTCATCAAATATCACAAAAGTCTTCTTCTCTTTCACGCCCAGCAAACCCCTGCGACCTGGTGACATTGTCACCTTGCTTGGGAAAAAAATGATTAAAAGACAAAACGAAAAAAACGAAAACGGCTTTAGATGTAATTTGAAGTCGACACGCCAATCCCATATTCCCCGTCTATTGTCGCCACGCTACCCGCACATCTCTGGATGTTATACATCCAGTATTACAAATTACAAACATATTTTCTTTCAAAAGCAATGAACGTCTTTTTCATTGTAATATGTTCATCTATCGGCGAAATTAAATTTAATTCATTGTCTTTCCAACTTCCTTCATATTTACTGTATTATTGATTGGTTTATCGTTTAACGAATCTATTCACAATTTACAAAAAAATATTAGCAATCAAATTGTATTCCAAGGGAAAATATTGAACACACTGAAGGCACTCCTCGGGTCATTAATTATTCCAGGCAATATATGCAAAGATTTTTTTCTTTCTTTCTGTCTTTCTATCTATCTAAATCTGTTTATATGTATCTTCCTGCCTTTATAAATGTGTACCCGCTCTCTCTTTTTCTCTTTCTATCTATCTATCTATCTATCTATCTATCTATCTATCTATCTATCTATCTATCTAAATCTTTTCATATGTAACTCCCTGTCTTTATAAATGTGTACCCCCTCTCTCTTTTTCTCTACCTATCTATCTAAACCTGTTCATGTTTCACTCTGTCTTTAAAAATGTGTACGTCTCTCTCTATCTATCTAAATCGATTCATATGTATCTCCTTATCTTTATAAATGCCTACATCTATCTATCTATCTATCTATCTATATATCTCTTTCATTTCACTTTTTTCATATGTAGTTATTTAATTCGTATTCTGTTAGAACATCCATTCTATAGCCTCTCTACCAAAGTCTATCGCTACTCTAGGCTTATTTCTGTTGCAAATGTGAAGATGAGCTCCATTTTTCCCATCATTTCATTTTTTTACAGCTAGGACACACCATGTTATGCCCACAGAGTCGAATCACTCATTTCCCTCGTATTTCAAATTTAAGGAGAAAATTCTACTTAGTTTGTTTTTTTGTCCGACAAAGAACAGCCACTTTGTGGACCAAACCCCGCGTAAATTATTCGCAGAAGTGTAGAATCTTAACATTTTCGAGTCAAAGGTTAATTCTCATCCTCACACTCTTTATTTCATCTCACCTTGTCTTTTATTCATATCGTGTGTGTGTGTGTGTGGGGGGGGTAATGGATTCTTCTTCTTCTATGTGCCATGGTCCTTCAAGTCTTGGGTGAATTCGAATTCCTGTCGGTTTTGATACTCATGCACAAATATCATTGAGAAATGTATGGATCCTTTTCCTCCCTCAGCTATGGGTTAAATATGGTACCTGTAGCTAAAAAGTTATCCTAAAGAAAGAAAACAAACAAAAAATAGGATGTAATGGAAAATTCCTTAGAATAAAAGGTCTTAGAAAGTTCACTTTCATGCAAACCTGAAAATGGAAGCTATTAAAAGACTCTTTCTCAACTATTTTCAATATCTACTCTATATAATTACTTTTAAGACATCCTGTACTAAATTTATTATTGACTGATTTATTTTTTACGGCTTATCAACCTTTTGCAAGTCACACCGAAAACTTATAATTCCGTTGTTATTTACTTTTTTCGTATTTTCCAATAGAATATGAGCCAGTACACATGTTAGTACTTTGTATGTCCGCCTTTATTTTTTAGAATCTCTTTGATACGTTTTGGCATGGAATCTATTAACTTGGAGCAGTCCTCATTGATTTTGATGTCACAGTACCACATGTCTATAATGGCCCTCACGAGCTTCTCTTTCGTCGTACAGTCCGCGATCTCTCTGTAAAGCTTGCCAGTGTGTTCGTGCAGCGTTTCAATTTTCGTACGCTTCCATCGTAGACAATAGCCGTACGACAACTAATCGACAGTCAAGACAATAGTGTCTGGGCGTGACAAAAATGTGATGCAATCACGGATGACGAAATATTTCGCACGGCCAAATAAATTACCTCATACACCCCCCGAAAATAGATTTATATTACTGCACACTACTGCAAATGACCTAATCTGAGGAAAAAATAGATTATGCCCTGTCACTCCAGTGGGTCTAAAACTGAGAGTATGACGAAAGAAAGGAAACTAAAGTGGCTGTTTCAATTAATTTGCTCAGGGTTGCATTTAATGTCAGAAAATATTTTTAGGATGTTTTGGAGATAACAATGATTTTTGCTGATGCAAGTCTTATAATTAACCCATAGTTGGGTAGAAGAGGTGGATTCATATGGTTCACGGTGGTATTTGCGCGTAAGTGTATATAATGAACCCGAATAGAATTGGAACTCTGCACTACGATTTCCAATTCCATGCCGTTATCGATTACATCATCAGCACATCGAAGTTTACAGCGTTCACCCATCTAGACACGGAGTAAGCTCGTCGTTGCTTAACTTCGATGATCTTACGAGAACCGGTGTTTCAACTATATATGGACGCAAGCCACCCTGTAATAAAGAAAAGGAAACCGTGGGGAGACACAAACCATAAGACATGGCATTTAAAAAACTTCTTTAGTTATGAAATACTTTATTCCGATTTCTCGCAATTCATTTTCCTGGCTGAAGAATAAACTGTTAAGTGCTTTCTATACCATTAGTCAACTGACTTGTTGATCTAATTTCTTTTTCTTTTGGCTTATGGCGACGTCATGTTGAAACACTGGTTCACGTACGATCACCGAAGTTAAAAAGCATCGAATCTCGTCAGTACCTCGATAGGTGACCGTTTTAGAATACCAGGTGCTCTAAGCTTGGATGGGCAGGTGATGAAATGTATAATTGCTCAGAATTGTCACTTGGATAGCGGAGTTCCTATTGCAGTTAAGTTCGTTATATTCACTTAAGTGCAAATACCCTTGAGTAAGGTATGAATCCGCCACTTCTCCCTATCTATGGGGTAATTAGTAAGAATTATATCACCAAACGATTATTATCTTTGAGAGAAAAATTCTTACAACCTAAATATATTTTCTAGTTTTAAATAACCTGCACAAGTTTGAATAGCCGTAAAAAAAACGAATCTATCAATAAAATTCTTCTTCCTCTTCCTCTTTTTCCTCATCTTCTTTTTCTTTCTCTTATTCTTCTTCTTCTTTTCCGTTTCCTCGTCTTCTTCTACCTTTTCTTTTTTCCGATTCCTTCTTCTTCTTTCTCCTCCTCTTCTTCTTCCTCTTCTTTTCAGTTTCCTAGTCTTCTTCTTCTTCTTCTTTTTCTTCTTCTTCTTCTCCGCTTCCTTCTTCTTCTTCTTCTTCTTCTTCTTCTTCTTCTTCTTCTTCTTCTTCTTCAGCTTCCTCTTCTTCTTCTTCTTTGAGACTCTGTCGCGTCAGGATGTTGTCTATCATGGCTCTTCACATTTCGATGTCCTTTGTAGCTCTTAGTAAAGTTTAACTTTTAACTATCTCTCCTAATGCTTGTTCAGTCAACCATTTACACAAGCTCGTTAGATCAGATAGGTTATAATTCCACAGCAGGCAACGTCAGTTTAGCAAAGGCCTTTAAGTACCTGTACAGTAGCAAAACTGCTAATTCAGATGATGCTCTATTATTATCCACGTCGCGGTATTCATATCTATATTTTTGGATGATTAGAAATAAAAAGGCAATAAAGTTCTTTCTACGCGTGTCAATAGCATAACGAATATTCTCTTCCGGCCGAGGAGTCTACCTAAAAGATTCCAAGAAAATCCGCGCCGTCAGCCTTGAAAGTCCGACAGAGTATTTATCAACAAGTGCAGTGATTTCGGTTTCTGTCATTTTGACAAATTAGACGAAGATGAATGAGCGAATCGAGATTTAATGTAATGGAAGCCATAAATCTTTCCTGGGTGTCAAAAGTTGACGCCTGCCGAATCACGAATAGAGATTCTGTAATTTCGTCTTATTCATATTAAAAATAAATAAAGAAAAAGAAATCCTCGGCGTTTTGAAACGCAGGATAAGTTTTTTTTTGTTTTTATTTCTTCTTTCTTAAACTCAAGAAAGTCTTTAGTGTATAAATGGGCCAGTTGGTAAAATGTGTTATAATGTCGAAAGAGTAACGGATATATTCAGTTAACACACACATACACGCAAACAGATATATATATATATATATATATATATATATATATATATATATATATATATATTATGATTTCGTTTGTCGGTCTTGAAAATTGAGAGCTGCTTTTTTTTAGAGCTCTCATGAAATAAAAATTCTAGTTATTACCTATGAGATTTTAAGTGTTTTATATTCTTCAATATATATATATATATATATATATATATATATATATATATATATATATATATATATATATAGTGTAACCCGGATATAAGAGTATTGTCGGGACCGGAGAATAAGTCTCTTATATCCGGGTTTCTCTTATATCGGGGTTTGGTCCATTATATATACATTAACACAGGCTCTAATTTGGGTCCAGAGAAAATCTCTCTTATACCCGAGTTTCTCTTATATCCGGGTATCTTATATCCGGGTCTCTTATATCCGGGTTACACTATATATATATATATATATATATATACATGTGTGTGTGTGTGTGTGTGTGTGTGTGTGTGTATGGTTGCTCAGTTCTTTTAATAGATATAACTTTTTTATAACTTGTTCTGATTATCATTTCTTTTCGGCTAAATGATGACAAACGTCAAGTTAACTGAACAACTGAAAACACACACTGTAATCCTTGTCTTAATAGCGGAGCATAGTGGTTTGGACATTGCTCGCTTGCTTATAGCTGCACGGTCGTTTGTTGTCAAAGTTCGCCCAAGAGCTGGAGAACACTGACGGGGATTGTACAACAGTAGCTAAACGTTAACTGTCTGCTAAGGGTTCTAATACCATCAGAACACCCAGTACGAAAGGTGTTAGAAATTATCAATAAAACCCCCAGAAAGTCAATTAACGCCAGTGTGATCAAGTTTTGGCATCAATGTATCGGAAGAAGTGTTCATGAGGACCTTCGAATCAAGTAATATTTTATGTGCGGAGGTTAATTCACGTCTGCAACGGCAAAAGATAACCGTCTAATCCGCAGAGAGTTTTTGTTGAGCAAAGTGAAACATCAAGAGCCTGGAATGCTATGTTTATTCTCTGATGGGGGGGGGGGGCTTTGATCAGGATCAAAAGCTTGGTCGAATGTAATTGTCCTGGGAGTCGTAAGCAACGCGGAAGTTGTCATGTCTTCTGATATCTTTCCTCAGGGCTTAAGGTTCAAAGCTTCTGGTTATAAGAAGATGTTGGAGGTGGGTATGCGTCCTTGGATAGCGAGTGTGGTCATAGAAAGATCATACACCTACCAACAAGGCAACGTATCGTCTCAAATGGAATGCTTTTGTCATATTTGGTCGGGAGCTGCCAGACCGTACATTCCAGGTTCGATAGAGTTCAAAAGCGTCTTCAAAATCCTTCTGGGGTGACGAATTATTTGCCACCCTCTAAACTCTCTTTCTCACAGTCGGGATGTCGCGAGCCCCTCGCTGCCCTATCGCTACTTCCATGGAAAGTGATCAGTAGAACTATATTCCACGGTCCCGCCAGGCCTAATTTTCACGGATAGGACTCGTCATGCCACTTACATTGTAGCAAACCGCATATATTCCCTGCATATTCCATCTGTGTGAAGTAAGTTCCACTAGAATATCTTTGTCCCGCGAACCACTGCCCTGTGGAACAGACTCCCAAGAGGATGATTCCGTGATCACTACAATCTTAACTCGCTGGAGTCTAGAGTTTACCGTTATCTTCTCCTATAAATTGCCTCCTATAAACTGCCACTTAACATAACACCTTGTAAAGGATGAACCTTACTATAGACACACACACACACACACACACACACACACACACACACACACACATATATATATATATATATATATGGAGAGAGAGAGAGAGAGATAATGTTTCAAAATTGCTTTACTATACAAAACTGTGGAAATCAAATTAGATATGTAAATGTGAGAGATGTACTCTTTTTTTTAAAGGGGTAATAGATCTTTACTTTGCTATGAAACCTGTCGTGACTGAACTGTTATCGACCATTTTAGCTTCAAGGCTTTTTTTCCAGAATAAAGAGATCGAACCCTGCCGAGAGGTACATTTTTTTTAGAAAGACTTGCGATTGGCCAGGCTAGTATCTATCAATTTCCCGGTTTGAAAATGTTGAAACTTGACTAATGCATGGAATAATAATGCAACACAAAATGTACTTAGAACAAAATGTATTGAAACAAGAAAGTGTACACAATATTTACATATAGTCTTTTGTATATTCCTGGGAAGACCGTTCCTGGAGAATGTGCTGACTGAGTCGCAGTCGGGCAGAGTCTCTGGTTGAATCTCTTGATTCGTTCCGCTCTCTTCCCGGTACTAACCATATTTATATGGTCGGTACTCCACTATGCAAATTAGGTGGATCCTACCACAACAGAAAATAAACAAGGATACTTATTAAACATGAGTACCCATGAAATATTCAATTATAGTAATAAGAAATCTATTTATATATCTATGTGTCAGATATTCGTGATATAAGAAATAGAATATTTGTCCGTTAAAAAATATATACATATTGTTGACCCAAACCCTGTGAGTGAAATTGGGTCGATGGAACCCTTTTCGGTGGCGTTGATGGCTTTGTTAGTATGGAGTCACAAGTCAGCATTGTTCGAGAGTGATGACCTTGTTTAGACTTTTGATCATGCTAGATAATGAGATCTCTCCCAGAGATTGTAACTAAGGTCCGCTCAGCATAGTTGCATTATAAACCACGGGCTGGCTCTTTGTGTGTTGAACAAACATAGATGTGTCTGAGCAGGCATCTGCAAAAGGGATTGGCTTGCCGCGCAAGTAGATGGGCATCCTTGGATACAAGTCGCTATCATATATATATATATATATATATATATATATATATATATATATATATATATATATATATATATATATTTAAAAGGTGCACATTGAAGTCAACATTTAGAGGCTAGGGGCTGTTTCATGTTAGACGCAATTGTCAGTGGCCTGACAATTGCGTCGAGCATGAAACAGTCTGTCGTCTCTAAGTGTTGATTTCAATGTTCACTTTTATATTTACATACGCTCTATCTCTGATATTGAGAACTTTATCCCATTAATATAGCACACCTTAAGAGTATATTTCTTCATATATATATATATATATATATATATATATAAATATATATATATATATATATAATGTATATTTCGGCAGTAATACTTCTTTCGCACATATTTGGTTAAATAATATCTGTCCGTTAAAAAATATATACATATTTTTGACCCAAACCCTGTGAGTGAAATTGGGTCGATGGAACCCTTTTCGGCGCCGTTGATGGCTTTGTTAGTATGGAGTCACAAGTCATCATTGTTTGAGCGTGATGACCTTGTTTAGACTTTTGATCATGCTAGATAACGAGCTCTCTCCCAGAAATTGTAACTAAGGTCCGCTCAGCATAGTTGCATTATAAACCACGGGCTGGCTCTTTGTAATCCATTATTGTTGCTCGGAATAAGGCTGGTTTTATTTACTTGACTTCACCACGAAGGTCGGACGTGACACGAGGTATTTTTGTTAATGAGAGTGCCTATACACAGTCCCTGTCACGCTGGGGTCAATATTACACCAACCCTACCTGTCTTAGTGCAATGAGAAATGTACTGCCGGAAAGTTAGCAACCCCGGAACCTGAAGCATTGTCCAATCTACAATAAGAACAGATACTATGTGTTGAGCCACACTCAAAACCCGAGAACACATATTATGTACCTGATCTCCTCACGAAGGAAGTATGCGACACAAAGTCCTTTTATTAATGCGGGATGCCTACACACGTACATACGGACCAGGAACTAAAATCTTTGTTATTAAAACATAATTATTTATATCATTAAAAGTGATTTCTCTTATTCGTACTGTTTTCTGTTCGTAAAATACGAAGATTGATGGACGTAGAGGCGACGTACAGGGTTCAATAGCTGCAGTACGTGTGATGTCTCAAAAAACTTAATGCGTTTTCGGTCGAGTGACGGGACGCAACATGTTATCTTAGTCATGCTCTTCCATTACACGTCATACCTTTCTCTGAAGTCATCATGTTACCGAATATGTTAAGCCTGTTCTTTGATTATGCCATCCATAGCCACTTTAACATGACTTAGCCTTTTCTTTATACTTTGGGTTCCTTTATACTCGCTTTATTTCGGTAGGGATATAATTGGCATCGTTTCTTGGTGTAAGGGAGAGAGTAATAGACAGCAAGCCGGCCACATATATATCTTCATCACGTATGTTGGTGCCTCTCTGATGAAACCACAAAAGAATTATGGGAGAGGAAGGCTGAAACGAGCACTAGAGCTCTTGACTTCTCAACCGCTGCAGCCGTACTTTTCATTTTCAGGCTTTTTATCTTATAAAAAGGTATAGGAAAAGGCAATCCATCACTATCAGTATCCAACACCTACGCAGTTCAAATCAGCCCCACTCAGTTCGGGTTGTCAAATATTTGAGCAGTAGGTGCATTACGATAGGTGCTGGAATTACATTCGCTAACAATATAATTTTATAGATTTTTGTCTAATTTATTCATTCTATAACACCAGTTTCTGCTGGTGTGAACGACGTCCAGACGATCTACATTCCGTAGTTTCACCAGTTCAGGCCTTCACAGCTCAGACCCACCATGCTACGTCTACTGTGCCAACTCATCCTTATTCCCTTTACATTCCTTTGGTAAGGCGGCAATTTCACTCAGACAGCTTCTTTTACATACCGACACTGTGTGGAACAGACTCCCGTGAGAATGCTTCCCTGAACACTATAATCTTAAACTCTTCAACCGTTATCGACCCTTCATATACGCAATATTATGCATTTCTTATCTCACCCTTTTTACGCCCTCTATCAGTAACCATCTACCTTGGGTGATTCTTGGGCCTTGTATTGGGGGGAATAATAATAAAAAACTCTCAATATATTAATAATAATAATAATAATAATAATAATAATAATAATAATAATAATAATAAGAAGAAGAAGAAGAAGAAGAAGAAGAAGAAGAAGAAAAAGGATATCAAAAATTCATTTGTAGTTGAAGCCCGCGGATTGATTGGAATAGACTCATTGAATGGATTCCTGGTAATCCAAGCCTTAAAGAAATACAAAACATTGTACTCATAAATACAGTCCACACCTTACGAAGTGCTTTATGTAAAATGTGTGTGATCATAGGTTTTTCTTTTGCTTTTTTTTCTCCTCAAAACTGCTCAGTGGAAAATGTCATGATGCAATTTCTGACCTTAGGTCTCTGGTTGGTCTCGGAAAGAAATGAGTATACTCCAGAAATCAAAGAAAATATAATAATAATAATAATAATAATAATAATAATAATAATAATAATAATAATTTTTTTTTTTTTTTTAATATTGCCAGAGACTCTCCTCAAAATTACAGATTAAATTCTATAGCTCATATCCGGCATTCGATTCTTGAATCTAACTGTACCTTCTGGCAAAAAACAAAACAAAAACACCAAAGTTTCTTTATGGTGGAATGAAATCAACAAATAATATCAGTAAACGTTTGTTAATTAATTGATGAGTTTGTAAAACTACAATAAAATAATTAAAGGCGGGGGGGGGGGCTTTTAATTAACGAGTTTTGCGAAAGAAATTAAAATAAAAAGAGAAGAAAATTCTGTTTTTATTTTTAACACAAAGAAGAGAAAAAAATCCTGCAAAGTTCAATGAATAGAGATCAACAACGAACGCTCGCAGAATTTTAAAAAGTGGGGAAAAAAAAAAGACAAAATAGAAAAGAAACGGAAACAGGAATGAGAAAATCCGCACCCTTACCCTGATGTAAAAATCAATACTTTTGATTTTGATTTCCCAATTGTCATTGGCCGCTTTTCTATTACCCGAAATGTATTATCATCATCAATGTTGCTATTTCTTTAAAGACATATAAGCCATCAGCTTCAGTATTGGCCTGGACATGAGGATCCCAAACCCTTGGCAGCACACTTCTAATTGCTTTAAGAGAGGTGTGGTTGGTGTATTATCGACGCCAGCGTGATAGTGGTCGCGGGAGCAGAGTAATGTTTGTCCTTGGTCCATTAAGACGTGTATTGGCGCACCGCATTATCATAAAGACATTGTGTCGCATGTTACCTTCCTGAGGACGTCAGTTGAACAATATCGCGTCACGGTCTTCGAGCTGGGATCAACGTATAGCATCTCTTCTCATTTTTGATGGGAGAAATTGCCTGGTCACGGGGATTCTAATCCTGAGGCAGTACTTTTCTCATGGCGCTAAGAGAGGTAGGGTTGATGTGATATCAACGCCAGCATGACATGTTTGTGTAAATGGATTGCGGGCATGATTTGGAAGAGACACCAAAAATATAAAACTGTGAGCTATAGGAAATTGTGGAGAACCATAATCGCCAATGTCCGGAATGGACAGGGCTCAAAAAAGAAGAACAAGAAGAAATCTTCCAAACCTGAGACCTGAGATTTGCGCGAAAGGTGACTTAATGTGATTGAAAATCAAAGTACTTTGATGACTAAACGATGATGCTATAAATTAAAGACATTTTCAAAACAGATACATGACATTTATATAATAATGACCCAATATCTGTTTGTTTATCTGCTACCGTAACACAGTAAAAACGTCACATCGTAGCGGAATTGTTCTAAGACACTAACTTTAAGTATAAACAATTTCAAATTCGATTAAAATCTAAAAAATAATAGTGTCGTTTGCTTGCTTGATTTCTTTTTTTTTCGGCTTATCAACTGTTTCAGGTTATTTAAAGCTAGAGAATATTTTGAGACTATAAGAATCTTTTTGCGATAATAATGATTTATTGATACAAGTCTTGCTAATTAATCCATAGGTGGATTCATATATTTCCCAATGGTATTTTGTACATCAGTTAATATTACAAACCGGGTTGGATCTAGAAATCGAATAATAATATGGAGTTTGTCATTGTACTCTAGTCGACGTGAATTCAGAATTGTCTTTCTACCAGTCGGACTGCCCTCCTAAGTTTGCGTGATAGTCCAGACTAGCCGACTATTTAACCTTGTAGCTTAGAGGAAAAGAAAATGATTCATACCACAGTGAACTCAAGAAACGAGGCCGAAATTATGACTATTCCACATTCTGCTCGACAAATATGCCACCCTAAAAAATGATCTTATTTTTTTGATAAGGTCAGCACTGAAATAGGAAAGTAAAACTGGTCAACACGATTTTTTGTGCCAAGAATAAAAAAAACAAGTTTTTTTTTAGCTAATTTGATGGTGCGAATTCCGAAAATGAGCTTAGTTTTTTTATGGTTAGCTACAATTTTGCCGTACTGAAATTTCTCAATTTTTGAAAAGAAGATGAATTTTCGATCTTGGCTGATTGCAAAATTTAGTTAATAAAGGTCGTAGAAACACATCAATTTTCAGATAGGCCGAGCAATTTATGTAAGTCACTTGAAATAAACTATTTTTATAAGAAAAAAAGTGTTTTTTAGTCAAAAGTTTTAAAATAGAAGTATTGAATTTTTCCAATTTATCGCCAAACTTCAGATTAAGTGAAAAACTTTATCAGTAATACACTTTAGTAAACCTGATAATTAAAGTGACATGAAAAAATGAAACCCTAAAATCTGTTTGATATTCATAGATTTATCTCATCACATTTATCGCTTCACTACGGAAGGAAACCAAACACATTGAGAGCATTTTCTTTTCACAGTTGGAAAGAAACTCCAACTAATGACATCCCAATTGAATCCCACTGTACATGCTACTGCTGGAATATCAAAAGTGTCTTAAATAACATTGAACATGACAGACAATCAAGAAAGTTAAAGTTTGTACCATAGTTCTTATGTTCACAAACGTTTTATGTTTGCTGTTAGTTTATTAAATGATTTAATGAAAATACTTTTTGCTCTTAGTATATTCAACCATGTTATTTTTTAAAACATAGTATCTGATTGTCATTGCAAAAATAGTATTTCTCAATAAGCAGACCAATATTTGTTGGTTTAAATACGAATTGAGAGGTTTCTACGATTTTGTTTTGAGAAATATTGCCACCAGTGAATATGATATATACAGAAAACAAATGAAAAAAGAATGTTTTTTTTTCTAAAAATTGAGGCAGTTTTCTACAGCAAAAACGGTAGCTAACCAAGAAAAAATTACGCCATTTTCAGATTTAGCGCCCTCAAATTAGCTTTAAAAAAGATACTCGATGTCTCGACACCATTTCAATTTTTTTGTCGACCAGAGTAATTGGTGCTTAACTAATGATCCGTTTATTACACACACACACACACACACACACACACACATCATACCACACCACACCACACCACACCACACCACACACACACACACACACACACACACACACACACACACATATATATATATATATATATATATATATATATATATATATATATATATATATATTTTGTTGGAAACCCCCGTGGTTTTCGAAGTCCGATGGCGCAACAACATAGTTCTTAGCGAACAACTAGACTACTCACATATATGGTTTTTTTCCTTTCTTTGGACTTGGAGCATGAACACTGGACAATTGTTTTCGCCTTGGTTTAATGTTCTTGGTTCTTTCTGTTTTTATTCACCATTTTTTCTCGGGTATCGATTTGTTCTACTGCAAGTTGATCTATCCGATGTTTTTCCAAACAAGTACCACCATTTATATATATATATATATATATATTTAAAAACAACTTAAATCGCTAACAAACATCAAATTAAATTCCTTATAGACTGTTTAAACATTTAAATATATATCAAACATTATAATTTTTATGAAATCTCAAAGCAAAACAACAGCGTCTATTTCGGGCCTTTCATTCCAAAGAAAGTTAATGACACTTTCTCTCATGACTTCTTTCTCTCTTTTTCTCTTTATGCCTTTTTCTCCTCTCCCCCTTCCATATCAATATATAACTTGCGTTAAGTTAACCGATTTAATGTGTCAATGTCTTGACTTCCTCAAACAATTTAAATTTGAGAGAATAGAAATTTTACATCTAACTCAATCATGTCTCTCTCCCCCCTCACTTCCTCACTTCGTTAATTTACATATGCTTAGTACTGCCCGTCTAAAATGTGTAAATTTCTTTTCATTTTTCGTTTCAACCTTTGGAAGTAAAGTCTGATGATCCGCGGTCCTCTAAAAGGGCTGTGGTGAAATAATTTATTACATGGAACGTTAAAGTGGTCTGTTTTTATTTTTATTTAAATTACATTGAGCTCTCTGGATTTTATCCTCCTTGGGTCTACCCATACTGATTACCTATTTTTTCGTAAACTATATATATATATATATATATATATATATATATATATATATATATATATATATGTATATATATATATATATATATATATATATATATATATACATATATATATATATATATAAAGAGCTGTTCGATAAAAGTGACTCACCTGATTTTATTCAATAAAATATTTTTGTCTATTGTTTTGGGGGTTAAAAATAATTTTTAATCTTACTAATATAAAGACCCCCTTCCCGACCACCTAGGAAAAAGGTTTATTCAACCTAAGGTATTCTATTGATAATTATAAACGAGATCCAGGAAGAAACTCTGTGCAAAAAAAGTGACTCAGATATCGCAATCGTCAGGCCACCCTAATTCTAATTGATCTCTTTAGCTCTAAGCTGAAATGATAATCCTTCTTTCTGTTGGGACCTCCTGACTCAATTTTCTTCTATACTGTTCCCTCTTTTTTTAAATATATTCACTGTTCTCTTGATGGTTCTTGAATAGACTTTGAAAATGGAAGTCAGAGTATGAATACTGGTACTATTTCATGAAGGCATAAATGCTATTTTTCCTCCCGCCATTGCTAACTTGAGAAGACAGCGGTTCTGACACATGTTTAGGTGGTCTGGCGATTGCATTTAGCATGAAACAGAGTGTCGCCTCTAAGTATTGACTTCTATGTTCACTTTTATATTTACACACGCTCTATCTCTGATATTGAGCACTTTATCCCATAAATATAGTAGTCTTAAGACAATATTTCTTCATATATATATATATATATATATATATATATATATATATATATATATATATATATATAAGAAATATAGTCTTAAATTTTGATGCCAAATATGGTCTGGTGTTCCTGCTCTATATTTAACGATTATTGATAAACTCCAAAAAAGAATGTGAAATGTTATTTGTCTTGACCTGGCATCTCAGCTTCAGTCCCTTTCCCATTACCATAATGTAGTTTCCCTGCGCCTTTTCTATAAATACTTTTATCGCAATTGTCTTGATGAATTTTCCTCTGTGGTACCTAGAATTTATGAATTTAAGCGCAGTTCTAGGTTGGCGGCAAGGTCTCATCATTTTACAGTTGAAATGGCTAGATGTAACCGTAAGTTCTATGTTAACAGTTTCTTCTGTGGCACTTCTCGCTTGTAGATGTGGAACTCTCTTCTGGCTTCTTGCTTCCCATTCAATTTTGATCTTCAAAAATTTAAATGTAATGTCAATCGTTATCATATTAATTCTTGTTTTCTTAATGTTCTTCCTCTTTAATAGCATATTTTTATCATATTCTCTAACACTCAATAAGCTCTTGAGTCTTAGTGGCTTTATTGCCTTGCTTGGGATGGAATGATTAAGAAAAATTAAAAATTTCCATCGTAAATTCACTGAAATTACTCAATCCTCACTTTCCAGGGTTGATTGAGTTTGAAATCGCTTACGTGATTTTATGAATTTTTTTTTTTTACTTTGCAAACACTTTCCTGCAGAAAGTACCTGTGACTCTTCCTGTCATGCTGCATCTTTAAAAGTTCTAATCAAGGAAAGGATTATCACTGCCACATCTGTACTGGAACTGTTTAATTCTCAATTTTCATCCTCGACAGTGTTCAAAAGAATCTTTGTGGCCTTGAGTGTGACGAATTATTTTCCATTCTACAACTCCTTTTCTACACACAAAATGCCGCAAAACCTTCACGACTCTTTTTTCTATTTTAACAAGTCATACATTTTTGAAAAAAAAATATTACCAGCAATACATTTTTGAAAAAAAATTAGCAGCAACACATTTTTGAAAAAAAATATTATGATCGATACATTTTGGGAAAAAATATTACCAGCAATACATTTTTGAAGAAATATATTACGAATAACACATTTAAAAATATATATATATATTACAAGAAATACATAAAAAATATTATTCGTTCCATCGGTTCAGATCTATATATCTAGGACAAAACCATCCTAACTTTGTCTAAGCATTTAACCCCAAGCAATGTGGGAGTGTTCCTAGTACGCGGAGGGGGGGGGGTACAGAGAGCGAAAGAAAGACAAAAGACTGGGTATAGGAGGATCGAGGAAAACATAAAAAGAAGAACGGAAGTCAAGGTATCAGAATGATGACGATTGACATTGCATTTAAATCTTTGAAGATTGTAGTTATCAGGGAATCAAGTAAGAGGAAGAGAGTTCCACCATTGGGGAGTCCGAGAAAAGAAACTGATGGAGTAGAAGTGTCGGTTACATTTAACTGTTATAAGAGTAAAAGGGTGGGACCTAGATGTCAACCTAATCGCACGCTTAAATTAATGCAGTCTGGGCACCAGAGGAAATAGCTCGTCAAACCAGTCGCCATGAAAATATTTGTAGAATTTCCTCCATATTCCAAATATAAGAAATACGTTGCACTCAACCTTTTACTAGCAACTGTTTCTTTGTGAAACAGACTCCCGCGTGATTGCTCTCTTTAAGACTACAAACTGGGCCTCTATAAGTCAATGGCCAGTCGTTATTTTTCTTCTTTATCCTCATCATATTTATATCTTACCGCCGTCGCTCCTATTTACACCACACATCCCATTCTTCATTACCGTTTCGACAGTGAGTCTCTGCATTAAGTGGCTCTCGGGCACCGTATTTGTTGAAGTTTAGTATATAAAAAAATGTGATAATATTCTGCAGGAATATCTCGTTATTAGCTGCTTGTGATGAATGGCCAGAACACCAAACTCAGAACCCGAATTGTTTTGAGCACTCTCTGTGATTCGAACCCACGAAAGCGTACCAATGGACATTTCGAAGATTACGATAACTGCTACAATTGCTAGAAAAGATAGCATTAGCCTCATCATCTCTTAGGTTCTTGCGTCCGATTCCCTCACTTGCAATTTGTTTTACTTTTTGTTTTTTAATATTCGAATTTCGTCCTCAAAGATTTCAACAGATTTAACAATGAAGTGACAACGAAGGAGGGCGGTGTAATTAAGATCTTTAATGCATTCACTATCTCAGTGTATTATTAGAAAGATGTGGCGAGATCTCTTTTAAAAGCGAAAGGAAAAAAAGGTAAGGAAGTGCGTAAGGAGTGGGGCAAGGAAGAGATAGCGAGAGAGAGAGAGAAAGAGAGATAAAGAAAGAGAGAGTGTGATAACGGATGCACTTTTCAGAGTTAGCACGAAAAACAAAGATAATTGCAAAATTCACGTAAAAGAAAGAAAAAGAATGACTAATTAATAAGCAAATAAATAAATACGACAATGTGTAAAGTGGATGGAAATCAATTTGAGCTGT
>OZ038483.1:34068132-34095632 GCA_964036315.1 Acanthosepion esculentum | reverse complement strand
GTCTTTACAAGATTCTTTCCTTTCGACGTCCCCCACCCCGCAACACACACTCGCACATACACAAACACATTCACGCAAACACACATAGGCAAACACACATACCATTCATTTCGTAATTTCTAATTTATTCCCACTTGAAAATCAGAGAAAAACATCTTAAAGCACTTCGGCTTTACCGTCTCCTCAATGTTAACTCCTCGCTCGCGTCTCTCAAAACGATTATTTGCTTTCTTCAAGGCATTTCAAAACTGTGTCCTCGCATCTAATCTTAATCCATTTTATTTCACTTTTTATTGCTGTTGTTTAAAGTCTTTATCCATTCATTCGTATTCTCATTTTAATTCTATTCTCGTGTCGGCCATTATTCCTAATCCATTCGCGTCGATATGCTTATGCAACATTACCTTTGATTTTTTTTTTATATAATCTACCCAGCTCCCAATTTTCCTCAAATTACCACCGTTTCTTAAGTGCATATATGTTATTCTTAATCTCCGCATAAGGATGCGCTTTATACATAAATATGTATATACTTATTCTGTCTTACCATTATTACTATTATTTTTTTGTTGTTGCTTTTTCTTTGTATAGTACGAGTTACCCTCAAGTTTCAACAAGAGACATCAATGGACAAGAATTCGTTTTTGTATCAGAAAATGCTAACAGTTAAGGTTCCATAGAACTATGGAGTGAAAAGATATTACTATTATTCTTATATTTTGCTTTTCTGTTGTGTCGTACGAATTGGGATGTGCGTCGGGATGTCATGGATTACGGCTCGGGGAATAGAGAAATCGGAGAGCCGAGTTCGAATTCCGATCGGGTTCGTTCCATTCACTTACGCGGAAATGCCATCTTTTATCCTCCCCTCCCTCCCTCTACCCCAGCTATGAGTCGAATCTCAGAACAGAATGGCAACAGGTCTGTCGCAGAAAGAAACGGCAACCAACTGCGGGAAAATCTAGTGAGTCATGAATCAAATGAGACATGATCACCCAAGCGTGTATGCGTGTACTGACAGAGTACGACTTGACCCCAAGTCTCAAACACGGACTTCAAGAAATTAGATTTTTTTGTATCAGGAGATGCAAACATGAGGTACCCTGCAATCTGTGTTATATGTAATTATGATCACTGTAAGGAGAGAAATATACGCAAGATGTGAGAAGTGACCTTTAATATGCCTTTTTGCAATTCACACGTTTTATGGCTAATTACAACTACTACTACTACTACTACTACTACTACTACTACTATTATTATTGTTGTTGTTGTTATTATTATTATTATTATTATTATCTTTTTAGTTTCTGTTTCCTAAAATACCGTAGCGGTTCAGTACTCGAGACCTGGGTAAGAAATATGATGTTGAGTATCACTTAATACGCGCCATGTTTATATTTTCTTTATATTGGCAGTCTTGAGTAGAAGTTCGAATGAAAGTTTTTAAAAGTATTTGGTAAACTGAGGCTGCCATGTATCTTGTTAATTATCTTGTCTTTACCTTTTTTATTTTCTTTTTCTTTATTATCTTGTCTTTACCTTTTTTTTATTTTATTTTTCTTTATTTTATCGTACCCCGGGATAAGGTGCGGCATTTTTCAATATGAATATGCTTATATTTATTGGTTCATAATCTTTATCAAACATATTTCTGTCTGATGATACGAATATACCTATTTTTGTTATTACTAATATCATCATTATTGCATATTATTATTATTATTATTATTATTATTTATTATTATTTGTGTATATTATGTTTCCTGCTTTGTATCCTGTAGAGCCGGGTACAAACTAACGTCCTTAGGCCCTATAGGAGAACTGTCATTTAATTGATAGCACTTTTCTTAGTCTATGGGATGTTCCTAGTAGGGCGATCTTCTGGGCAACTTGTATGTTGATGTCACCTGGGACACTGTTAGTAAAATTGTCCATTCCTTTTCTCGCAAGGCCCAGAGCTCCGATTACTATTGGTACAGTCTCAGTCTCCATTCCCCACATCCTGATAATCTCGATCTCCAGGTCCTTCTATTTGGACAATTTCTCGATAATTTTCATGGAGATGTTTCTCTCAGATGGTACTGCTATGTCAATAAGCATAGACTTCCGGAATTATTTGTCTTTTATGATAATATCAGGTATATGATTTTGTTAATATTATAAATATTACCATTTCATTTCCAACCTCCGTTTTGGTTATTCTTCATTCAGTAATCTTTTCTACGTTACAACATTTTGGCGAAAAAGAAAAGATATTGACTCCGTGCAGAGTAAATCTGAAAAGGAAGGGGTGTTATATACCGTACCTATGAACACTTGGGTATTTCCCAATCCTCATTATAACGTAGTACACTATTGTAAATATGGGTAATATGTTGTCTAAATAGCCCACCACTAGCAGTGGTTTACCTACTTCAAGCCGCTGGCCAGTATTGTATTTTGTTGATGTTACAATGATTACCATTTCATTTCCAACCTCCGTTTTGGTTATTCCTCATTCAGTAACCTTTTCTAGGTTACACCACATACATACACACACACACACAAACACACACACACACACACACACACATATATATATATATATATATATATATATATATATATGAGGTGGATCAAAATTACTTTTGATCGCCTAAGTGTGTATGGCACATAACTGACTCCTTTATTTTACTGAGCCTACATTTGTCGTCCGCAACGAGAGAGTCCACAATACATATATATATATATATGTGTGTGTGTGTGTGTGTGTGTGTGCGTGTGTTTGTGCGTGTGTGATCTTGCTAATATTGATCACGAGGACTTTGATTTTTCAGTCTGTTAATATCCAAATACAGTTCATCACCTTTAATCCGGAAACACTCTTGTCCGGCAACTGCCAGGGTCAGGCACATATTTATAATCAGCCGCTATCAATTCGCTGTGCGGATGTGAGGGCAGCGTCACATGTTGTTTGCAAATTTCCGCGGCAAGCGACATAAGCACAGTGATACGGTATTTGTTAATTTCTTATATATCGATGCAAATTTGCGCATTCAGGATAGAAAGTATATATTATTGAGGGGATCTCGTTTAAACTTTTTGCATGGAACGATAAGAAGCTTGTTTCCGAAGACGTACTGATTCCTGTCAGTCAGTCTATTTTTATGGTCCGGTAGTCACATGGATCCCACGTTGCTGGGTTAGAGGGATCAGATTGCTTTTATGTTTGAATCTGTGTTTCTGTCTATATGTATGCATGACTATGCATATGAATCAAACTTGTCAGCGATGGTCATACTCACTGAACGAATTGACTGCCATCATACAGTGTAACCCGGATATAAGAGTGTTGTCTTTTATGATAATATCAGGTATATCATTTTGTTGATATTATAAATATTACCATTTCATTTCCAACCTCCGTTTTGGAGAAGAAGTATCTTATATCCGGGTTTCTCTTATATCAGGGTTTGGTCTATTATATATACATTACCACAGGCTCTAATTTGGGACCATATAAAATCTCTCTTATATCCGGGTTTCTCTTCTATCCGGGTCTCTTCTATCCGGGTTACACTGTATATCCCGTTGCCACCCCTTCACCGTTGAAACTGTTAGATGTAGACATCTCTTTTACTCCAATAGCTTCATGTCTCGCACATCTCGCCTATGGAACTCCGTTCCCTGTTACTGTTTCCCTGACAAATACAATCTCCAACGGTTTAAGTGTAGCGTCAATCGACATCTCCAGTTGCCTTGATCTATCCACTTCCCTTCTCCACATCCTTTCATCTTTCATTCCTATCTGCTCTCGCCCCAAATCTTCTGTGACCCCCTTGCCTTGATCGACCCACTGTCTTTCTCTTTCTCCACATCCTCTCCTTTACCACTCCTATCTGCTCTTCCTCCAACCCTTCTATAACCCCATGCCTGATCGTGGCCTCCAGCCTTGCTTGGGGTGATACGCTTAAAAAAAAATGCATTCTTGCGGGTAGGCAATTAAGTATGAATTGTGTGAGCTCGTGTTTAATTCCTGACTAAGTACCTCAATTGACTTTTTTATGTAGGTGGACTGTCCTTCTTGCGAAATAGAGATAATAATCCTTTTATATCCATAATTACCTGCTCTTTTGCTTCTTATGAGCTTTCGTTGATGTTAATCTGTGTTGACATTAACACGCGTATAAGTGCATATAAACACACACAATGTCAGATTTTTTTTATGAAAATTAATGTTTTCTGAATGAATGAGTATTTACCGACTAATTTAAAAAAAAATCATTTCACCCCAAGCAAGGCGATAAAACCATTAAGACAAAAGGGGTTACGGTCTGTTCGAGAATATTAGTTGGGGGTGGGGAACACGTTATTAAGCAAAGAGGAAAATAAAAGAACAGGAATTAAGAAGACAGAAGATAACGATTGACACTGCATTTAAATTTCTGAAGATCAACATTGACTGGGGAGCAAAAAGACGAAACTATTAGCATTGAACTTATGATTACATTTAGCCATTACTACTGCAATATAATGAACCCTAACCGCCAATCTGGTACTGCGTTTTAATTCATAAATATTAGGAACCAGGATGGAACGTTCATCAGAAAAATTACCATGGAAATATTTATAGAAAAGGCACAGGGAATTTACATTATGGCGGTGGGAAAGTGACTGAAAGTGATATACCAGGTCAGGAACAATGTTATTCTAAAAGAATTTATTATTAATATATCACATGATTGTGATTGTCTTTATTTCTTGGAAATGATTATTCTTAGAAAGTTTCACTGATTTTACTTGTCGCAACAAAAACGTCTAGATCTGCTGTCTCCATTATCTCGGTCGTAAAATCGCTTTTTGTTATTTGTCTCCACTTAGCATCTTCAAAATTCATTATTTTTGCTAACGCGCATCGTTTTTTTTTGTTTCCCTTCATTGGGCGTATTGCTGTAGACTCTTATTCTCAATAATCATCGTTTAATTGCTTTGTGATGTATTTTTTACCCTCTTGCAATATATCGATAGGAAAGGTCGGCAAAGTTGAAGAAAAAATCGAGGAAGAAATGTGTATTATGACACAATAATGTGTTTCAGTGAATTTACGAGACAAGGTCTCCCAGTGAATATTTATCAGAAGAAGGATGATGTAGGGAGACTTAAAAAAAACACCAAATATTATTTTTCATAATTACAAAGACTAACTGTTGGCATTTGTGTTGTCATGTCTCAAGATTTTCATTTCTTTGTAACTCTCTTGTGTAAATGTATATACTTTAGTTTCCTGAGTCTGTGTTTTCGTCGTCTCTCTATTAAACAACTATTTCAAGCACAAGAAAAGTTATAAAAAATCCAGGCAAAAAGAATGATTATATTTTTTATACTGTTTTGGCAATGAAATCAGACATAAAGGATTCAAGTGGTCGGAGAAGCATACACTTGAGAGCCTGTTAGATAAATCTGCCGTTCTTGGGAAGGAGATATCCGAAAGGAAACTCCTTTGTAACAATGGAATACAAAAGGCAACGATGATCGTTTGTATTGTATATATGAAGGGTCTTGGCTGTGAAGGCCTGAACTAATGGAACTAAGGTATGTAGTTCTTCCGAACATATACATAGAAAGGTGAAAATGTGTGGGTATATTCTAACAACCAATTATATAATATGGGTGTAAAATAGAATGACATCTAGGAGAAACCTAGAAGAAACCTGTCTATCTCTAGGTCCGGAGCTTATCATGGGGTGTTGAATCGGTCCTGAGACATTCACTGTTTGATATGTTCCTGATCGACCCAATATCAATGAATGCGTAGAGAGAAATAGATAATGCATATTTCAGCTTGTATGTTTATTAAAAAGAGAGAAAGAAAAGGATGCAAGACACAAAGATGAAGATACGAATCAGTGTAGAGATTATATTTATCAGTCCAGATATAATTCGGCTGAGCTCTCTGGGGAGCAAGTGCGTGTTTGTAAACAGTGACTATTACTGCTAATAATGCAAGACTCTTCGGAAAATCGAATCGAGTTCTCTCAGTCACTGTGTGTTTATCTAAAAATAAATACGCTTAAATTTACCCTCATGACTGCCTTGCGCCAACGGCTTAGTGGTACAATCCCCGACTGACGCCAATTCAGTCGGGTTTCGATCCTAGTTAGAGGAAACCGGACGTCTAGCCACACTGATGAGCTGTGGTACAGCGAAACAGTCTATCTGTGGATGACTATATATATATATATATATATATATATATATATATATATACAGTCTATCTGTGGCTGACTATATCTATATATATATATATATATATATATATATATATAGTGGAACAAAACTACTTTTACAAACCTTGGGGGTGGGTTTTCTCACATCAAAACAAAGACAAACGTCCATATGAACATCCGTCCCCAAATCTTTCGTTTTTCACTTATGAAGTTTAAAGTAAGTTTATGGTAGATGACGCTCTGTTACCTTGTAGACTTGGTTACATTTGTCACTTGTATACATTTGTGTCTAGTCTGACTTTAACGTTTATTATAGTGAGTTAACTGAGAAGTGTATCGTTTTATAATGACAGGATATTCATATCGAATGTTAATGAATGCGAGACTGCACGATTGTATCAAATTGCGTTTCCAGGCCGAAGGCAGCCGAGTCATCCAAACTTTACTGCTGTTTATCATCGCGGTGCTGAGACAAGATCTGTGACATGACAAACTATAGATCGAGTCTAAATGGCAACACAGCGCTGATACACACACTCTCTCTCTCTTTATATATATATATATATATATATATATATATATATATATATATATATATATATATATCATTAATAAAAATGTGAAATTTGTCATTTAGTTGATTGATGTTATATTCAGCACGCCGTCTCCAGAATTTCGAAGAGGGACCTTTTAGTAATTATTCTGTTCACTCTTCAGGAGGTATCAGCAATTGACTGATATCAGATGTCTTTGTGAAAGGCAGCGGGACTTATCCGTTCTTATTTCGATGTCAGAGGCATCGTTCACAGTGAGTTCTTGCCACGGGGCCAGGCGATCAATCAGCAAGTCTACAAAGAGATCCTGTGGAGTTTGCTTCGATCAGTCTGCCAGAATCGACTATAGTTGTGGCAGGACAAATCGTGGTTGCATCACAACGTCCTGTGCATCCGGCAGTTCCTGGCCAATAAAGAACATCGCCGTACTGGTTCAACCTCCCTATTCGCCTGATCTTGCTCAGTGTCACTTTTTACCTCCAAGCTCAAGAGGATCATCATGAGATCCGTTCTGAAGACGTGAAGGCCATCAAGATGGCTGTAACAGCGGAGCTGAGAGGCACACAAGAAGGATCCTTCCAGCACTGCATAGGAGGGTATCAGAGGAAAAATAGAAAAGGGCATTAGACTTGAGGTGGATTACATTGGAGGGGGAATACTGTAGTTTGTTTTAACACCAGCCCCCTTATATTTCAGAAAGACCTCGTAATATATATATATATATATATATATATATATATATATATATATATATATATATATATATATATATATATATATATATATATATATTGAATTGGACAATGTCCGACAATTTATTTTAAAGACATTTATGATATGTTTAACGTTCTTTTTATAGATACAAGTATTTAAGCAAATGCTCTGTTTTTATAATAAACATTATTAAATAACATTTACCGAGAAATTTTCATAGAATCTTTTCGTTCTCCGACAAGAATCGAACCTGTATCCTATACGGAACCGTCATTTCGCGTGACGTGCCTTAACCGTTCGGTCACGAAGAAGCGTCCGGTTAGCAAGGTCGATTTTACTATCTTTAAACTTAAATCTTCCATGAATCTCTTCTATTCATATCTGCTCTAGCGTATCAAATGTAAACAAATGACGTCATATATGTTTTTTGAATTGGACAATTGTATCTATAAAAAGAACGTTAAACATATCATAAATGTCTTTAATATATATATATATATATATATATATATATATATATATATATAATGTATGTGTGTATGTGCGTGTGTTTGTGTGTGTGTGTGTGTGTGTGTGTTGCAAGTTGAAATGCCATTCAAACAAAATTCATAAATAATTACATCAATCACACTACTAGATGTCTATCTGGAGGACTGACGTTATACCTATCCCACAATAGTTCCAGAAGGATTCATTTAAACACCCAAAAAATCTACCAAACTCCATCCGAAACATACTAGTAGAGAATACAAGCATAATAACCTCATCCACATGTAAAAAAACAAAAATTAAAAATTAATGGAAGCCCTAATAATAAAAAAAGAAAAAGCCAACACTCAATAGCATTAACTGTGAACACGGCCACAATATGCTGAACATGTTTGGAAAATGAAATGTTCCTGTAACTCTAGATACATAACACAAGCCATACTTTCCGTTAAATGTAAAAATAAAATCATCCTTGATAATGGCTAAATGTATAACCGAAAGAGCTCTGACATGCAGAAATTTTGGACAGTTTTTCACACTTCGTGTCCAGAAAAGAAAACACTTGTGCGTACACAAGAACAATTAAATAAATAGCTTGTCAGTCGTCTTTAACGAAACATATATATACATACATATATATATATATATATATATATATATATATATATGTGTGTGTGTGTGTGTGTGTGTGTGTGTGTGTGTGTATACAATTAAACTTCTATATTAAATTATAGCTTTCACATGAATATAGCAATATTAAAAATGAAAATATTTAATCTCCGTCTTTTTTCTAGTATATCACTTATTAAACTATCTTTCTCAGCCGGCCCATATCTATCTATCTATCTGTCTATCTGTCTGTCTGTCTGTCTGTCTAACTAGCTAGCTATTTCTGTATGTTTTCTTTCTTTCTTAAACATGTCATTATCTATCTATCTATCTATCTATCTATCTATCTATCTATCTATCTATCTACTGAAAATTGTGAATATAGATTTGTACATAGAAAGATATTTGTAAAAATTAATATTTATACAAAAGTATTTAGAGAGAAACACGCAGTCACAAAAAAAAGACATGCATGAGTTCGTGTTGAGCCCCCGTCACACCCAGAAACCTTTCAGGAAAAAAAGAAAAACCTTATATTTTTCCTAAAAGGTTTCTGGGTCGGACGGGGGCTTAACACGAATTCATGTATGTCTTTTTTTTTTGTGACTGCGTGTTTCTCTCTAAATACTTTCGTATGTATAAATATTAATTTATATCTCTTGTCCATTCTTTTTGTGGGTACTTGTAAAACAGATATTTCTCGGAATTTCTAACATAGTAAAAATGTTGTTCCGTAAGGAATATTCCAAATTCCCTTCCAAATATTGTTCTAAATGCTCTTTATAATAAAACGACAACAGACACTTGTACGAGGGGGACCCAAAAGTAACCGGAATTGTGTCATATAATTTTATTCATTTATTGTTGCATGTTTATATTCTTATCA
The DNA here is from genome assembly GCA_964036315.1 of Acanthosepion esculentum. Lineage (NCBI taxonomy): Eukaryota > Metazoa > Mollusca > Cephalopoda > Sepiida > Sepiidae > Acanthosepion > Acanthosepion esculentum. The sequence goes on along the minus strand of OZ038483.1, from coordinate 34,086,171 downwards.
CCTTCAAAGTATTCTCCATTTGAAGCAATGCACCGGTCCAGACGTGTTTTCCACTGTTCAAAGCAGTCCTGGAACTCTTGTAAAGTTATGCTTTTTAATGCCGCATTGTCGTGATCCAACCACCACCCTCCATTTTGCCACCGTTTCAGGGCGTTTTCGTCTCACCTTGTCTCGGAAACGCTTCAGGAATTCAAAGCAAAAAGCCTGGTTAACAGTTTGACCAGGAGGAACAAATTCTTTGTGAAGAATTCCTCTCACATCAAACAAACAAATCAGCTTCGTCTTGACATTGAACTTTACTTGACGTGCTTTTTGGGGGTCGTGGTGACGTTGGATGCTTCCACAGACTTGATTGCTGCTTCGTTTCCGGGTCGTAGCCATAGCACCATCTTTCGTCACCAGTGATGACCTTCGAAAAAAGGTCTGGATCAACTTCGAACTGTTTTTTTCAGTTTACGACAGGCATCCTTACAGCCATGGTAAAAATATACGAAAAGGCGGGAAGCACTTCAAAACAAATGTGAACCACGGAGCTGTACGTCTTCCCACGATGACACCAGTTAGCACACTGATGCCTCAGGGTTGCCTCAAGTGGCATCTAGCTGTGGAAGCCTAAACTACTGCAGGCTTGTCACCTAGAAAACGATTCCGGTTACTTTTGTGTCCCCCCTCGTATATAGCAACGGTTGAACATCACATACACAAAAATAGAAATACTGTATCTCAGTATGAAAAACTTTTTTTCAAGTTGCTTGAATCCATAGCATTGTTTGAAATATTTGACGCCTTATAATGGAACGCTAAATATTATATGGGAATACTTGAAATCCAGAACTGTTCAAAAAATTTCTGTTACAAATAGTTTCTTGAAATTATGTTGGAGGCTGATTTCGTCTTTGTATAAGCCATCAACTGCTGACATGACGTTAAACCGAACTGACCAAGACTCATATGTTTCGAATTCTCAACACTCTTTAGTAGAACCCATATTTGTATCGTTTTAAGTATTTTCTTTATCTGTGAATCGATTGTTTAACATTTACTGCCATAAAGGAGGATAGATAATATATAACAATTCAGCATTCTATTCCTTTGTTTCCAATGAAAATTTCCCATCTCTTTATAATTTATTTAGTTTTTAAAAGCCATCTTTCGCTATTTCTCTGCGTTTTTCGGATTTCTGTATCACACATCCAGTCCCCTGTTATTAAATGCCTGAGCCTATTTAATTTTGACGTTTCAAATATATATGAGGACTGATCAAAATGTATCAGTTTGGTGCCATAAAAAGAAAACTACATCACACATCACGTCGACATTTAAACTCCTCTGAAATAGTTTCCTTCTGAAGCCAAACACTTTATCCAGCCTCGTTTCTATGCTCTGAACTCCTTTTTGGGGGATAGCTAGCAGCTGCCTCGTCGGATTCTCTTGGATTTTCTTGACATTTATTCATTTCAAGTGGGGTTTGATTTTGGAAGAGGAAAATTTCGTAAGAGGTGAGATCTGCGGAATATGGTAGTTGTTGCTGTTGGGGAATGTTGGTCTTGGGCGAAGTCTTCTGCAAAGTCCATGGCTACTGACTCAAAATCTGTGGTGTGGCGAGTCTACCACACTCTACACACTTTCCTACCAAGTACTACTATAATTAACGGAGTATGAGCGAGAACCTTTTAACTTAGTGCGTATGCACGACATAGTTTAAGGTCAATCTGTGCTAAGCAGCTTCACGCTGCGTATTTGCGTGCTTAGTTTACATAGCAACACTCCCGATGCTTTTTGATAAAACCTCGTATGTGACTACTACTTAAATCGCGTTGGTAGTCGCAACGGTAAGGGGGTTACCAATTTTAACACAATTTGATTGAATGTCTAAATATTTTCCCTGCATATAAATTCAATAAATACATGGATTTTACACGTATTTACCTACAACTCAGAAACGGAGAGAAACATAAAGTTATGTTATTAGCTGTAGTATATGTGTATATACGTGTGTGTTATCTTCCGTGTGTAATTAAAAAAAAGTCCGTTCGCAATGCGACTGTCACTCCGGAAGGGAAACTAGACACGTCTTATCACTGCCACATCCTGTGGCTGAGAGAAAAAGAAAAGAAAGCGATTTTATGTACTTTCCTGTTATATAAGACCAAACTAGCTGGCGTTAAAACAAGTACCCTGGCAGACAAGGTGGGGTAATCCTACAAGCAGCTTACAACGTTGGCAGTCCTTTTTGCTGATGACCAGATATTCTTTTGTTTTTCTCCATAAATCTGTCTTATAGTTGCTAAAGATTTCTTTCTGAACTAAATATAATAAATTCAATTGAAAAATTGCTTAAATGTTCAGGTTAGCTTTTGATGGTACTATAACGTTGCAGCTCAGACCAGACATCAGGTTCATTCTCAGGGTGCAGCTTTTTTTCAGTCAAATGCTTGTGGTTTTAAAAAAATCACTTTGGTCAGACCGTTACCAACGAAATAAAACCCTGATAGAAGCCGTCGGGAAATTTTATTCTGTTTGCAGTCTTCTGGCGTAGACGAGAGAGACAGAGATGAATCAGAGCGGAGGGGGAGTAGTCTGACAGACATGTCTTCCTTGTCGCATCGCCGCCAGCGGTCTCTTGTCCTTCTCTGTGCGCTTTCTGGTGCTCTCTGACTTTAGCTGCTACGAACAACTGTCTTTTAGAGACCAGAGTTCTTTGCCTAGTTAGGCAGTTATTGAGTTGAGGACTTATGTATATTTTAGTGTCTAGAATGTTCTCGAAGAATATCTCCTGAAAATCAGGATCCACTGAAAGTAACTCTCTAAGAAACGTCATGCTGGTTAAACATATGTCATATATAATGTTCTTTGCCTTATTTTCTAAGGAAGTAACTTATGAAGAACCCAGAGTCTTATTCCATTCACTGACCCTCTTTGTCAGTATCGTTTGACATGGTACCTGTGAGGTTCACTTCACTTAGCTGATAATATTTAAGACAATAACTGTCGAAACAGTTTCTGTAATTTCAGATATTTTCATTTAACAAGATATTGGCTGATACTGATGTTACTACATCGCAATTAAACTCGTATGGCTATGTGAATATATGCCATTTCTTAATAAGGAAATATTCAGTATTCATTGAGTGAGCAGAGTATAGTACAATCGGTTGATATTTATAAAAACCATTGCATTAAAAGAATATTTTAGGAAAATAAATTTTTCAAGTCCTGCTACTGTTATCGCTCTTTCCAGTATGGATGGGGGCTTCCTTTCTAAACTTTTGTTTCGAGAAGTGTGGAATTGATTCTGTCATTATTTTCTCTTCGAGCTGCATGTGCTTCCCAACTTACTTGTTGCTCTACTGGAAAGTGCTCAAATGATGTGGTTTCTATTACTCTGTGCAGTTCTTTGTTTGTGATTCTGATGCGCCAGTCAATGTGGCTCGAAGAAGTATGGTTCTCGCTAAGACCTATTGTAGCATATATAAATGAAGTCTTTTTAAAAATAGTTATTTGTGCATCGATCAACGTTTTTCGTTTTTTTCCTCAATAAATACACATAGTTTTGTGTCCAACATATTTGTCCGTTTGATAGATGTCAAAACGCCGATTCAAAGGAGAAATAATCAATGTAAATACATGTTCTTAGTAATAACAAATATTGGCTGTCGGATATGTTTCCTTTGGGCTTGCGCCAAACTGGAAACTTTCAAATATCATCCAGTCGTAAATTATAAGTTTGCCTGGTTATTGTCTTGTCATATAAATCCAGGACTCAATTTAGTTATTCGTCTCGGCGTCGAGTTTCTGCCAGTAGAATTTCCTTAAGGTTTTTAAAGAGTTCAAAAGAAATTCTTTTTGCTTTGAACATCATCAAAGTTGTTTTCCGCTACAGGATATTATTTGGTTCGGCTTGGTGCACATTATTAATATTATTTTCTCGTATTTATCAGGTTTTCTAACCAGAAATTTATAGTGTCTTTTTCAGAAGTTCAAGTGAGAGGATGTTTTATCAATGATCAAGGACCCTCCACAGTACCGAAATTTCCACGCATAAAGATATACCTTTTCGTATAAAGTCTATTTCAGTCTTTATGTCACTCTTAAACTCAAACATCTAAAGAATATATTTCTCATAACCAGCAAAGAGGCACTCAAGGTAGAGGGTTACCAAATGAGTTTGTTGTATAGACGCAACTGAGGGATAATAAGTGCAGATTACGAGGACACGTATATATAGGTAACGGTTGACTCTGTACCATTTCAAGTTCAATTTGGTACTAATCAAAGTCATTTTGGGACTAAGCAAGTTCATAATGAAATAGCCAAGTCCAAAATGTAATAGTCAAATTCAAAATAGGATGTACCAAATACAGAATGGAATAGTCAAATTTAAATTGGGACAGCAAATTCAAAATGGAATAGTCAAATTTAAATTGGGACAGCAAATTCAAAATGGAATAGTCAAATTTAAATTGGGACAGCAAATTCAAAATGGAATAGTCAAATTTAAATTGGGACAGCAAATTCAAAATGGAATAGTCAAATTTAAATTGGGACATAGCAAATTCAAAATGTAACAGTCAAATTTAAATAGGTACATAGCAAATTCAAAATGTAATAGTCAAATTTAAATTGTGACATAGCAAATTCGAAATGGAATAGTCAAATTTAAATTGGGACATAGCAAATTTATAATGGAATAGTCAAATTTAAATTGGAATAAGCAAATTTCATTTGGTATTAGCAAATTCAAAATGGATTAGGCAAATTCAATTTGGCACTGTGCAATTATTTTACTAAAAAACAATATTTTATCATGAAAGTATTTAATTTTAATTAAATACTTTCATGATAAAATAATGTTCAACTAAACTTTACTATTGAAATGTTTATCTTCTAGCAGCAGTCAATAAATAAAGAAAATTCATGAAAGGTGTATGTTTTTTTTATGCAACATTCAACGGTTAAAATCTCTAATAATACCTATCTTTTTTCAAAATCTGTCTTCATATATGCAGCCAGTATTTCCGTGCTACTTTTCCTTAGGACTTGCCCTGTTTTCCCCCAAATCCTTTCATTTTGAATAACTCTCTCCTATTGTCTTTTTAAAAGATTATATACAGTCTATCCATCTCTTTCTTTCTTCTTCCCTTCCTCCTGATTGTCATACAAATGAAAGTGCCAAAAACTCGAAATTTCATGCAAATTTATTCGTTCAAGAATAGCTTCTTGTAAAGAATTGAACAGGAAATCTATGCAGCGCTGAGCTCCGATTTTTAATTATATGATTTACCGCACACGTGATTCTTAATGCATGGTACTTGTTTATTGAAACGCGCAGTTAAGCTCGAAAACTTTTTCCATAATGAATATACTTAGTCCTAATTCAATCTTGCATATTTCATTATGAATTTGTTCGTTCCAAATCAAACTTGCTTATTTCATTTTGAATTTGCTGGGTCCCAATCTGAACTTGGCTGTTTCATTTTGAATTTGCTACTTCCTATTCCAAACTTGGCTATTTCATTTTGAATTTGCTAAGTCCCATTCTGAACTTGGCTGTTTCATTTTGAATTTGCTATTCACATTCTGAACTTGGCTATTTCATTTTGAACTTGCTATTTGCCATTCTGACGTTCGCTATTTCATTTTGAATTTGCTACGACCCATTCTGAATATGGCTATTTCATTTTGAATTTGCTATTTCCCATTCTGACGTTGGCTATATCATTTTGAATTTGCTACGTCCCATTCTGAATTTGACGATTTCATTTTTGATTTGCTACTTCCCATTCTGAACATGGCAATTTCATTTTGAATTTGCTACGTCCCATTCTGTGAAATTGGCTGTTTCATTTTGAATTTGCTATTTCCCATTTCGAACTTGGCCATTTCATTTTGAATTTGCTACGGCCCATTCTGAACTTGGCTGTTTCATTTTGAATTTGCTACGTCCCAATGTGAAATTGGCTATTTCATTTTGAATTTGCAACGTCCTATTGTGAACTTGGCTGTTTCATTTTGAATTTGTTACTTCACATTCTGAACATGGCTATTCCATTTTGAATTTGCTAAGTCCCAATCTGAAATCGGCTGTTTCATTTTGAATATGCTATTCACATTCTCAACTTGGCTATTTCATTTTGAATTTGCTATTTCCCATTCTGACCCTCGCAATTTCATTTTAAATTTGCTATTTCCCATTCTGACCTTGGCTATTTCATTTTTAATTTCCTACGTCCCATTCTGCACATGGCAATTTAATTTTGAATGTGCTACGTCCCAATGTGAAATTGGCTGTTTCATTTTGAATTTGCTACTTCCCATTCCGAACTTGGCTATTTCATTTAGAATTTCTACGTCCCATTCTGAACTTGGCTGTTTCATTTTGAATTTGCTACGACCCATTCTGAACTTGGCTGTTTCATACTGAATTTGCTACGGCCTATTCTGAACTTGGCTGTTTCATTTGGAATTTGCTACATCCTATTCTGAAATTGGCTGTTCCATTTTGAATTTGCTACTTCACATTCTGAACATGGCTATTTTATTTTGAATTTACTATTTCACATTCTGTCCTTGGCTATTTCATGTTGAAATTTCTACGTCCCATTCTGAACTTGGTTATTCAATTTGAATTTGCTATTTCCCATTCTGACCGTGGCTATTTAATTTTGAATATGCTACTTCCCATTTTTAATTTGTCTATTTGATTTTGATTTTGCTACGTCCCATTATAAACTTGGATATTTCATTTTTAATTTGCTACTTCCCATTCTGAACTTGGCTGTTTCATTTGGAATTTGTTATGTCCCAATCAGAACTTGCCTACTTCATTTTGAATTTTGTTACGTAGCATTCTGAACTACTTGGCTATTTCAATTTAAATATGATACGTTCCGTTCTGACCTTGGCTGTTTCATTTTGAATTTGCTACGTCCTATTCTGAACTTGGCAATTTCATTTTGAATTTTCTACGTCCCAATCTGAAATTGGCTGTTTCATTTTGAATTTGTTATTTCCCATTCTGACATTCCTATTTCATTTTGAATATGTTACGTTGCAATCTGAACTTGGCTATTTCATTTTGAATAGGCTACATCACATTCTGAACTTGGCTGTTTCATTTAGTATATGCTATTTCCCCTTCTGTCCTTCCTATTTCATTTTGAATTTGTTACGTCACATTCTGAACTTGGCTGTTTCATATTGAATTTTCTACGTCCTATTCCGAACTTGGCTATTTCATATTGAATTTATTACGTACCATTCTGAACTTGGCTGTCTCATTTCGAATTTGCTACGTCCTATTCGGAAATTGGTTATTCATTATGAATTTGCTACTTCCCATTCTGAACATGGCTATTTCATTTTGAATTTGCTACCTACCATTCTGAATGTGGCTATTTAATTTTGAATTTGCTACGCCCCATTCTGAAATTGGTTGTTACGTTTTGAATTTGCTACGTCCCATTCTGAACTTGGCTGTTTCATTTTGAATTTATTATTTCCCATTCTGACTTTAGCTATTTCATTTTGAATTTTATACTTCCTATTCTGACCTTGGCTATTTGATTCTTAATTTGCTACTTCCCATTCTGAACTTGGCTATTTCATTTTGAATTTGCTATGTTCCATTCTGAATTGGATATTTCATTTTCAAGTTGCTACGTCCCATTCTGAACTTGGCTATTCCATTTTCAATTTGCTACGTCCCATTCTGAACTTGGCTATTTCATTTTTAATTTTCTACGTTCCATGGTAATATCGGCTGTTTCATTTTGAATTTGCTACGTCCCATTCCGAACTTGGCTTTTTCATTTTGAATATACTACGTCCCATTCTGAACTTGGCTGTTTCATTTTGAAGTCCAATTCTGAACTTTGGTGTTTCATTTTGAATTTGCTACGTCACATGCTGAACTTGGATATTTCATTTTTATTCTGCTACGTACCATTCTGAATTGGCTTTTTCGTTTTGAATTTGTTATGTGCAATTCATAAGTTGGCTATTTCATTTTGTATATTCTACGTCCCATTCTGAATTGGCTGTTTCATTACGAATTAGCTATGTCCAATTCTTAACTTGGCTATTTCATTTTTAATTTGCTACTTCCCATTCCGGACTTTGCTATTTCATTTTGAATTTGCTACGTCCCATTCTGAACTTGGCTCTTTCATTTTGATTATGATACGTCCCATTCTGAACTTGGTTAATCATTTTGAATTTACTACTTCCCATTCTGAACTTGGCTATTTCATTTTGAATTTGCTATGTTCCATTCTGAATTGGATATTTCATTTTCAAGTTGTTACGTCCCATTCTGAACTTGGCTATTCCATTTTCAATTTGCTACGCCCCATTCTGAACTTGTCTGTTTCATTTTGAATTTGCTACGCCCCATTCTGAACTTGGCTATTTCATTTTGAATTTGCTATGTTCCATTCTGAATTGGATAGTTCATTTTCAAGTTGCTACGTCCCATTCTGAACTTGGCTTTTTCATTTTGAATTTACTACGTCCCATTCTGAACTTGGCTGTTTCATTTTCAGTTTGTTACTTCCCATTCCGAACTTTGCTATTTAATTTTGAATTTACTGCGTCCCATTCTGAACTTGGCTCTTTCATTTTGAGTATGATACGTACCATTCTGAACTTGGTTAATCATTTTGAATTTGCTACTTCCCATTCTGAACTTGGCTATTTCATTTTGAATTTGCTACCTACCATTCTGAATGTGGCTATTTCATTTTTAATTTTCTACGTTCCATTCTGAACTTGGCTGTTTCATTTTTAATTTGCTACGTCCCATTCTGAACATGGCTATTTCATTTTGAATTTGCTACGTTCCATGGTAATCTCGGCTGTTTCATTTTGAATTTGATACGTCCCATTCCGAACTTGGCTATTTAATTTTGAATTTGCTACTTCCCATTCTGAACTTGGCTATTTCATTTGGAATTTGTTACGTCCCATTCTGAACTTGGCTGTTTCATTTTGAATTTTCTACTTCCCATTCTGGCCTTGGCTATTTCATTTTGAATTTGCTACGTCCCATTCTGAACTTGGCTGTTTCATTTTGAATTTGCTATGTCCAATTCTGAACTTCCCTATTTCTTTTTTTAATTTGATTTGTCCCATTCTGAACTTGGCTATTTTATTTTGAATTCGCTATGTCACAATCTGAACATAGCTATTTCTATTTGAACTTGCTTAGTCGTAAATTGACTTTGATTGTTCACAAATTGAACCTGAAATGATATAGGCTTGAAGAGGTTTATATTGTAGTGGTCGGGTAATTTATGGATCACGTTGTTTGTGTTTTCTTTTCGTAAAGAATCTTATCTTGGAAGTAAGCTGTCCGAATTGAACTTCTCTCTTACCAATGAAATAGGAAGGAAATTAAGATATTTCACTCCTATGTATATGGGAGGTGGTTATTGGCAGTATATAGCAGAACCGATGCAACTACGCCTGCGAGGTTTCATCTGTAGACAAAAGGTTTTTTATGATGGAAAACAGTTCACCGCCTACACGTCCGAGTAAACGATTTCGAACTCTGTCAACCTTTAATTATAAATGTTTATTTTCTGAATGCCTGGAAAATTTGGGATCAGTTATTAACTTGTAGACTCATATATTTTAGTGTCTAGAACGTTCTTCTCAAAGAATATATCCTGTAAATCAGGATCCACTGAAAGTATCTCTCTAAGAGATATCATATTGGATGAACATATGTCATATATGAAGGCATACAAGATTCACAATTATATCAGAAAATTTAATCTGTTTCAGTAGGGTATATTAAGAAATATAGTTCCGAATTTTATATCGAATGCTACTGGAATTTCAACCATGTTCCATATTGCTCCTTGATCAAAACAAATTTCTTTTAAGGGATTTATTACACAGCTATTAAATTATAAATTTTAAAGAAAATATAGATTTTGTTTTTTATCTTAAAACTTGAAAACCTTCACTTAATATCCTTTTCTTTCTAGGTTTCTCAAGGTTATATAATAATAATACATATTTTTTAATTATCAATATCCAAGTTATTAACATAATGCAATTTAAGTCATCATAATTAAAAGACAGGGAACTTCAACCCTGTTCCGTATTTAGTCCAGTTCTTTTCTAAATTTTAAGGAAAATATCAGTTATATATTTAATCAAAAACTCTAGCAACATTTCCTCTTAAATGCCTATAACTTTCCCTTTCAAGATTTAATTCAGTTGTATAGATTTCCAAGGATTCAGGTGTTAACTTATGCTTGCATAAATTCTTGACCACTTTCAAATAATTTGCTATTAGTCTTTTATATATCTTGGTAGCAAATAATAATATTGCAAAATAAGCAATGATATTTTTAAAGTATATTTTATTGAATTTTGTTGTTTTGTTGTTACTGTGTTTTGATTTGTAATTAATTGTGTTTTTTTTTAAATGTCACATATTAGAAATATTTAGGTCAATAAATATTCTTTTTAATTCATCATGTTTTTATAGAAAAAAAAAACTGTCAAATTCAGTCATAACTTAGAAGAATACAGCGTTCGTAATCATAAGCAGTGTTGTCATTTGACATTTCGCATTGCTTCAAATCCGTCGGATGGAGCCGAAGCAAACACATGGAACTATCTAAATAAATCGAAATTATCTAATTAGAATTTAAAACCGTATAGAAGTATTTAAACGAGTGAAATAATAGTAAGTTGGCTGAATGAATTATTAATATCACTGTTAATAATAAAAAACAATATCTATAAACATTAGCAAATTATTCAAATGTTTCTCTACTGTCAGCTCTTCGTAGCTATGTCTAGAGTAGGAAACTCAGCTGGGCTTAGCATAATAGAAAAAATTAAATTCATAAAATAGATGTATTACTGAAAATATTTTACCTGCATGTTACGGAAGTAAGAGAACTCTGGCGTCGGAATGATGAAGGAAACATCAGTCTGTTAAGTGACAAAATTTTGCTTGCATTAAATATATATATATATATATATATATATATATATATATATATATATATATATATATATATGTGTGTGTGTGTGTGTGTGTGTGTGTGTGTGTATGTATGTATATATATAAATGCATATATATATATATATATATATATATATATATATATATATATATATATGTATATATATATATATATATATATATATATGCACATATATATATATATGATAAAAACGTTTTATCCAGACAAAGTATATTTTGTCTGAGTAACGGTTATATATTATATATATAATATTATATATTAAACAATACACGGACATAGCAATAGTGATAGTCTAAGATATTGTTTGCAATGAAGATTTCCAAGCAACGACAAACTCGTACATACGAGACATGACATCACACATGGCCACCCGAGAGTGAAAACGAAAAGTGTTAAGTATGGGAAGCCGTTGGTATAAACCAATGGCTTCTGTTATCAATTTTGGCCGCCATGAGTTTTGCAGTAAATTGCTAAATCATCCATAACTTTTGTATTATCCTCTCAAATTACACCAAAATCTCAGACAGTAACAATTAATAACGTATTTATTGTTTGTGAAAATTATAGAATAGAAAACAACTTTGATAAAAACTTATACCTACTTTTCTGACGAAAACAATGCCGTTCTGAACATTTTGGCCGCAGCTGTATTTTAATAAAAAGCGTTCATAGATAAGATAATGGTGGCTGAAAGCAAAGAGTCAAAAGTCTTTTTCATTTTTCTCCACATTGGTCTGATTTTTTTCCCTAAAGAAAATACGAAAATACAAATAAACTTGTCAAAATTCTGATGACAGATGATCGGAAAGTAGTTGGTTGTACAGCAAATCTCACGGGCAAAGTGTACGCACGGGTGAAAAATCTAGGGCAGTAAGAACTATGGCGTCTTGTGAGTTTTTTAAAGTTTATTTCTAAATAGCAGTCAAGAAAATACGCATACATATCTACTATTATGGGTGGCGCATGCTTATTTCGTTTATGAAGCAAAGCGCATGCGTATTTCCCTTATGAGGCAAAGGCGCATGCGTATTTCACCAGTCAGTCAATGGCGCGTGCGTATTTTCTGATATAGCTGTGTTAATGCATTTAGTATGTACCTGTGTTATTTTTTTCTGATCCATAATATCGGACCGCGATTGAAAAAAATCATTGAATGTCAGAATATAAAACGATATATGCGATCGGAAAAAAATCCTTGAATATCAGAATATAAAACGATATATGCGATAGGAAAAAAGTCATTGAATGTCAGAATATATGTCTTCCATACTACTCAATCATTTTTATGTTCCATATCACAAGGCATATTTATCTTTAAATATTCTACCACGCATTGAGAAGAAATATAATTATATCCTGACAAAGTATATCAATAAATCCGTAGCCTAATTATTCAAACAGCATCTATTTTACGTAACACATATTTCTTTTTTCAATATAATGCCTTTCCTGGAAGTTACCCCAACGCTATTCAGTCACATGGCTCGGAAAGATCACTGCAAAAATCATAAAAATTCAGCTAATAACAGTGACATGTTACGGAGTTAGGGATCTTCATTACTTTCTTTCTTTCTTTTTTTTTGGTGGGGGCGTGAAGTAACATATGTAATTAGCATATTTATTATAGGTCCTCGAACAAGCGGATGCCATTAGCATTGAAGCCATGTTGTTAATGTCACAGCTACGCTGGACAGTGCATTTCTCCAGAATTGGGAACCATAGCCTGCTCAAGATAGCCCTGTACTGCGTACTCTCCACTGGCCTCCGTGAGAGAGGAGTACCAAGGAAGCGTTATAAGGTCTCCCTCAAGAAGTCCCTCCGTACCTGCCACATTGACCATCGCCAGTGGTCGACACTTGCTACTGACCGTCAAGCCTGTCGCCGCAACGTCCACCAGGCCGTCTCCACCTTTGAGGACTCTCGCAGGGCCAGCCAGAAGGAGAAACACCGTAGGAGGAAGGACCGAGAAGCCCCAGCAGCTGTACCAGAGCTTTAACTGCAGTCGCTCCCGCCGGACTTGCCTGTCCCGCATCGGACGAGTCGACCATCAGCGTGCCTGCACTCGACGTGGACCGCCCATTTCATAATACTTCATAAATCGCGAAGCCAGGCCAAGATATGTACATTTGAGTATCAAACAGACGGGTCCAGATGATTACTCTTTTTTAGATAAACATTTATCGGGGATTTCATTATTCCACTTACCCATTTTATTAGATATTTTGGAAATTTCTTTCAGCTTCTTAATTTATCCTGTGAGCATTCTAGGACAATTATTTTTCAAACATAAAAAAATATATCCGCCCACTACTTTTATTCTAGCCATTTCCGTTCATGTGAAACTCAGCTGTACCTACATACGCCATCCTCTACTGAAGAGAAAAAAGGACGTTTCTGTTAATTCCCCACAAATAATGTAAGGTTACTAATCGTAAATATTAATTCGCCCCAATAAATTATAAATTTTAAATTAGTTTGTTTTTGATTAAATTTTTGGCACCCTTTTGAAATTGTAAATTATAAATCAAAGTTTGTTTGCTTTTTATTAAACATTTGGGACTCTTTTTTGAAATTATAAATTTTAAATCTAAGTTTGTTTTTTATTAAACATTTGGCACTCTTTTTTGAAATTATAAATTTTAAATCAAAGTTTGTTTTTTATTAAACATTTGGCAGTCTTTTTTGAAATTATAAATTTTAAATCAAAGTTTGTTTTTTATTAAACATTTGGCAGTCTTTTTTGAAATTATAAATTTTAAATCAAAGTCTGTTTTTTATTAAACATTTGGCACTCTTTTTTAAATTATAAATTTTAAATCAAAGTCTGTTTTTTATTAAACATTTGGCACTCTTTTTTAAAATTATAAATTTTAAATCAAAGTCTGTTTTTTATTAAACATTTGGCACTCTTTTTTGAAATTATAAATTTTAAATCAAAGTCTGTTTTTTATTAAACATTTGGCACTCTTTTTTAAAATTATAAATTTTAAATCAAAGTCTGTTTTTTATTAAACATTTGCCAGTCTGTTTTGAAATTATAAATTTTTAATTAAAAATTATTCATCTAGACATGAAGCTGCTGGAGTTCTCGGAGCTATTGTGGAGAGAGATGAGAATTGTTACTCCCGTTGAAAGAAAAAAGTTGGATGCCAATTGCCAAACGATTTGGTATTTGTGGGCATATGCCGTGAAACAAAAGAATGTTTCATGTACTGTGTGCCAGATAGAAGAGCCTCCACATTATTGGACACATTCCGAAGCTGTATTTTATTTGGGACTACGATTATGTCGTATTGTTGGGAAGGATATACATGTTTGAAGGATGATCGCAATTATATTCACCTGACTGGAAATCACCGTATGAATTTCGTTGACCCAGAAACATCAGTTCACAAGAAAACAATCGAAAGTATCGGGCGGAACGCCAAAATGAAAAATAAGTCCATGTTTGGTAATCATCGCGGCATGGTGGACTCTAATTTGTGAGAATTCCTTTGGAGACGTAAGACAAAAAATACCAATGGATGCATTTTTGAACGAATTTTAAAGGACATATCTGAACTTTAATGTGAATTTCAGTAAATATACAGTCATTTTATTTTGGGGTGAATAAACAGAAAGATCCGGTAGAATTTTACGGACGGATTCTGAATGATAAATATGATATTTTTCAAATTCTACTCGCTTTACACAGTTCTCATTGGAACACATTCCCTACTAAATGAAGAATGGAGATAATGTCTCAAAAAGACAGAATGTTGAACAAAGTAAAAACGCACATATCGCCATGAATTTTAAAAAACTCGGTTCAAATAATCAGTTAAGCTATTCTAAACATTTTATTGCTTAGCTTTGGCATCATTTAATAAATAACATCTTTAAAAGTGTTATAAAACGATATATTAGGAGGATTTGATAAATATAATTAAGTGATTCATCGAGTCTGAAACCTCAACAGAATGCAGAAAGCACTGGACGGCCGTTTCGTCCTATATTTGGGACTCATCAGCATTAGACGCCAGTTCAAGCAATAATATATAAACGATATATTAGGAGGATTTGATAAATCCAGTTGGCGCGGCTTGGTGATAGTAGTCGTGGCTCCTGGGGGCACAGTCTTATGGTTAGAGAGAATCTCAGTTGGGTTCCACCACGGAATTTGCGAGCGAGCGGCGCTATATTGAGTCTGATTTGTCACCTCTTCGTCGCCGAGGCCCGTAGAACAGTTGGTAGGGTGTTTGCTTGACAACCTAACTGTCAGGGTTACAATTCTTGGTAGTGGATGCGCACTGCTGATGAGTCCCAAATATAGGACGAAACGGCCGTCCAGTGCTTTCTGCATTCTGTTGAGGTTTCAGACTCGATGAATAACTTAATTATATATATATATACATATATATATATATTGAAAAATAAAAAATATTAAAAAATTAAAATTTTCAGCGACACTATGTTGTATATTAATATTCTTTCGTTTTTATTACTACAGTTAGATTCCTCGACTAGTTTCGGCCAACATGGAGAAAAATATCTTGCTTGTTAGTAGCAGTGAACTACCGAAATGAATTACTTGATGGAGAAAATGAACTTTTCTCTGTAGTTTTCATTTGTTTTGTTATTTTTTATTTTATTAACATGAATTTTGGTCAGTCTTTGTACTGGTCAAAGAGTATCTTTTAAGTGATGAAACCTAGGTAGGTAGTACGTGGCTCATTACAATTTATTATATATATATATATATATATATATATATATATATATATATATATATAGTAGTACCTGGCTCATTAGGATTTATACATACATACATATTCATATATATATATATATATATATATATATATATATATATATATATATATATATATATATATATTAAAATAATAATAATAATAATCTTATAAATATAAGTAATTATACTCGTCTGGAAAAACCTTAGGTATTTTGTCTTGTAAATAAACAAAACTTGGGTATATATATATATATATATATATATATATATATATATATATATATATATATATATAGTAGCCAGTTCACCCTCATGATTCGGAGATTTCTGGTATTTTCTTTTTTTCCATTTTTCCTCGGAATCCAATTTATTTGAATATATATATATATATATATATATATATATATGTATATATAAAGTGAACATAGAAGTTAACACTTAGAGGCGACAGTCTGTTTCATGCTAGATGCAATCGTCAGGCCACTCGTCTAGCCTGAAACAGACTGTCGCCTCTAAGTGTTGACTTCTATGTTCACTTTTATATTTACACACGCTCTATCTCTGATATTGAGCACTTTATCCCATCAATATAGCACCCCTTAAGACTATATTTCGTCATATATATATATATATATATGTATTTATATATATAATATATATATGTATGTTTGTATATGTGTGTTTGTATATATATATATGTATGTTTCGTTGAATATGACCCTCACCTCAGCATAATTTTCATTTAGAGACCAATGCATGAGAGATGATTATGTTATTTGTTTTAATCAGTTCACCCCATGCAAGGTGATAATGCCACTAAGGCTCTAATGGTGGTGAAAGAGAACGTCGAAAACTTTAGAAGGAACTTGAAACCGAATCCTAGACAGGAAACGGCGGGTGACTGAGTTTTACGAGCTTCCGTACCTTCGTAATCACAATTAGACTCAGCCAACTCTTTCCAAATCCTCTGCAATGTCTTCAGATTGACACCAAAACACCCTTAAATGTTCATATTGGAGCTTCCGGTGCGAATACCAAGCAGTGGAGTATACCTTTTCCAAATTTATGGGGGAGTGAATTTCGTCATGGTGCTCCTTTTCTCACAGACGGTGCCTAACTGGCCCTGCCATCGTGTGAATTCGATAAAATCAGAAACAAACAGCGCATGCGCGAAATTAAATATAATGTGACGACAATTTACCCATCGCACCCTGTAGAGTTAAAGTAAACTGAAGAATGAATCGAAAACTCAATCCTAAACAGCAAACAAGGGACACAGCTCTTCTCCGGTTAAAAAGAGCGGGGAGGTACAGTCTTGTGCCGTATTACCTTCTCGGTATTTAAAGTAATCATTTTCTAATTTTAATTTGTTCTAGAGTATTTGTTTCAGGTCTAAACGAATATCTTGCCAACCATCGTTCTGCAAGGCAATTTCGAGCGATACACAGACGTGTTCTGAACAGCAATTTAAAAATTATTTTAGGCAGGTTTTTTTTTCCTTACTGATTTGAAATTATTCAAGCATTTCGATTTTCCAGTAAACGAGACAGCAGAAAAATATATAAAAAAAGGAAATGAAAAAGAAATGGTAGTGAGAAGGAAACGAAAGAGTAAAGGAAAGAAAACTAACGAATGAGAGGAAACAGGAATGAGTATGGAAATAAAGGGAAGAATGATTTAGGCTACAGCGGAAATAGCCATTAATTATGACTGGCAGTCAAAATGGTCGTCTTAGACGCTCGGCGTGATAATGTCTTGGTCAGCAATATTGATTGATTTTAGAGTAGTAGTTGGTCTTGGGTCAGTGGCCAATAGCATAACCTATTAATCATGCCTGGTTAAGAACCCGATCGAAACTTACGATATATGTCTCTGTCATTCTATATTGCATACTTTATGCAAAGGTGTACTGAAACGTTCTTGGCACGACCCACATCCTAAAATTTGACCAAATGAAACAACACCAGAATTATCTTATAGGGAACCATCTCGAAGATATAATTTACAGAACAGCCCCCCGCCATATATATATTTAGTTTACGAAAAACTAGGTAATCCATATGAGTAGACCCAAGTAAGATAAAATCCAGAGAAGTAAAATCTGATGATCCGCGGTCCTTCAAAGGGCTGTGGTGAAATAATTTATTATAGGGAACCTTAAAGTGGTCTGTTTTTATTTCAATTAATATATATATATATATATATATATATATATATATATATATATACACTAGAATAAATCCTAACGAGCCAGGCACCTTAGAATTTTTATCAATAAATACTGTTCCGTCATTTCCT